>OX377618.1:197821796-198387231 GCA_947397865.1 Polietes domitor
GTCCAGCTGGTCTGAGTTTCTTTTTATCGCAGGTTGAAGTTTTAATTTTTTGGTCGAAGGGAGCATTATACTAAGCGAAAAAAGTGTTGTAAGTTAAGGAATTTACATACCAAATTTCACGATTCTAGTTGTAATACATTAGTTGGTAACATTTTTATCCCTTTTTGTCCCGCTCGGCCCTTAAAAGTACAAATTTCGAAAAAATCAAATTCTACTTCGTTTCTATATGATCAGAGGAATTTACATACCAAATTTCACGATTCTAGCTGTAATACTGTAGTTGGTACCATTTTTATCCCTTTTTGTCCCTCTCTTCCCTTAAAAGTACAAATTTCGAAAAATCCAATTTTACTTCGTTTCTGTATCGTCAGAGGAATTTACATACCAAATTTCACGTTTCTAGCTGTAATACTTTAGTTGGGTACCATTTTTATCCCTTTTTGTCCCTCTCTTCCCTTAAAAGTACAAATTTCGAAAAAATCAAATTCTACTTCGTTTCTATATGATCAGAGGAATTTACATACCAAATTTCACGATTCTAGCTGTAATACTTTAGTTGGTACCATTTTTATCCCTTTTTGTCCCGCTCGCCCCTTAAAAGTACATATTTCGAAAAAATCTAATTTTACTTTGTTTCTATATTGTGAGAGGAATTTACATACCAAATTTCACGTTTCTAGTTGTAATACTTTAGTTGGTACCATTTTTTATCCCTTTTTGTCCCGCTCGCCCCTTAAAAGTACAAATTTCGAAAAATCCAACTTAACTTCGTTTCTATATGGTCAGAGGAATTTACATACGTTTTACGTTTCTAGCTGTAATACTTTAGTTGGTACCATTTTATCCCGCTCGCCCCTTAAAAGTACAAATTACGAAAAAATCAAATTTTACTTCGTTTCTATATGGTCTGAGGAATTTACATACCAAATTTCACGATTCTAGATGTAATACTTTAGTTGGTACCATTTTTATCCCTATTTGTCCCGCTCTTCTCTTAATAGTACAAATTTCGAAAAAAAAATCAAATTCTACTTCGTTTCTATATGGTCAGAGGAATTTACATACCAAATTTCACGTTCTAGCTGTAATACTTTAGTTGGTACCATTTTTATCCCTTTTTCTCCCGCTCGTCCCTTAAAAGTACATATTTCGAAAATCCAATTTTACTTCGTTTCTATATGGTCAGAGGAATTTACATACCAAATTTCACGATTCTAGCTGTAATACGTTATTTGGTACCATTTTTATCCCTTTTTGTCCCGCTCGGTCCTTAAAAGTACAAATTTCGAAAAAAATTCCTATTTGTTGCTCGTCTGCATGGTCATTGCAAGGAACTCACCGAATTTCATGTTTATAGCTACTGCCGTTTAGTCAGGACAAAGGTTCGATGTTTATCCCTTTTTGGGCCATTTTATCCCCTAAAAGTACGAATTTCGTAAAACCCTTTCTTAGTCGACGTCTACGTCATATTTGGGAACTACCCTGAAAATTTCATGACCATGGCTTCAGCCGTTTGGTCTGGGGTCTGGTCAATGATAAGTCAGTCAGTCAGTCAGTCAGTAACGCAACTCTTTTATATATATAGATAGTAACTGTATAATTTATATGAACTATATAAAATTGTTCCCATGAAATACTCGGGTTTAGTAATCAAAGCGAGGTATATACGAAGGGCGTGGTCTAGGGTATTATATAGTCGGCCCGTCCGACTTTAGCCTTTCCTTACTTGTTATACCCTACACCACTTCGTGGGCTAGGGTATTATAAGTTAGTTTCGCCCCAAATGTTTGTAACACCAAGAAATAATCGAGCTAGACCCACCTTTAAGTATACCGATCGGCTTAGAATCACCAGCTGAGTCGATTTAACGATGTCTGTCTGTCCGTCTGCTGTCCATCTAAGCTTGTTCGCACTCTACAGGTCGCAATTGTTGTCCGATTGTCATGAAACTTGGCAGAAGTTATTTTTTTCTGGCCAATGACCATCGGTATTGAATTTGGAGGAAATCGGTTCAGATTTAGATATAGCCCCCATACAAATGTCGCTCCCGATTTGACTTTTTCCGCCCTATAAAGCACATATAGTACCCGATTTTCTTTAAATTTCGCACAACATCTTATAATCCAACTAGAAACACCTATGCAAAAATAGGGTAAGATCGGTTCAGATTTAGATATAGCCCCCATACAAATGTCGCTCCCTATTTCACTTTTTCCGCTTTAGAAACCACATATTGTACCCGATTTTCTTTAAAATTGGCACAGCATCTTATAATCCAACTAGAAACACCTGTGCAAAAATTGGGTAAGATCGGTTCAGATTTATATATAGCCCCCATACAAATGTCGCTCCCGATTTGACATTTTCCGCTCTAGAAACGACATATTATACCCGATTTTCTTTAAATTTGGCAGAAAATCTTATAATCCAACTAGAAACACGTATGCAAAAATTGGGTAAGATCGGTTCAGATTTAGATATAGCCCCCATACAAATGTCGCTCCCGATTTGACATTTTCCGCTCTAGAAAAGACATATTGTACCCGATTTTCTTTAAATTTTGCAGAACATCTTATAATCGAACTAGAAACATCTATGGTGAAAGTGGGTAAGATCGGTTCAGATTTAGATATAGCCCTCAGACAAATGTTGCTCCCGAATGTTTAACCGATTTTGGCCAAATTTTACATATTATATTTCACCAATAAACAGACATGGTGAAAGCGGGTCACATCGTTCCAGGTTTCAATATACCCACATACAAATGTCCTTTCCGATTTAACATTTTTTGTCAAACACATACATTTACAGGATGCAAAAATCCTTCCCGATTTCACTTTTTTACCGAATTGAATTGCAATGAGAATTGTTTGGGTGATGTCCATATGTCCATACTTTGAAATGACTTTGGTATACTACTGTATAATTTGTATTTGTCTGTCGGACAATTAGATCAATTACCATATTATTTACGAAGATGAATTTATAGCATATAAATTATATTAATTGTATGAACTACATAAAATTGCTCCCATGAAATACCTGGGTTTAGTAATCAAAGCGAGGTACATACGCAGGGAGTGGTGTAGGGTATTATATAGTCGGCCCCGCCCGACTTTAGCCTTTCCTTACTTGTTTTTTTTGCATTTTTTGTTCAGTTACAATTGACTTCGATGTATTTTTGGTGTTTCAATGAAGAATTTCTGGATGACAGTTAAACATGGATATAGTCAAGGCGTATTTATAAAGGTGATAGCAGGAGCCCAGCTGACTGAAGTTTTTTCATTCAAAAGTAACCGAAATTGTCAAATCCCATATATTTTGCTTTGACAGTATGGCTCACCATTCAAAAAATTACTTGTATTTTGTTGTTGCCGAATTTGTTGTTGTTTTGGTGCTATCACCTGTATAAATACGCCTTGGATATAGTTTAACATAAAATTGAAAATATATACATACATATTTATTATACATATTTATTCCGGTTTGAAACGCAGGTATGTGGAATTCCAAATTGTGTAGTGAAAATCACTGTGGCTTTTTGTAGTCGGGTATTGTAATACTGTTGATATTTCTATTAATGTAAGAAATTGAATTATTTTCGGATTAATATTGGCGTTGAATTGATTTATGCCATTAGCACACCTGCATTAAATACCTTTTCGGAAAACAGTTCTCTTATAAAGTATTAATTCTGTGGTATTAAAAAATAAAAAAATGTAAGACGTACGAATTTATTGTTTGTGTGCATTCATAATTCATAAAATCAAAATAACAAATTTTGTTATGGATGAATTAAAATAATACAAATTGTACTTGTCATTGAAGGTATCTTTAATATTTGATTTCACTTTGGAAATCCAATTACACCCGCTTATATACTTAATTAAGGATAAGGATTTAACAATCGCATAGAAACAGAGGTTTAGGCACAGTCTCCTAAAAATTGAGAAAAATTTGATTTTCTTGAAAAAAAATTATTTGAACTGGGATATTGTCCTGGCTCAAGACCATTTTGCATCTACATTCAATAGAAGGCAAATTTGTTTACAAATGGCATGGTGACATTTATTACTTGGCTGCAGACTACCACGATTATGATGTCGACCATGTCAAAAGTCTTTTCAAGTGGCTTCGCAGCGACTTTTCAACATCAAACCCGGCCACTATAAGGAGATGATTCTCACAAACGAACGAGAAGCACAACTCACTTGCCGAATTTGCGTTTGCGATGAAAACTTATTATACACTCCTTAGAATCACTTTTTGAGTCGGTTTAGCAATGTCCGTCTGTCCATCTATTGTTGTAATCAAATTACAGGTCGCAATTATAGTCGGATCTTTACACAAATTGGCACAAGTAAGTTTTGTGGATCAAGGACGAACGCTATTTAATTTGAACTAAATCGGTTCAAATTTAGATATAGCCCCCATACAAATGTTGCTCCCGGTTTGACTTTTCCGCTCTAGAAACCACATATTTCACTCGATTTGCTTCAAATTAAATTAATATTAATTTCTTATAATTAAAGTCGAAATAGCTATAGAAAAAATCGCTCAGATCGGTTCAGATTTAGATATAGCCCCCACTCTATAAAGCACATATAGTACCCGATTTTCTTCAAATTTGGCTTAACACTTTAAAATCTAACTAGAAATACATGTGGCGGTTAGATCGGTTCAGATTTAAATGTAGCCCCCATACAAATGTCGCTCCCGATTTGACTTTTTCCGCTTTAGAAACCACATATTGTACCAGATTTTCTTTAAAATTGGCGCAGCATCTTATAATCCAACTGAAAACACCTATGGTGAAAGTGGGTAAGATCCGTTCAGATTTTATATTTATATATCTATATATATAAAAATGAATCTGTGTTTGTAAGTTTGTTTGTTTGTTCCTTATAGCAGCCTAAACTACTGAACCGATCTTCTTGAAATTTTCACAGTATGTTCATGCTGAACCGGTGGTGAAAATAGGCTATATAATTTTTTGATATTTGCAGTGGGCGTGGCACCTCCCACACAATTTGGGGATTTATTCGTTTTTTTTTAATTAGCATATTCAGAATACTGTTGCAGCTAGAGTCTTGAATTTTTGTGTAGGTTCACTAATTAGTAGTCTGCACAGTTGTGTCAAAAAGGGGCGGTATTGGAAAAGTGGGCGTGGCACCTCCCATACAAAGTTAAAACTTATTATTGAATATTGTCAGTTCTATGACACCTAGAGTGCTGAAATTTTGTGTAAGTGCATCTAGCATCAATGTGCATAGCTGTGCCAAAAATGGGCGGTATTGGAAAAGTGGGCGTGGCACCTCCCATTCGAAGTTAAAACATATTATTGAATATTGTCAGTTCTATGACACTTAGAGTGCTGAAATTTTGTGTAAGTGCATCTACCATCAATGTGCATAGTTGTGCCAAGAAGGGGCGGTATTGGAAAAGTGGGCGTGGCACCTCCCATACGAAGTTAAAACCTATTATTGAATATTGTCAGTTCTAGACACCTAGAGTGGTGAAATTTTGTGTAAGTGCATCTAGCATCAATTCGCATAGTTGTGCCAAAAATGGGCGGTATTGGAAAAGTGGGCGTGGCACCTCCCATTCGAAGTTAAAACATATTATTGAATATTGTCAGTTCTAGACACCTAGAGTGCTGAAATTTTGTGTAAGTGCATCTAGCATCAATGTGCATAGTTGTACCAAAAATGGGCGGTATTGGAAAAGTGGGCGTGGCACCTCCCATACGAAGTTAAAACCTATTATTGAATATTGTCAGTTCTATGACACCTAGTGTGCTGAAATTTTGTGTAAGTGCATCTAGCATCAATTCGCATAGTTGTGCCAAAAATGGGCGGTATTGGAAAAGTGGGCGTGGCACCTCCCATACGAAGTTAAAACCTATTATTGAATATTGTCAGTTTTATGACACCTAGAGTGCTGTATTTTTGTGTAAGTGCATCTAGCATCAATGTGCGTAGTTCTGCCAAAAATGGGCGGTATTGGAATAGTGGGCGTACCACCTCCCATACGAAGTTAAAACCTATTATTGAATATTGTCAGTTTTATGACACCTAGAGTGCTGAAATTTTGTGTAAGTGCATCTAGCATCAATGTGCATAGTTGTGCCAAAAATGGGCGGTATTAGAAAAGTGGGCGTGGCACCTCCCATACGAAGTTAAAACCTATTATTGAATATTGTCAGTTTTATGACACCTAGAGTGCTGTATTTTTGTGTAAGTGCATCTAGCATCAATGTGCGTAGTTACGCCTAAAATGGGCGGTAATGCAAAAGTGGGCGTGGCACCTCCCATATGAAGTTAAAACCAAAATTACACCTATTGTGCTGTAATTTTGTGTAAGTGCATCTAGCATCAATGTGTGTAGTTGTGACAAAAATGGGCGGTAATGGAAATGTGTGCGTGGCACCTCCCATACGAAGTTAAAACCCATTTTCGAATATATGCCGTTCTATGGCAGATAAAAAACTGAAATTTTGTGTAAGTGCATCTAGCATAAATGTGCGTAACTGTGCCCAAAAAATGGGCGATATTGGAAAAAAGGGCGTGGTACCTTCCATACGAAGTTAAAGCCTATTATCGAATATATTCAGTTCAATGACAGCTATAATACTTATCTTTTGTGTGAGTGCATCTAGCATAAACCTGCGTGGTTGTGTCAGAAATGGACGGTATTGGGAAAGTGAGAGTGGTACCTCACATACGAAGTTAAAACATATTATCGAATATGGTCAGTAGGTGTCATAGACCTAGAGTGCTGAAATTTTGTGTGAGTTGATCCAGTGTAAATAGTTGTGCCAAGATGGGCGGAAAGTGGACGTGACACTTCCCATTTGAAATTAAAACCGGTTTTAGAGTATTTCGACACCGAGATGGGCGGAAAGTGGCCGTGACCCCTCCCATACGAAATTAAAACCAGTTTTTTGAGTATATTCTACAACGATATTCCTATATTGTTGTGTGAGTTTATTTAGTTGTAACCTGCTTAGACAATATGCAAAGGGACGGGATTTGAAAGGCGCATTTTTGAATCGAATTTTGTAAAATTACACGTTTTCTGTGGAAATTATATTATTTTTTTAGTTTTTGTGTTGTTTGATTAGCGAACAATTTGATTGATTTTCTATGTGTTTCGAATGTAATGTAATTTCATCTTACGAATGAAGTTTTTTGTTTAGGTAATGGAAAGGAGGAGAATCACACTTAACAAAAAATCAATTTGATTTTGACATTTTTTCAACTATTCGCCGTAAACTAACGTTCTCCATGGAACATATCCATTTCTTTATTATCTCAGGGAAGAACCTTGATTATAATTGGTACATATATTACCGATCAGGACAACAATTAATAAGAAAGCAGAGTTTAATTTTACCGTTTGTTTTTTTTTTGCCTGGCGAAGCGGGCGGGGGTTCAGCTAGTATATATATATATTCAAATGTTACTCCTAAATGTTTAACCGATTTTGGCCAAACTTTAAGATACATATAATATTTCACCTATAAACAAACATAGTGAAAGCGGGTCACATAGTTACATGTTTCAATATACCCCCATACAGATGTCCTTTCCTTACTTGTTTTATTAGAAATTTTGGTTTCTTAGCTTTATTATGACGCCAAATATAGTTTATAGTTATATATATAGTTGTAATGAATATTGTAAAAAATATCCTTTTTGAACAAATGTCTGACATTGAACCAACACAAATTTTTCCCTTCTAAAACCTTTAACGAAATATATTCATATTTTATACATTGTTATAAAATTTAGCATGATCAGCCTACCTACTTTTCACAATTTATGAGAAGAAAATGAGTAAATTGCGTCCGATTTCTAAAATATGTCCGATTTCACGATTTTTAATGAATTTTGAACCACTGTGCTCCGCAGTGCTCATTTTTGTAAAAAGAGTTTGAACATTTTTGCTCTGAAAACCATCTATGGCATTAAATTAATTCATAAAAAATGGAGCCAGTGACATCATTTATCGTCCAATCTTCATTTCTGGGGGTGGGTGACCACAGCAATTTTTTTTTCGTGACCCATCCTATCCATCCATCTTGTTCAGGTCCAATAAAAAATGTAGAATTGCCTCACGGTGTTCTATTGTTGACTCATTTTTTTTAGAAAATTCACAGTAACTTGGAGGGAAATTTAAATGTGAATCGCGTTGATTTTCTCTTATCTTTATTTGCAAGTTGTTGCTACCCAAAAAAATAGCCGGCTTTTGTTTTGATGAATAATTTAAACTCAATATGAGCACAGCGATTATTTATAGATTTTTAATAAAAAAACTCTGACATGTGCAAACAATTGGTCGTTATACATATATTAGGCTGGGTCGCGGTCAATACAAATGGAAAAACCATTTCCAGTCACCCCACGAAAATAAAGTTTGGATTGTTTAATGACGATTTGCAAAATATTTCGCTCCTAGATCAAGCCGTCTGTGAGCTAAACGCTCCTGAAAATCCCCCTTAAAATCACGTTTTCCCGTGTAATTTTTGTTGTTGCATTTTTGTCAAATATAAATACCTGAAATAGTAGACCCTTGAAAGCACTTTAAATATAAATTTTGATTTTTGTCTTAGAGGATCTTATTGGTCGAATTATTGGACCTTTCTAGTATTTTTTTGTGGGTTTTCATAGTGACAACTGATAAAATTTTTGTATTTGGTATTAGTATTTATAAAAAATAAATAGCGGCAGTTAATATCTTTCTAATGATGCCTAAATGATGAACGTCGGAATTAAATTGACGCCGCAGCGCTCATTTTTGTAAAAAGAGTTTGAAATTTTTGGCTCTGAAAATCCATCTCCTATATTAAATTATTTTACAAAAAAGGAGTCAGTGACGTCATTTTTCGTCCGGTATTCATCATTTAGGTATCATTCGAAAGGTATTAATTCCTTCTATTTATTTTTTATAACAACTCTTTTAAAATGGTTCCAAAAATATGAGTTTATATCTGTCACCTTGAAAGTCCACAAAAAATCAATATAAACAAATAATACGACCGATGAGTTATTCTAAGACAAGAATAACTCTTTTTATTTAAAGTGCTCCCATGGGTCTATTAATTCAGAGAAACACTTTGGGGAAAATACATCATAAAAAAATTACAGGGGAAAGTCATGA
The DNA here is from genome assembly GCA_947397865.1 of Polietes domitor. Lineage (NCBI taxonomy): Eukaryota > Metazoa > Arthropoda > Insecta > Diptera > Muscidae > Polietes > Polietes domitor. The sequence continues at coordinate 197,830,959 of OX377618.1, forward strand.
TTTTTAGATATCAGATAATCATTAAACAATCCAATCTTCATTTCTGGGGGGTGACCGCTGCAATTTATTTTCGTGACCCATCCTAACATACATATCGCTGCGGTGAAAAATCCATAATATTCTTGTTATTTAGGAAATTGGTTTATTTTCTGGATGATTGCACATGTGTATGGCCTTGTGGCAAATGTATCATATATCAGTATTCAGTCAAACATGAAGCCGTACAGATCTGTATTAATCGCTACTCTTGTTCTACTGCCGAACTTCTTCTATATGGCCGATTTGATGAAAGTGAAATTTACCAATTTGAAATGTGAAGAATTCGATAGGCCATTTGCAACTTTCAAAAAGTGTTTTCTGAAAGCCATCTCTCGCGATTCGAACAGTCTCCATTTGCATGTCGAACTGCATCAAGTACCTGTCGATAATGTAACGGTAAATCTGTCAAATGTCATATCATATTGAAAAAAGAAATGAATTCAATTATTTCGCAATAATTTGCCTCATTCCAGGCAAATGCGCAATTGTTTATTAAAGGCAATGGCTACAGGCCATTTCTATACAACAATACCGCGGACTTTTGTCTATTTATGAAAAATCCCAGTCGTTATATGTTTTGGAAAATTATGTACGAAAATGTGAAGCCGTTTACCAATGCCAATCACACCTGTCCCATTGACGTAAGTTTTTATGAGATTTTTCTTTAAACGAAATCGGGGGTATAAACTCTGAATTCTTAAAAACCACAAACCTAAACTCTGCATCCCACAGTGGTTCAGAATCAAAATCCATCGGCCAAAATTCTGTAAAAATCCAAAATTAGACAAGGACCCAAGGATATTTCTATTTGAGTGCAAAATCTGTTAAAATGTGCGAGAAACAGTTCGATAAAGACCAAAAAAATAATTAATAATTTTCAATTTTCAAATTCCGAAAAACGTGAAAATCTGTAATACAAAAAAAAAATAATTTTTTCCATGCTTTATATAAGGTTACTTTCTATATATGTTTGTGTGCCACAAAATTTGAAATCAATTTTTGAAAGCTTTTTTCTCAACCAATTTTGCTCAAATTTTGCACACTTAATCATTTTCGATGACAATACAAGGAAATGGAAAAATTTGACCAATTGGACAAAGGGGCGTGGCACCTCCCATACGAAGTTAAAACCTATTATTGAATATTGTCAGTTCTATGACACCTAGAGTGCTGAAATTTTGTGTAAGTGCATCTAGCATCAATTCGCATAGTTGTGCCAAAAAGGGGCGGTATTGGAAAAGTGGGCGTGGCACCTCCCATACGAAGTTAAAACCTATTATTGAATATTGTCAGTTCTATGACACCTAGAGTGCTGAAATTTTGTGTAAGTGCATCTAGCATCAATTCGCATAGTTGTGCCAAAAATGGGCGGTATTGGAAAAGTGGGCGTGGCATCTCCCATACGAAGTTAAAACCTATTATTGAATATTGTCAGTTCTATGACACCTAGAGTGCTGAAATTTTGTGTAAGTGCATCTAGCATCAATTCGCATAGTTGTGCCAAAAAGGGGCGGTATTGGAAAAGTGGGCGTGGCACCTCCCATACGAAGTTAAAACCTATTATTGAATATTGTCAGTTCTATGACACCTAGAGTGCTGAAATTTTGTGTAAGTGCATATAGCATCAATTCGCATAGTTGTGCCAAAAAGGGGCGGTATTGGAAAAGTGGGCGTGGCACCTCCCATACGAAGTTAAAACCTATTATTGAATATTGTCAGTTCTATGACACCTAGAGTGCTGAAATTTTGTGTAAGTGCATCTAGCATCAATTCGCATAGTTGTGCCAAAAATGGGCGGTATTGGAAAAGTGGGCGTGGCATCTCCCATACGAAGTTAAAACCTATTATTGAATATTGTCAGTTCTATGACACCTAGAGTGCTGAAATTTTGTGTAAGTGCATCTAGCATCAATTCGCATAGTTGTGCCAAAAAGGGGCGGTATTGGAAAAGTGGGCGTGGCACCTCCCATACGAAGTTAAAACCTATTATTGAATATTGTCAGTTCTATGACACCTAGAGTGCTGAAATTTTGTGTAAGTGCATCTAGCATCAATTCGCATAGTTGTGCCAAAAAGGGGCGGTATTGGAAAAGTGGGCGTGGCACCTCCCATACGAAGTTAAAACCTATTATTGAATATTGTCAGTTCTATGACACCTAGAGTGCTGAAATTTTGTGTAAGTGCATCTAGCATCAATTCGCATAGTTGTGCCAAAAATGGGCGGTATTGGAAAAGTGGGCGTGGCATCTCCCATACGAAGTTAAAACCTATTATTGAATATTGTCAGTTCTATGACACCTAGAGTGCTGAAATTTTGTGTAAGTGCATCTAGCATCAATTCGCATAGTTGTGCCAAAAAGGGGCGGTATTGGAAAAGTGGGCGTGGCACCTCCCATACGAAGTTAAAACCTATTATTGAATATTGTCAGTTCTATGACACCTAGAGTGCTGAAATTTTGTGTAAGTGCATCTAGCATCAATTCGCATAGTTGTGCCAAAAATGGGCGGTATTGGAAAAGTGGGCGTGGCACCTCCCATACGAAGTTAAAACCTATTATTGAATATAGTCAGTTCTATGACACCTAGAGTGCTGTAATTTTGTGTAAGTGCATCTAGCATCAATGTGCATAGTTGTGCCAAAAATGGGCGGTATTGGAAAAGTGGGCATGGCACCTCCCATACGAAGTTAAAACCTATTATTGAATATTGTCAGTTCTATGACACCTAGAGTGCTGAAATTTTGTGTAAGTGCATCTACCATCAATGTGCGTAGTTCTGCCAAAAATGGGCGGTATTGGAATAGTGGGCGTACCACCTCCCATACGAAGTTAAAACATATTATCGAATAGTGTCAGTTCTATGACACGTATAGTGCTCAAATTTTGTGTAAGTGCATCTAGCATCAATGTGCGTAGTTGCGCCTAAAATGGGCGATAATGCAAAAGTGGGCGTGGCACCTCCCATATGAAGTTAAAACCAAAATTACACCTACTGTAATTTTGTGTAAGTGCATCTAGCATTAATGTGCGTAGTTGTGACAAAAATGGGCGGTAATGGAAATGTGGGCGTGGCACCTCCCATACGAAGTTAAAACCCATTTTCGAATATATGCCGTTCTATGGCAGATAAAAAACTGAAATTTTGCAGTAATTTTTCCTTCTACAAAAGATAACTAAAAAAGAATTTCTAGGCCCAATAGAATTCTGCTTGCATAAAGCATGGATTTGAAAAAAAAATTTTTTTTTTGATTTACTAGTTTCTTTGCATTATGAACAAATACGTAAAAATATGTTAAAAAAAAAAAAAACAACAAAAAAATAAAAATTTTAATTTTCTTTAAAAAATACGAATAATAGTCAACTTTCGGCCGATTTCTAAAATATATCTGATTTCCTGATTTTTAATGTTAATATCTCAAAATAATCCTTGGGTCCTTGTCTAATTTTGTTTTTTTATAGAACTCAAAAATGTCTACTAGAACAAAAGTTAAATTTTGGCCGATTGGTTTTGATTCTGAACGACTGTGTATCCATGATCGAACCATGGAACGGATTTAAGTCCTTTCTCAAACGATTTTTGAAAGCATAGATATGGTTGAAAATTATACAATAACACTTTTGGAATAGATAAAGCAAATAATCCAACCTTATTACGATCGCAGTATACACATTAGCGGATGCGGTCTTTAGGCTCCAGATCATATACATGCATATGGTCACGTGAAATGCCAACGGGTAACCCTCAAAAAATTAAAATTTTCTATTGATTATGGTAGACAATATGTCTAAAATATCTTAAAAAGATTTTATAATGAAAATTTACAAACATTTTCTTTCCTAAAGTAGCGATATCTTGGCTCTGCAATTTCATTTACATTTCAATATTATTTATATTTGCATATGACTGAAATACACGTTTTTTGCTTCTCATGTAAAATTGTGGAAATGAGGGCAACATCATTGGGCATTTCAAGTGACGATCGGTATATGATATACACAGAACTCATATTGAACTCTTTTCCAGCACGACATAATAATCGATGGATTTATTTGGAGAGCTGACATGTTTGACCTGGTCCCATTTCCCTCGAATGAGTACATGGTTCAAATTCAGTTTGCCGCTTACAATCATTACAAAGCTAAAGTTAAGGCTTATTTTAAAATTTATGATTGATAAATGTATTCGTCAATTCTAACATGTTTTTGTTTCACTTCGTTTCCAATTTAGCGCACATTTGATGTTATTTATTTCACACAGAATTTATTTTCCGAATGTATTAGAACCACACGAAATGTTTGGTCAGCAAAATAAACAAATTGACTACAAAATCAAACCTTACTTATTTTAGCAAATATTAAAACCATACCAATTGTTATTAATTTTAACTAAAATTAAAATTTTCGCCGAAAGTACCTTTAGGATTTGTGCTCTTATTTTAGAAATGTAGGTCCGATTACTCGCGTTTATGCGTGTTCAATTATAGGTAATCATGATGGCTACAAATGTTGCAATTTCACTTTCAAATGGTGATTTAGGAATAGCTTCTTAAAAATTGTTTTTTTTTTTTTTTGAAAAAAATCATGTTTTTTATACCCTACACCACTTCGTGGACTAGGGTATTATAAGTTAGTTTCGCGCCAAATGTTTGCAGCACCAAGAAATAATTGAGCTAGACCCACCTTCAAGATGTCTGTCTGTCCGTCTGCTGTCCATCTAAGCTTGTTCGCACTCCACAGGTCGTAATTGCTGTCCGATTATCATGAAATTCGTCCTTGTGGCCAAGGACGATCGGTATTGAATTTGGAGGAAATCGGTTCAGATTTAGATATAGTCCCCATACAAATGTTGCTCCCGATTTGACTTTTTCCGCCCTACAAAGCACATATAGTACCCGATTTTCTTCAAATTTTGCATAACACTTTATAAGCTAACTAGAAATACCTGTGATGAGAGCGGGTTAGATCGGTTCAGATTTATATATAGTCCCCATACAAATGTCGCTCCCGATTTCACTTTTTATACACTCCACGAGAGTATTATGGCTTTGTGCATTTGTTTGTAACACCAAAAAGGAAGCGAGATAGACCCATTGTTAAGTATACCGATCGACTTAGAATCACTTTCTGAGTCGATTTAGCAATGTCCGTCTGTCCGTCTGTCTGTCCGTCTGTCTGTCCGTCTGTCTGTCCGTCTGTCTGTCCGTCTGTCCGTCTGTCCATCTATTGTTGTAATCAAATTACAGGTCGCAATTATAGTCCGATCTTATCAAAAATTGGCACAAGTATGTTTTGTGGATCAAGGACGAACGCTATTTAATTTGAGGCAAATCGGTTCAGATTTAGATATAGCCCCCATACAAATGTCGCTCCCGATTTGACATTTTCCGCTCTAGAAACCACATATTGTACTCGATTTTCTTTAAATTTTGCACAACATCCTATAATCCAACTAGAAACACCTATGCAAAAATTGGGTAAGATCGGTTCAGATTTATATATAGCCCCCACACAAATGTCGCTCTCGATTTGACATTTTCCGCTCTCGAAACCACATATTGTACTCGATTTTCTTTAAATTTTGCACAACATCCTATAATCCAACTAGAAATACTTATGCAAAAATTGGGTAAGATCGGTTCAGATTTATATATAGCCCCCATACAAATGTCGCTCCCGATTTGACATTTTCCGCTCTAGAAACCACATATTGTACTCGATTTTCTTTAAATTTTGCACAACATCCTATAATCCAACTAGAAACACTTATGCAAAAATTGGGTAAGATCGGTTCAGATTTATATATAGCCCCCATACAAATGTCGCTCCCGATTTGACATTTTCCGCTCTAGAAACCACATATTGTACTCGATTTTCTTTAAATTTTGCACAACATCCTATAATCCAACTAGAAACACCTATGCAAAAATTGGGTAAGATCGGTTCAGATTTATATATAGCCCCCATACAAATGTCGCTCTCGATTTGGCATTTTCCGCTCTCGAAACCACATATTGTACTCGATTTTCTTTAAATTTTGCACAACATCCTATAATCCAACTAGAAACACTTATGCAAAAATTGGGTAAGATCGGTTCAGATTTATATATAGCCCCCATACAAATGTCGCTCCCGATTTGACATTTTCCGCTCTAGAAACCACATATTGTACTCGATTTTCTTTAAATTTTGCACAACATCCTATAATCCAACTAGAAACACATTTTATATTCCAACTAGAAACACCTATGCAAAAATTGGGTAAGATCGGTTCAGATTTAGATATAGCCCAAAACAAATGTGGCTCCCGATTTGACTTTTGCCGCTTTAGAACCACATATTGTACTCGATTTTAAATTTGACACAACAGCTTATAATCCAAGTAAAAAACCTATGGTGAAATTGGCTAAGATCGGTTCAGATTTAGAGATAGCGCATTTGTATTTGCGTAGTTGCTCCCAACTGTTTAACCGATTTTGGCCAAACTATACATATTATATTTCACCTATTTGATTCCAGATGTCAATATACCCCCATACAAATGTCCTTTCCGATTTAACATTTTTTGCCAAACACATACATTTACAGGATACCAAAATCCTTCCTGCTTTCACTTTTTCACCGAATTAAATTCTATTCGGATTGAAAGTGGAGTGTATCATAGAGTCGGCCCCGCCCGACTTTATCCTTTCCTTACTAGTTTCGCTTTAGAAACCACATATTGCAACCGATTTTATTTAAAATTGGCACAACATTTTATAATCAAACTAGAAACACATATGCTGAAAGTGGTTGAGATCGGTTCAGATTTGGATATAGCACCCATACAAATGTCGCTCCCGATTTGACTTTTTCCGGCCTACAAAGCACATATATTACCCGATTTTCTTCAAATTTTGCATAACATTTTATAATCTAACTAGAAAACCAGTGATGAAAGCGGGTTAGATCGGTTCAGATTTAGACATAGCACACATACAAATGTCGCTCCCAATTTGACTTTTCCCACTCTAGAAACCACATACTGTACCCGATTTTTTTAGATAAAGCCCCAATACAAATGTTGCTCCCGAATGTTTAACCGGTTTTGGCCAAGCTGTTTACAAGCTTTATTATATTTCACCAATAAACATACATGGTGAAAGCGAGTCACATCATTCCAGGTTTCAATATACCACCATACAAATGTCCTTTCCGATTTAATTTTTTTTTTTTCAAACACATATATTTACATGATTCAAAAATCCTTCCCGATTCCTTTTGCTTTACCTACTGCATTGAATTGTAATGCGATAGATAGTGGTGGCTCCTTCCGTCTTTAGACTTTCCTTTCTTGTTTGGGAGATGCACATGTGTCCATACTTTGGAATAATCTAAATGGGGCCCATTCTGCTCTATTACAGCTCTAGAAACTACATCTTACATCGGATCTTCATAAAATTTTGCAGATAATTATATGTTTCAACTAGAAATACATACCGTGAATGAAAACTATGCAGGCCCATATTTTTGGCACAGGCGTCAAGTGTTGTTATAGGCCCCTTCAAATGTCCGTCCGATTCATCCTATTAACGCTGTATAATCTGTATTTATCATTGGATCTTGATGAATTTTTCCAGATCATGTTATATTTTCTTTGCTCGGAATATCTGAATATCTTATTTACCATATTCATTAAATTTGGCCTGGGTTTAGTACTCAAAGCGAGGTATATACGCAGGGAGTGGTGTAGGGTATTATATAGTCGGCCCCGCCCGACTTTAGCCTTTCCTTACTTGTTATACCCTACACCACTTCGTGGTCTAGGGTATTATAAGTTAGTTTTCCGCCAAATGTTTGTAACACCAAGAAATAATTGAGCTAGACCCACCTTTAAGTATACGGATCGGCTTAGAATCGCCAGCTGAGTCGATTTAACGATGTCTGTCTGTCCGTCTGTCCGTCCGTCCGTCCGTCCGTCTGCTGTCCATCTAAGATTGTTCGCACTCTACAGGTCGCAATTGTTGTCCGATTGTCATGAAACTTGGCAGAAGTTATTTTTTCTGGCCAAGGACCATTGGTATTGAATTTGGAGGAAATCGGTTCAGATTTATATATAGCCCCCATACAAATGTCGGTCCCGATTTGACATTTTCCGCTCTAGAAACCACATAATGTACCCGATTTTCTTTAAATTTGGTACAACATCTTATAATCCAACTAGAAACACCTATGCACAAATTGGGTAAGATCGGTTAAGATTTAGATATAGCCTCCATACAAATGTCGCTCCCGATTTGACATTTTCTGCTCTAGAAACGACATATTGTACCCGATTTTCTTTAAATTTGGCAGAACATCTTATTATGCAACTAGAAACACGTATGCAAAAATTGGGTAAGATAGGATCAGATTTAGATATAGCCCCATACAAATGTCGCTCCCGATTTGACATTTTCCGCTTTAGAAACGACATATTGTACCCGATTTTCTTTAAATTTTGCAGAACATCTTATAATCGAACTAGAAACACGTATGCAAAAATTGGGTAAGATCGGTTCAGATTTTGATATAGCCCCCATACAAATGTCGCTCCCGATTTGACATTTTCCGCTCTAGAAACGACATATTGTACCCGATTTTCTTTAAATTTTGCAGAACATCTTATAATCCAACTAGAAACACGTATGCAAAAATTGGGTAAAATCGGTTCTGATTTAGATATAGCCCCCATACAAATGTCGCTCCCGATTTGACATTTTCCGTTCTACAAACGACCCGTTTTTCTTTAAATTTTGCAGAACATCTTATAATCGAACTAGAAACACGAATGCAAAAATTGGGTTGGGATCGGTTCAGATTTAGATATAGCCCCCATACAAATGTCGCTCCCGATTTGACATTTTCCGCTCTAGAAACGACATATTGTACTCGGTTTTCTTTAAATTTTGCAGAACATCTTATAATCCAACTAGAAACGCGTATGCAAAAATAGGGTAAGATCAGTTCAGATTTAGATATAGCCCCCATACAAATGTCGCTCCCGAATTCACTTTTTCCGCTTTAGAAACCACATATTGTACCCGATTTTCTTTAAAATTGGCACAACATTTTATAATCGAACTAAAAAACCAATGGTGAAGGTGGGTAAGATCGGTTCAGATTTAGATATATCACTTATACAAATGTTGCTCCCGAATGTTTAACCGATTTTGGCCAAATTTTACATATTATATTTCACCAATAAACAGACATGGTGAAAGCGGGTCACATCGTGCCTGGTTTCAATATACCCCCATACAAATGTCCTTTCCGATTTAACATTTTTTGTCAAACACATACATTTACAGGATGCAAAAATCCTTCCCGATTTCAATTTTTTACCGAATTGAATTGCAATGAAAATTGTTTGGGTGATGCCTATATGTCCATACTTTGGTATGACGTTGGTATACTACTGTATAATTTGTATTTGTCTGTCGGACAATTGGATCAATTACCATATTATTTACCATATTCGTTAAATTTGACTAAAGATGAATTTATAACATATAAATTATATTCATATAATTTATATAATTTGTTTGGACTACATAAAATTGCTCCCATGAAATACCTGGGTTTAGTAATCAAAGCGAGGTACATACGCAGGGAGTGGTGTAGGGTATTATATAGTCGGCCCCGCCCGACTTTAGCCTTTCTTTACTTGTTTTTAATTATTTTATGTCTACAAGGAGGGTCATAATTTCTAAATTTATCCATAGATATTTTACGTATAGACATTAGTTTCTTCTTTAGAGTGTTATTTACGTAAAAATAAAATAAAGTAATATTTTCAAATTTTTTATGTTTTTTCGTGCCAACAAAAAATGCAATTTATATAGGTGATCGGGCCTACATTTCTAAAATGAGAGTACTTTTATTAAAGGTAGGTACTTTCAATGAAAATTGTAATTTTAGTAAAAACATAATTTTATAAATAAATATAACATTTTTATATTTATATATTAAAGGGTGGTTAAATTTTAAGGGCCGATGTTGATTTTGAATAAAATCCAAATTATTTAGGAAATTATTGTCATTTCTTTTTATTATGATAATATTGGTACGGTTCAATTATGTATGGAACAAAATATCGGCCAAATGGCCGCCGCGACCTCTGCAGCATGCCTCCATCCGATGGTCGACATTTTCGAATTCGCCCAAATGCGGCAATTCTGCTTATTGACGAATCCACTGAGGAGAAAATGTGCCTCATTACTGCAGATGATTTTCTTCGAAAATTGATCACCCACTGTTACCATTTCTTGCCACCATTCTGACCATTGACGACGTTTGGAATGGTCAAGAGGCTTTAGTTCTTGAGTCAAGTGCACCATGTAAGCGTATAAATGCAATTCTTTATGCATAATGTTCATCTACGACTAGCGTGAGAGGTGCAATTGTTGGGCACGACGACGAGTTGAGGTGGACGGCTCTTCAGCCACATTATCCCGAACAGCAGCAATATTTTCTGCAGTCCGAGCTGTACGTGCATGCACTGCTCAAATTTCAAAACTTGACGTTTAGGTATGGTTCTCATTCAACATCGGGCTTTACAATTTAACCACCCTTTACTTCCATTATTTTTGTGTGGGTGGTGAAAGTGAATCACATCGGTTCAGATTTCGATATAGCTCCCATACAAATTTCGCTCTCAATTTGACTTTTTCCGCTCTAGAGATCACATATATAGTACCCAATCGTTCCCGAAAGCACGGTTTCCCCGAATTCAATTGTAATGGGGCAGAAAGTGGAGGTTAGCATATAGCTGGCCCTGTCCGACTTTACCCTTTCCTTTAGTTGTTATATATTTGCAAACAATCAATCAACGCTCTGCTAAAACGGAAATAACTTTCACATCAATCATGATAACCCTGGTCCAGATACGTAGATTCTCATCACAACATCTGCTGATTTTCATTAATTACTTCAATTCATGTGACTACTGGCTGCTTAAACTTGTTTGTTCTCCAGCAAACAAAATGAAGACAAATATTTTTGCAAAAAATCTGTTTGAACTAGATTCCAAACAATAAAATAACTTCTCTATTAAAATAAAATCCAACAACTCGCATTTATTTGCCAGCACTTGACTTAGTGAACAAGTATCAATGTTGTCTTATTAAAACAGGTAAAAAGGTAACATCAAAATCCGCAATGTACGAGCTATTACAATGTTGTAGCCTCTATGTAAAATCAAGCATTCACCTGTACCATCCAGTCTCGTCAGCAGTGTAGTACCCCATCAAGGCCTCAAAGACCAAAGTGGATGATAGTTGGTAGTGTTTTGTTAGCTGTGTGCGAAATAAGCGATGGTTTCATGACAGAATTTTAATGGTTTTCTAGCACAGCTTGCTGAGAATGATTTTTGGACGGACGGACGGACGTCATGATGAACTTCATCGCAGTCCATGTTGAAAAATACATTTTATGATTACGAAAAAAAAATAAATAAATAAGAGAATCATAATTTTTTAATTTGTTTTTGGTATTTTTATTGTATTTCCTTTCGTTTCGGCATGACAAATATGATAAGTTTTGTATAAAGAAATCATTAACAGTTAATGATATTTAAACGTGATGATATTTTAAATGTTTCATTCACACCAAAGTACGCCGACGCACAGTGGATCGTGGAGGGCAAAAAATTCTGATACATAATTACACTGGATTTCAACGAATTTATCGAAAGGATGTGTATAACATTTGCTGATATATCGAGTTTAAGAACTCGTTAACGACATTAAAAATTGGCTATCACTTAGAACTATGTATTACTTCTGAAATACGAAATGGGTATCGATTGGTTATATCCTAAGCTTCCACAAAATGACTGGCAATATCATTTATTGGAAACCGCAAGGAATTAGAAGAAATGGTCGGCCGATTCGTATCTGGCGAAGACAGCTACACGCTGCAGTATGAAGAATAGTACAAAACTGATATAAAATCATGAATACTGCATCCAAATGATTTTCTAAGTCGATCAATATAATAAATGATGCTTGCTTTTGTGTGTTGTGAAAAGCTGCTCAGAAAGATAATAGCCAAATATACTCTCATTTTGGGTATATTGGATAGCACCTGTATATTAGGCTGGATCCAGTCACCCCACGAAAATAAAGTTTGGTTTGTTTAATGATGATCGGCAAAATATTTCGTCACTGGGTCAAGCCATCTGTGAGCTAAACGCTCCAGAAAACACCTCAAAAAATTATGTTTTCCCTAGTAATTTTTTAACGTTGCATTTCTGATGGTGCAATCTCACTGTAATTCTGGTTGATTTTGTAATAAAAATCGTTAAAAATAGAAACCATCATATCACCACTTTCAAACTCACACAGTCGCTTAAAAATAGACTTAAGCACACTAATTTAAAATTTAAAGAAAATGGATTAGTGTGATTATTTAAATTAAAATTAGAAACACTTTAAAAAATATAACCCTGCTATAACACAATACATCAATATTTTAAAAGTAACTGAAATTACCTTCAATACAAGGTATAACACATTAAAATCGGTAAAGTATTTCAGGAGTTACAGGCGATTGAATGAACAGACCTTTTTGAAAAAAGTAGTATTTTTTCCCTGTTAAATTTGTCATAACGCGTGAAAAATAATCAAATTGTTTTCCAAAAATACGTATACAAACTTTCAAAACAATCACAGCTATCGAGGTCAAGAACCGTACTGCTTGACACGGAATGTCTCATATCCTTATCTAGGGTATTCTGTCTTTGTTTGTAACACACAATACATGTAACACATTATGCAAACACACAAACTGAAACGAGATAAACCCATCGTTTATTAAACAGATCGGCCTAGAATCACTTTCTGAGTCGATTCAGCAATGTTCATCTGTCTGTCCATATATTCTTGTAATCAAAGTACAGGTCGCAATTATTGTCCGATCCTAACAAAAATTGAGACAGGTAAGTTTTGCGGGTCAAGGACGAACGCTATTTAAAATCGATTTAGATTTATAAAGGGTGGTTGAATTGTAAGGGGCGATGTTGAATGTGAACCTCACCTAAACGTCAAGTTTTTCTCTGCATTTCATTTGACATTTCTCAATTTCAGACTAACTCATTGTTATGAAAATGGGCGTTCAAATCAAAATGCATATCGTGCACTTCGAAGAAAATCATCTTCAGTGATGAGGCACATTTTCACTTCAGTGGATTCGTCAATAAGCAGAATTGCCGCATTGGGGCGAATGATAACACTGTGCAACATTTTTGAAGTCATTTCAAAATAACCATATACGGACACCGCTACATGATAAAAGACCAAAAAAAAAAGACCCGTGTTTTTTTTCCCCCAAAGTCATGCACTTTTTTTTATGGGCCCCCAGAGATTTGAGGCCTCGGAGTAATTTTTGTAAAAAAGTGATCATATTCTCAGGCTCATATCTTGCAAACCGTTCGGAATTTTGAGGCAAAGTTCTAGCTCTTGTCATAAAGAACAAAAATTGTGAACATATAAAATCAAAAAAACTTCATCTTCAAGGTCAAAATCGCAAAAAACTTAAAAAAAATTCGATTTTTTTAACCTTTTTTCCCCTGTTCAGGTCCATAGGTAGCAAACCGCTGAAAATTCAGGGAAACAATCAACTACAAAAATGTACCTAAGATCTCAATAAACAACTTTCTAGAACATATGAACTTCCTAGGAATTATTCTTAACACCGTTTAGGTAGCGCTTAGGTAGCCGCAAAAGTGAAAAATTGTTTATTCCAGTATTTCTTACCCACACGACATCATCGATGCCATTCAACAAACAACAACAAAGTCGTCGGTCCAAAAATTTGCACTAACAAAACACATGACAATTCAAAGCAGCGAAGTAGTCGCAATCCATTTGTACCAACAACATTAACAACACATATGTAGCCGCAGCACACAATATAAAAGCGACACGACGCTCACATTGAGGCAGTACACAGCGCGACGTCAACGAGAACTCAGCGGACAAAGTTATAGAAAAAGAATGTTAAGAATAATTCCTAGGAAGTTCATATGTTCTAGAAAGTTGTTTATTGAGATCTTAGGTACATTTTTGTAGTTGATTGTTTCCCTGAATTTTCAGCGGTTTCAAAATTCCGAACGGTTTGCAAGATATGAGCCTGAGAATATGATCACTTTTTTCCAAAAATTACACCGAGGCCTCAAATCTCTGGGGGCCCATAAAAAAAAGTGCATGACTTTGGAAAAAAAAAAAAACACGGGTCTTTTTTTTTTTGGTCTTTTATCATGTAGCGGTGTCCGTATATGGTTATTTTTTTCGTGTTGCACTGTGTAATCAAAGAGTGATTGTCGAAAGACCAATGCATCCACAAAGAGTGAAAGTTTGGTGCGGTTTATGGGATGGGATTTCCAAAATGAGGCCGGTCAGGCAGTTACTGTGAATGGTCTTCGCTATTGTGAGATGATACGATGGACGATATGTGGTTTCAACAGGACGGTGCCACTTGCCACACAGCTAACGAAACAATGGCTCTTTTGCGCAACAAATTCAATGGCCGTGTTATTATGTGTTTTGACACTGTTGGACTTCTTTCTTTGGGGTTATTTGAAAGAAAAGGTATACGTCGATAAGCCAGCAACAATTCAAGAGCTAAAGGATGAGATAATTCGGCACATTAATGGCATAGAACATCAATTATGCCTCATCGTCATCGAAAATTTGAACCATCGGATGGAGGTGTGCCAACGATGTCGCGGCGGCCAATTGGCCGACATTTTGTTCCATACATAATTAAACCATACCAGTATTATCACAATAAAAATAAATGACTACAATTTCCCAAAAATTTGTGTTTTATTCAAAATCAACATAGGCCCTTAAAATTTAACCACCCTTTATTTCAACCAGGAATACCTACCGTGAATGAAAACAATATAGTCCCATGTTTTGACGCAGGCTCCAAGTGTTGTTATAGGTCCCTTCAAATGTCTATCCGATTCATCCTATTACCGCTGTATAGTCTGTATTTGTCATTGGATCTTGATCAATTTTATCCAGATCATGTCATATTTACATTACTCGGAATATCTACCGGAAAATTGGATCAATTTTACCATATTAATTACCATATTTGTTAAATTTCCGCCAGACTTTAGCCTTTCCTTACTTGTTTTTTGTTGCATAGTGTTATCGTCTAAATGATGTTACCTCTCCCGATCCATAACCAGAACCTTATTCTTCTTCACTCGTGAAAACGTCACTAGGTAATTGAAGTGACGTATATTGCAAATTCAATACTAATAAAAATAATTACGTTTTCGAGATTATGATTCAAAATAAATCAGTAAATTATAATTTGAACTTAATTCTAATAAAATTTTACTTCATGCAATAAGTTGGTCCTCATATTTTGTATTTGGATATTTCACATAAAACGTGAACACGAGTCAAACAAGTGTTTTGGACCACTGTGTGAATATCAAGTGGCGTATGACGTCTGGTAATAAAACATAGAATTGTACGAGTATCTCGCTGAAATACTCGTACTTAATAACAATTATGATTTATTTATCGTATTTGACCTTCACTTTATGTACTCGCACTTAGTTGACCGGGCGAAAAATGAAATGGGACTCCCGAAGATGACAGAGGTTTTTTCCTTGGTTGAAATGCTTCAAGTATTTTTTCTTAAGTATCGTATCATGATACTTCATGCAGCACCACATCCACATCATCAGCACCATGACCAAGAAGCGACGCGACGATACGATCGTTGCGTGTATAGTTCATATGGGAAATAAATATTATTTCGGTTTATTTGCTATGCGAGTTATAAATGGCTGCAATTAAAGTGTCTAAACTAGTGTTATTAAAAATAATGGCCACATATACATATTTGCCGGGTAAAACGAATCATATTTCACACTTTAACAGGTATGAAATGTCGCATCACTGATCAAGGCTGACACTGTTCATTATTCTTTGAAGTTCCCTTAAAACAGAAAACACATTTATTGAATGAAACAAGAAGCAGCCACGTTTCCTACAACCAACGACTCTATCCTAATAATTTCGGAATGCATTTTCTATTCATTATAACCCTTTCTAATTCCCTATGTATGCAGTCTAGAGTAACCTTAGGTCCGACATCTATCACTTCTGAACCATCCCATCCAAAATAAAATACATCCTTCTTAGTACAACATCTCTTAATTAAATGTCAACAAAGATTGTGACCCATCTACATTTGGAATCGGCTTATAGATGACAACATCATTCATACGAGTATGCAATCATAATTGAAAACTTGCTTTGCTTAATGCTAGTCTTAATGTTAACAGTAGCAAAACGAGTTAAATGCGTAATGATCCCATGATGAAATATTGAGAAAATTTATTACATATTATTTAAAAATATTTCTTCTTGCTATAGGCAGAAATGCCAATAGCTCAGGGTACAATGTTGCTACCAAAATAGAAAAAAAAAACAAGTAAAAAAGCGTTAAGTTCGGCCGGGCCGAACTTTGTATACCCTCCACCATGGATTGCATTCAACAGAGGCTTTCTATTTTCGTAGAAGTTCAGTCATATTACAGGAAAATTTAATTTTGTATATCCTACACCACAGGGTATAATGTCTTTGTGCATTTGTTTGTAACACCCAAAAGGAAATGAGATAGACCCATCGTTTATTATACCGATCGACTTAGAATCACTTTAGCGATGTCCGTCCGTCCGTCCGTCCGTCTGTCCATCTATTCTTGTAATCAAAGTCCAGGTCGCAATTGTTATTAGAACTAAATGAAACTTTGCACAACGAAGTTTTATGGGATAAGGACGAACACTATTTAATTTGAAGCAAATCGGTTCAGATTTAGATATAGCTACCATACTAATGTTGCTTCCAATTTTATTTTTTCCGCTCTATAAACCAAATATTTCAACAGATTTTCCTAATTTGGCAAGACGACATATATTTCAACTAGAAACAGCTCTGGTAAAAATAGGATAGATCGGTTCAGATTTATATAGCTCCTATAAAAATGTCTCCTCCGATTTGACTCTTTATATATATATATATATATATATGGCAAGACGCCATATATTTCAACTAGAAACAGCTCTGGTAAAAATAGGATAGATCGGTTCAGATTTATATATAGCTCCCATAAAAATGTCTCCTCCGATTTGACTCTTTCCGCTCTAGAAACCACAAACTTTGACAGATTTTCTTCAAATTTGGCAAAACATCTTATATTTCAACTAAAAAAATCTTTGGTGAAAATGGGTTAGATGAGTTCAGATATATATATATAGCTCCAATATAAATTTCGCTACTGAATTCATTATTTCCGCTCTAGAAATCGCATATTTGAACAGATTGTCTTCTAATTCGGCACATCAGCTAATGTTTCAAATAGAAACAACTAAGCGAAAGTGGGTCACATCGGATCAGATTATATATAGCTCCCGATTTGATTCTTTCCGATCTGGAAACCACATAATTAACACTCCATAAAATTTGGGAAAGCGTCTAATATTTCAACTAGAAAACCTTTGCCAAACATGGGTCAGATCGGTTCAGATTTGTATATAGCTCCCATTCATAGTTTGTGTTCAAATTTTCTTACAAATACAGATAGAAGTATGGAATTTGTAGTATATTCTCATCTTATAGCTGCATCGTATATCACCCGGTTTAAATGTAATGACCCTTTTTATATCCTACACGATAGTCGGCCACGCCCGACTTTAACCTTCCTTACTGGTTTAAAATATCCAAACAAATACAAATATTGAAAAAATAATTTTATAAAAAAATAACCACGCTTATAATAATACCTTTACACTATATATATCGAAATAATACTTCAAGTCAATTTAAACAAATAAATATTCTAATACTTATATTTTCAAAAAAGCTTAAATACCATAAATATTGATGGTGGGTGCTACAGTTCAAAAAATATAAATCTATAAGAAGATCCGTCCGACACTTTGAATTCTGTCAGTAACGTGCGATTTAAATGTAAATGAAAGAGCGACACTCTTTTCCTCACTCTTAGGCGAAGAATGGGTTTTTCAAAATTAACATTTTTCGTAATTTTTGTTTAATTGTGAATGAACTAAAGAAAACAGCACAAAGATATGACAAAAAAACTCGAATTTTGTGAACATTTTACTTATTATTTTTTATTTTACTAATTGCAAAACATTTCATTGCAAAATAAGACAACAATGATCCTATTCTTCTTTGTTCCCGGCATTCTTAATTTTGAAATTTTCATGTTATTTTGAATGATTTCTGTCAAAACAGACGACAGCACTCTCTTAAATTTTATTATTTGCATTTTAATCCAAAAATTTATTTTATTTCTATTTTATTTATTTCTATTTTAATTCCAAAAAGTACACATCTTGAAAATCCATTATCTCTCACGTGCACAGTGCAAAATAACCTAACTTTATGATTCAACCAACACACTGAATTTCGTGTTTCTAGCTGTTGTTCTTTAATATGTATCATTTTCCCCCTTTTTGTCCGATAGGGGGTGCCCTACGAATAAGAAACACTTTATGGTGCACTTTTTGTTATAGGGGGAATGTGAATACTCAATATCAAGTAAGTACAAAACGTGCTTAAATACTCTAAAATATTAGTGGTTTGCTTTGGTTTAAAAGACCAGAATGTTTCGTATTCTGTGCACTCAGAGACCCTTTTGGATCCATTGTACTTATCCTTGTACCTGAAATATATAATGATTTAGGAGAGAGGGAGGGGCAGGTGGTGAGGGGATAGAGGAAAAACAGGAATGAGGTTATGGTGGAATAGGAGGTGTCAAGTGAGTACAAGGAGTTGAGAAGTCGAGTTTAATTTGACTGTTTAGTTGTCAAGTAATGCTCTTTCTTCCTTGTAATGGCCTATGAGTAAGTCGAGAGTACCTCTGGGTAGCTTGACATTGGCATTCCTTATGGTTCTCATGCTTACTGATAGGTGCCAGATTCATTGTGATCATCAGTGTAAATCAAAACCCACCCATAATCCATTCCAGGCCTTTCGAGATTCTCAGCAGGTCATGAATGGTGCGGGTTGCAATTTCATCAATGTTCCTAATTATATTATCTCCTAGGTATTTTTCCTACGTACACAGAGAGAGGGGCACATACCTAGTATGTGCTCGATAGTTTCAATCTCATCTTCGTCCTCATACAGTCGGCAATAGTCCACAATACCTATGTGCCATCTGCTGAGCCTGCTTCTAATGTTACAGTGGCCTATGTAGATACCTATGAGCGTACGCATATCTACTTTGCCTAACTTTAATAAAGTTCTAGTTTTCTGTTTGTCTGCCTCTGGCCAAGTAGCCCTAGCAATCCTACAGGTTAATAAATTGATCCATGTTGAGCTCATCATCGCCCATTTGCGTGACTCAATCAGTCTATAGAAAACGCCAATCGGTGGTTTCACTGAGTTTTCGGCAATCGAGATTTCCATGGATGAAGCATTTCTGGCCAGTTCATCTGCTATTTCGTTCCCACTGATATTGCTATGTCCGAGAACCAAGCAGATACAGATCACATGGCTTCTGAGGTCATCTAACGAGCGTTTGCAACTCAGTAAAAGCTTTGATTTGACGTTATGTGACATGATTGATTTTTGGGGCTGCCTGACTATCTATGTAAAAGTTTATATCTGTTTCAACCGAAATTTCTAACTCCGATAGAAATTCTGCTGCTTTTTTAATTGGAAAGATTTCAGCTTGATAAACGCTACAGTTGTCGTTGAGTCTGAGATTTACTTATCTGTAGTGATTCAATGTAGAAACCCGCACCTGTGCCTATATCCATCTTAGAGCCATCAGTGTAGACAGCCAAGTCTGTGAAGGTGGTACTGTTGAGAAGTCCAGAACCGGTACCATGTAATCGTACCTTCACTAAAGGCAGGTTCTGGCTGAAGATTATCCATATTCCTTTGAATGATACTTGCATGACCGTATGGTCTACTCCTCCAGCAGCCTGATTCATTGAGCCTTAAAGCGCTTTTTGCAGCAGCCATCTCTGTGAAATGATCCAGAGATAGATGGTGTAATATTACATCTAGTGCTACCTGGGGGGTTAGGGGTTATTATGGGTACTTAGACCTTGTGAAGGAAAAAATTTCCCCTTTAGGCCGATTTCGCCCAGCCCGATCGACGACTATAAGACGCATTTATGGGAAATTTGGACGTCCTAGCTCCTTTCGTTTAGATGCTAGCGTGGTTTCAACAGACGGGCAGACGGACGGACGGATGGACTGACATGGCTAGATCGTCTTAGAATTTTCTGACGATCAAGAATATATATACCTTATAGGGTCTCAGGTCGATATTTCTAGGTGTCACAAACGGAATGACAAAGTTAGTATACCCCCATACTGGAGGTGGAGGGTATAAAAACTGGTATTGGCACAATGAGCCTGAACGAATATTAATTGCAAATATTCAAAAGTATGAAAGTATGACGAAGGATGTCATGAGAATATGCAATTAGTATAGTCTCGAGGAAAAATTTAGTTGGAATTCATAAAGAATTCATAGGGAAAATATTTCAATAGGAATTCAAAAGTCAAAAGCTATCACCAATCTCTTTGGTGAAAATGTAGGTGGCATAGTTTGTAACAGAAATTATTCAATTATTCAATCAATCAAGTTTTTTCGTCGGTGTCGCGTTGGTTTGGCAATTTGTAAATTTTATCTGCCACAAAGACAAACAAAAAGTGCAACAATCAAATGTGTCTTTTCTGCTGCTGCTTCTTCTTCTCCTCTTTTTAAGAAGAAAATCCACAAAAAATGCAGCAAACACATTTTTTCGTAATAATTTACAACTGCACGGGTGTGTGTCGACTGTATTTGTATTAAATGGGAATTTTTTCGAAAAATAAAACAACAAAAAATGAAGTAAAAAGATGAAAACAAAAAAATATTTGGTAATTCACATGTAATGCTTAGGCATTATTACAACAACAACGTGCATTTGCTGCTGCAACACTCATCGTTTCGATGAGAACTGTCTTTGTTTGAGGCGAAGAAGATGGAGATGATGATGATGGTGCTGTTGTTGTTGGCGTGGTTCATCCATCGGTTGCAGCAAAAACTGTGAAAACAGAAGGCGGTGGTGATGACGATGGATGTGTCTACCCTGTAGCTCTGTGTGGCTGTATCTGTGTGGCGGTCGCATTGATGGTGGGGTGGTAATGTTAATGATTGCAAAATATGTTTTTTTATTCTCTGACATCTTCAATATAAAAATTTATCTGATTTTAAAACAGTTGGTGCCGAGAAAAGACAACGCGACATATATACGTACATAGGAGTATGTACGTGTTTGGTGTTATTTCAGGCAAATTTGTAATGTTTTGTTAAGAAGGCAAACGAATACGAGTTCCAGTGAGTATTTTTTTTAATTTGCTCCTCTCATAAATTTGTGGAAAGAGGTGACAAGAAATCTAATAAATCATTTGCGGATGCCTGAAGCAGTAAATTCTTAAAAACGTTTCATAAATTCTCTTCGTTGGCCTACACTGGGGATGGCATATACAAATGGAAACAAGAAATGTCTAGAAGTTTTAAATCAGTGATATTTTTGTTGGGTATATTTTAATAAATATAGATGGTAAGAACATTATAATTATTTAATAATAATTAAATAATTTAGTCGTTCCTTTCCGACTTAAATTATTCATTACTTTTTTATACCTGATAATGCATAAATTGATCTGCATCCTGTTCTATAGTTTTGACATCATAGACTGAACCTGGATTTCAACCACCTTCGTCGTAGTGAATTTTACAAAATAGTTCATTCTACATTCGCCATTGACCATCTCTCTGAATTCTTGTACTTCTCGTTGGCATTACTTTATAGATTGTATTAATCATACATCAAGGTGGCTGTGCCGGTGGCGAAGGTGTTGGTTGGTGGCACTTGTTAACCTTTCCAAAGATCATTTCAAAGCAAACCATAGTCGAATGCCGCCTCGCCGTTGGAAAACCTGAAACAGACCAGGACGTTGTGTATTTCGTGGCACTTCGTTTGGTTTGCGTTTCCATCTTCTTCCACTCATTTAGATCCTCTTAGAGATTCCGCCATTTATATTAAATTTATGCGCATTTTAAATGCAATGCAAGTATATTTTATATAACATTCATTCATCCAGCACGTCTGTATTGTCTGGTGTCTGATGTCACGTTAACATAGCTTCTGCCTACCTGGCTGGCTGCCTAGCCCCTGGTCCCTCTTCCAGTTGGCCTTTTTCTGCGAGAGCTGTTGCCAGCCAATGCCTTTGGCCTGACAGTCAGCTAAAGATCAGACGGGTCATTCGACAATCCCCCACCACACTCGATCCTCGGCTGCGGCTAGAAGTTGATTTGATGGTATTTAAATAGTCATAGACCGGTTAAAGTTGAGCACAATTATTGTGTGTCTTCTTCTTCTACTTTTTCAGCTTAGTGTTGTTTATGATTTAATTATAAGTTTTTCATTTTGTAAAATATTTTCTAACTTATTGCAACACTTTTGAAAATTTGAGGAGTGTTTTAAAAACGACTGACTTGTGTTTTGCCGTAACAATTGTGTTGGAGCTGCCGCCCATAATGATGATGGATTTTTAAAAGAATGTGTAATAAATGTAAACATATATATTTATTTACTTGCCTATAAAATGTACATATTTAGCTTTTCAATCGTTCTAGCCAAAGCAGCGGCAAATTATTGTGGGGGTTAATTATTTGCATATGGCCTGCAGATACTGAATATGAAAATAATTGTATTTGGCTGATTGCATAAGAAGGCTGTTGTTGCGGCTGCTGCTGTTGTTGGTATGTGGAAAAACAAAAGACTTAAGACACAAACTTCAAGTGGTTCAGAGGTGTGTGTCTGTGCATTAGTTATCTACTGTTACAAGTTCAGGAACAAACACAAATTTCATGGAATTTTTCTATATTAATAAAATTCTCAAAATTTAAATTAAATTAAAAGAATAGTTTTTATACCCTCCACCATAGCACGATGT
The DNA here is from genome assembly GCA_947397865.1 of Polietes domitor. Lineage (NCBI taxonomy): Eukaryota > Metazoa > Arthropoda > Insecta > Diptera > Muscidae > Polietes > Polietes domitor. The sequence goes on from OX377618.1 coordinate 197,854,036, forward strand.
GGTCAAACACCAATTTGAGAGGCAAAAAGTCAATTTTTGAAGTAATGTTTTTTCAGAAAGTAACAATGGCAGGTTGTTGTTAACATTTTAAAGTAACAAAATAAAAAAAATTGCAACCAGATGGCAAGTCGTTTTTTCAAAGCATGCTGCCAAAGTTACTACTTTTTCTCTTGTTTCATTTCTGATTTTTCGACCTAAAGTATTAAAGAAAGCACATTGTAAAACGTAAGATAATAAACATTTTGTAAAATGGAAAATACTACTATAAATTTGAATTATTTTTCTTATAAAAATGTTGCTGTAGTATGCAATATTCTGTGTAAATTTAAAAGTTGTTCTTGTGCTTATTGGAGTTTATCCGCACGTATGCTTTGAACTAAAGATCGGATAAACTTGCAAATCTTCCGGAAATCGTCAGTGATATAGTAACCTACTTGAACTCGACGTAAAAAAGGAAGGAAGTTTTTGAAAGAATTAGCAACCATCAACATAACTGCAATACATTTCAGAGATTTACATGTAAGTGTGTGTGGCAGTAGGTTGACCAACTTAATATTTTACTACACAACTTTGGTAATTACCATAAGTACATGTAAAAAATTTTAAGACCTTTCTGTTTCCTAAGGTATTTTTCCTCAAAAAAGTGCAAGTGGGTGTGACAGTAGGTTGATAAACTTAAAATTTTGCTAGACAATCTGATAAGCAGCATAAGCATATGTAAAAAATTAAAAGTTCTACAAACCTCCTAAGGTATTTTGCCTCAAAAAAATTATATAGACGACTCGAAATTTTTATAGATGACCTTGGTAAGCACCATAGCTACATGTATCAAATTTCAATTCAATTCTTTCAATTTCAATTCCAATTTTTTGCCTTTAAACCAGGTCATCGGCCCCACCGAGCATAGAATGGGGTTTGTCATTCCGCTTGTAACACCTTGAAATATATATGTCGACCTGAGATCCTATAAATTATAAATAAAAAAAAAAACATAAAATTCTAAGGCGATTTGGCCAATGTGAATAGAGGGATAGAAGTGGTACCAACGTAAAATAAGGGGATTTTTCGAAATTCGTAAATTTTAGGGTGGGTTGGAATTGAAAATGGTCGGAACCGGTTCAAAGTGAAATTTTTCTTCTATAACAACGAATGAAAATACACCCAATAATAATTAATATGTACTGTCTTTATGTACAATTCCTTTAAGATTGCTGCCTTTCTGAAAAAATATTTTGATATACAGGTTGGTTGATGAAAGCCGCTACAAAATAATACTTTAATATTTTTTTATTCTATTTAATGAATCTGGTTATTTTTCAAATTGATTTTTGGATTTCACAAACATGGATAACTGGAAACAAGAATTTGGATTGTCAGCCGATATCACGCAGGTGGCATTTAAAATCTTTTATTTTTAAAACTAATTAATCTATATTTAATAAAATTGAATGAGCTTTAACATGAATAAAAGAAAAATGAATTCCATACACTGAAAGAAAAGTTATTTGAGTTTCTTAATGAATCAATATCATCAGCCACCCTGTATATAGTCAATGACAAGTAATATAAAACACATTTGTAGATATGCCCTATAAGTTGACGATGTCATTAAAATTAATTAATTAATTTTAATTCGAAATTATAATAATGAAGCATCACAATTTATTTAACAAATATAGCTAGTGGCAAAAATATCATAATTTTCCCAATACGTTATTTCCAATAATTCATTGACATCGGACAACAACTGCGACCTGTACAGATGGGCAATTGGACAGAGCTAAATCGACTAAGGACGGGAGTCTAAGTGGTACAAATAAATGTATAAACCCTAAATAACCGGTGGAGAGTATAAAAGTGTCAGTTACATGTTTTTATTTCAACTTTATTTTCTTATACAAAAAGGTACAGTAGTTTCCCAATTTAACGAATTCGAGAAATTCCATCTCTACAAGTGATTTGAAAAATCTCCTTTAAAGAATTCTCATTTGCAAAATGTGGAACTGTGGTTAAATAATGTTCACTATACAATCGAAACACATTTTAAATCCACCGTTAACAAAGTGATATAAAAAATCGTATAAATAATGAGTTGAATGAAATATTTCTTTGAATAATTAAATTTCCTATCACAATTTGTTCTTTTTGATCGTTCATAAATAATGATAACAATCATTACTGGATATAACGAATTTCTCGATTTAACGAACAATGATGACAATCATTCGTTACTTCGAGAATCCACTGTATCTTCGCCATGTGGTTTATTTTAATTGTTTCTTATTATTTATGTGCTTTCATATTTTCATATTTTTCTCCAGATTTTGTATTGTTTTACTCTTCGTAGGAGATTTGGTGATTGCTTATAGTGCGCGAGACCGTGTTCGTATAACAAAAATGTAAAATTTCTTTAATTTATAAATTTGTTTTAGCGGAGAAGATAGCAAGACGTCATATGGTGGTTGGTTGTTTTTAACTTAATTAATTTAATTATGCTGTAATCAAATACAACTGCGTACCGCGAGGAATTAGCAATGTAATTATTAAATCATAATAAATTAGTAGAGACACAAGTGTGGGGAGAATTTATGCGGGTATACACGATGTTTACGAGGCAATTGACTGTTGAAATTACAGACTCACGGATTTAAAAGCAAATAAATATTCATTTTGGTTAATCAAATAACAAGATCTGTTTAAATTGGCTGCGCATTCAGTAATGTTATGTCTTAAGTGAGGGCAAAGAATTAATTTTACAAGATGCTGCAGAAAGACAAAATTTATTTATAGAATAACTTAGAATGAACTAAATCTCCCCCCACATCAAGCTAATATTTTCCCCTAAGGAAATCCAGTGTTAAGTTTTAGTTTTTTTTTTAGACAAGATTTTGTTCTTGAAACTTAATTACTTTTGTACTCAAATCAAAGGTCATATTTCCATTTTTAGCTTTTCTATATAAATCTGAACCGATGAGACCTACTTTTATCACAAATGCTTCTAGTTTAAATATAAGGTGATATGCCAAGTTTTAACAAAATCTGTTAAAATATGTGGTTTCTAGAACGGATAATATGTCTGAGCAAATCATGTCGTCAAGGCATTTTCTTACGAAAATCGTTCTGACCTATATGCCGATCTTATGTTTTCGCTGTCCGTCATGTGTTTTGTATTTTCGTATTCCAGAAAAACACACAAACAAAAAAGTAAGCCACCACCGACCACCGTTCTTATCTATGCTGCGACGAGTACAACAAACGCGTCATTAGTGTAGCACTAAAGTGAACAAATCAGAATAGCAGCAGACATGTCCGGTATTCATCTCCTCGTTGGTTATGTGTGCGAACATTCCATTTTAGTTGCGTTCTCTGTACTTCTCATCCGGTATGAGTTGCTGTGGCTTGATAATGTTCGACTGGAGCATCGAATAGTTAAGACTATACTTCACAGGATCATTTCTGTAGTCAGTCTTCAATTACTTTCATTGCAAAATGAAAAATACCACACCCGCGATGAAGAGGTATATCGTTTTTTCCGTAGCGTGAGGTTTTGAAGATTGTCTTTTCTTGTTCGCACTTTCGGGTGCGACCATCTGAGGCAGTGTTTCTTCGATGATCGCTCGATTAACCGGATAAAACGACTTCTGAGTGGTGTTTCTTTTAAAAAAATCTATGTCAATATTAAGATCCATCAGCAGTGTTGTCAACAAATAGTATCTGTGTCCAATTTGGCAAGTATTTATACACTCCACGAGAGTATTATGTCTTTGTGCATTTGTTTGTAACACCCAAAAGGAAACGAGATAGACCCATTGTTAATTATACCGATCGCCTTAGAATCACTTTCTGAGTCGATTTAGCAATGTCCGTCTGTCTGTCTGTCTGTCTGTCTGTCCGTCCATCTATTCTTGTAATCACGATACAGGTCGCAATTGTAGACAGAACCAAATGAAACTTTGCACAACGATGTTTTTCGGGATAAGGACGAACGCTATTCAATTTGAAGAAAATCGGTTCAGATTTAGATATAGCCCCCATACGAATTTCACTCCCGATTTGACTCTTTTCACTCTAGATAACACATATTACAACAGATTTTCTTTAAAATTGGCAAAACATCTTATATTGTAACTAGAAACACCTGTGGTAAAAATGTGTTAGATCGGTTCAGATTTATATATAGCTCCCATACAAATTTCTCTCCCGATTTGACTTTTTTCGCTCTATAGACCACATAATGTATCAGATTGTCTCCAGATTTGGTAAAACATCTTATATTTCCACTAGAAACACCCATGGTGAATATCGGTCAGATCGGTTCAGATTTATATATTGCTCCCATACAAATTTCGCTCCCGATTTGACTTTTTCCGCTCTAGAAACCACATATTGTATCAGATTGTCTTCAGATTTGGTAAAACATCTTATATTTCCACTAGAAACACCCATGGTGAATATCGGTCAGATCGGTTCAGATTTATATATAGCTCCCATACAAATTTCGCTCCCGATTTGACTTTTTCCGCTCTAGAAACCACATATTGTATCAGATTGTCTTCAGATTTGGCAAAACATCTTATATTTAAACTAAGAACATCTATGGTGAAAATAGGTCAAATCGGTTCAGATTTAGATATAGCCCCCATACAAATGTCGTTCCCGATTTGACATTTTCCTCTGTAGAAACCACATATTGTACTCGATTTTCTTTAAATTTGGTACAACATCTTATAATCATACTAGAAACACCTATGCAGAAATTGGGTAAGATCGGTTCAGATTTAGATATAGCCCCCGCTTTAAATGCCACATATTCTAATCGATTTTCTTTAAATTTGGCACAACATCTTATAATCTAACTAGAAACACCTGTGGCTAAAGCGGGCTAGATCGGTTCAGATTTAGATATAGGCCCCATACAAATGTCGCTCCCGATTTGACTTTTGCCGCTTTAAAAGCCACATATTGTGCTCGATTTTCTTCAAATTTTGCACAACATCTTATAATCTAACTAAACAATACTATGGTGAAAGTGGGTAAGATCGGTTCAGATTTAAATATAGCCGAAATTCAAATGTTGCTCCCATAAGTTTAACCGATTTTGGCCAAACTATACATTTTATATTTTACCTATTTCGTTCCAGGTTTCAATATATCCTCATACAAATGTCCTTTCCGATATAAAATTTTTTGTCAAACACATACATTTACAGGATACAAAAAACCTTCCCGTTTTCACTTTTTCACCGAATTGAATTGTATTCGGATTGAAAGTGGAGTGTATCATAGAGTCGGCCCCGCCCGACTTTAGCCTTTCATTACTGGTTTTTGTTTGTTTTAAAATTGATTATAATTTAATAATACTTATTTGATTTGCACATTGTTTCTACAACACTTAGTTTCACGGAAAATGTTTTCAACACTAAGAAAAAGTCGAGCTAGACCAAGTATTTTTTCCAAATTCGTACTTTTAAGGGGTAAAATCGGAATAGAGGGATAACAAGTAAAAACGGTGTTAAGTTCGGCCGGGCCGAACTTTATATACCCTCCACCATGGATTGCATTCCACAGAGGTTGTCGGTTTTCGTAGAAGTGCAGTAATATTACAGGAAAATATAATTTTTTTAATATAGCCAAACCAAAGCAAATACAAATATTGAAAAGTTAATTTTATAAATAAATATAATATTTTAATTATTTCAATGCTACCAATACGTGAATTCAAAAAATAAATATTCTTATATTTATATTTTCAAAGTTATAACTATTGGTAGATAGTGGGTGCTACAGTTGGTTGTACATATTTCCATTCTATTTGAATTCCAAAAGTACAAATTTTGAAAATCCATTATCAGACGTACATAGTGCAAATAATTTGGAAAAAAACTTTTTTATTTTGCGTGTCAATGCAGTCAGAGGAATGTATACACCGAATTCCATGATTCCAGCTGCGCCCATTTGGTTGGTACCATTTTTACCCCCTTGACGTTTCTACGCAATTAGAATTTTATCATTCTAGCTGTGGTCGTTTAGTTGGTACTATTTTTATCCCTCTGTACCATTGTATCCCTTGAAAGTACTAATTTCGAAAAATTCGTCTATTTTCCGTGTCTACGCAGTCAGAGGAATGTATACTCCGAATTTCATGACTCTAGCTGCGGTCATTTGATTGGTACTATTTTTATCCCCTTTTTTCATGTAAACCCCAAAAAGTACTAATTTCGAAAAATTCGTCTATTTTCCGTATCTACGCAGTCAGAGGAATGTATACTCCGAATTTCATGACTCTAGCTGCGGTCATTAGATTGGTACTATTTTTATCCCCTTTTTTCATTTTAACCCCAAAAAGTGCGAATTTCGAAAAATCAGTTTATTTTCCGTGTCTACACACTCAGAGGAATGTATACTCCGAATTTCATGACCCCAGCTGCGGTCATTTGATTGGTACTATTTTTATCCCTTTTTTCATTTTCACCCCAAAACGTACGAATTTCGTGTATTTTACTTGTCTATGCAATCAGAGGAATGTATACACCGAATTTCATTGTTCTAGGTACAGCCGTTGGGTTGGTACCATTTTTATCCCTCTATTCCTATTTTACCCCTTAAAAGTACGAATTTGGAAAAAAATACTTTTATATTATGTATCTACTCAATTAGAGGAATGTACACACCGAATTTCGTGTTTCTAGTTGTTGTCGTTTAATATGTACCATTTTTATCCCTTTTTTGCCCCATTTCACCCCCTACAAGTAATAACCACTTTATGCACGTTTTTGCTATAAGGGGAATGCGCATACCAAATATCAAGCAAATATAAACAGACATATTCAAAAAACATGCTTAAATACGCTAAAATATTAGGGATTATTATGGGTATTTTTAGTCCTTGTTAGGGAAAAATTTTTCCCTTTTCAATCCCAACCGATCTACGACTATAAGACGCATTTATGGAAAATTTGAACGTTCTAGCTCCTTTCGTTTAGATGCTAGCGTGCTTTCAACAGACGGACGGACGGACGGACGGACATGGCTAGATCGTCTTAGAATTTTTTGACGATCAAGAATATATATACTTTATAGGGTCTCAGGTCGATATTTCAAGGTGTTACAAACGGAATGACAAAGTTAGTATACCCCCATCCTGGAGGTGGAGGGTATAAAAATGGTACCAACCAAACAGCTGCATCTAGAATAATGAAATTCGGTGTATACATTCATCTGATTGCGTAGACCCATGTACGTGTACTACAGCCATTAGATATGGAACACCGAAATTCAGTTTACCAGCTATGTTCGCTCCCCTTGTTGCCCCATTTCACCACCTTAAAAGTATGTAATGAATAAACCTAATTTAATGATTCCAGATGAGACCTTGGTACAATTTGTAACCCCTTTTTCCATTCATATTTTTTCAGAAAGGCAGCTATCTTCAATGAAGTTTACATAAAGACAGTACATATTAATTATTATTGGGTATATTTTCATTCGTTGTTATAGGAGAAACATTTCCCTTTGAACCGGTTCCGACCATTTTCAATTCCAACCTTCCACACAGTCAATTTGACAGTTATCTTGATATCATTTCTACATATCTCTCTTACCCCATTTTGTCCCTAAATGTATTTTGCCTTTTTATCTACGATATCAGAGAAATGTATAAATAGAATTTCATGATTCCATTTTTATTACATTTCACTACGTTTTCCATCAAAGTACAAATTTCCAAAGAATCTTTTATTATGCGCGTATATACAATCAGTACACGCCGAATTTTGTAATTCAGCTATTTGGTCGGCACCATTTTTATCCCTTTTTTACACATTTTGATCCTAAAAGTACAAATATCTTAAGATTGCATTGTATTTCGAGTCTACGCTACCAGAGTGAAATATACACCAATTTTCATTATTCTAGCTGCAGGCGTTTGATTGGTATCCTTTTTATCCCTTTTCTCCCGGTTTCTCAATAAAAGTACAAATTTACAAAAATGGTTAATTTTCAAACTCTTACTAAGAAAAACCACAAAAATTTTCTATAAAGAAGTAAAGAGGGAATTAAGTTCGGCCGGACCGTACATTTTATAACTTCCTCCATGTATTGCATTCCACAGAGGCTGTCGATTTTACAGAAGTATAGTGACATTAGAGGTCAATTTAATATTTTTTAAATATGGTCAAATCAAATAAAAAATATTGAAAACATAATTTTATAAATAAATATTGTTGTATATCCATATATCGAAATAATACTTGAAGTCAGTTCAAAAAGTATATACATATAAGGTAGCGATCTTCAAAAAAGCTTAAATAGCCTAAATATTGGGGGATAGTGGGTGCATTTTCAACTACTGTCGTTTGGTTGGTTGTATCCATTATCTCTTGCAAGTTAGGTCATCAACTTCATGATTGTAGCCATCAACTTCATGATTGTAGCCATTTGCTCTCTACCAGTTTTATCACTTTCCCCATTTTTGCCGCATTTTTATTTTGCAGTCAATGCAGTCAGAGAATATATAAACCGAATTCCATGATTCTAGCTGCGGTCATTTTGTTGGTATCAATTTTATCCCCTTAAAAGTACGACTTTCGAAAATCTCATTATTTTACGTGTTTACGTCTCTCCCCTAAAATACGAAATTCGAAAAATGTATACACCGAATTTCATTATTCTAGGTGCAGTCGTATGGTTGGTTCCATTTTTATCCATCTATTCCCATTTTAAACGTACGAATGTGGAAAAACCTTTTTCTCTATCTGATGTCGTCTGATAGGTACCTTTTCCCCCTTTTTGTCCCATTTTTACTAAGAATTACTTTATGGTGCATGTTTTTGCTATAAAGTATACCCAATATCAAGTAAATATAAGGAGATAAAGTCATGCTTAAATACTCTAAATATTAGGGGTATTTTCAGTCCTTTTGAGGGAAATATTTTCCCTTTGGACTGATTTCGCCCAGTTGCAATCCCAACCGATCTACGACCATAAGACACATTTATGAAAATTTTGGACCTTCTAGCTCTTTTCGTTTAGATGTTAGCGTGCTTTTAACAGAAGACGGATGGACATGGCTGATCGTCTCAGAATTTTATGATGATCAACGACATTTCAAGGTGTTACAAACGGAATGACAAACATAGTATACCCCCTCCTGGAAGTGGAGCGTATAATAATACGTTTAGCACTCAGATGGGTTGACATAGGGACGACTTATTTCATAAGTCATCAATAAAAACCTAATTTTATTTCCCTGTTGTGACTGGAAATTATTTGTTTTATTTCACGGGAAATATCTCTACGAAACACTGTAAGTCCGAATTGGACATAAATACGAAAATTTATTATATAATTGGATTGGACCTCGCTATCGACTGTTGTGGCACTCTATCAGTTCTTAATAGAAAAAATAATTTCCCCACATACAAATTTTATATTTTCCAAGCGAATTGTAAAATGGCTTGACCATATGGTTTCATCCATCCATTCAATCGAATGATCACACCATACATAAGCTACCCTTTTGTAACCGATTGTATTGCTAGATTTCGATGATAAACAAAATTGTTTTATTTGTCGAATAATTGTGAACATTTTTCGCATTGTTCTTTCTGTGAGATTTTTTTTTTTTTCATTATTGGGAAACAAGTACTATCGGTATATTGAAAACTGCCCACACTCATACACGCTGGCTCGCTGCAACGCTGGCACCCAATCAATGATGGCAGAGTCTTTCCCTAAATGCCACGCTCACTCGAGTCCTCGATGTTGCACGTGTGCCAAGGAACGCATTTAATGCAACACAACTATTTAAGCCATTTGACTGTTGACTGGCTTAAAGAAAAGTATTTCTACATGAAGAAATATATTCATATATGTGTAGAGGTTAGTATGAGAAGTTTGGTGAGACAAGTAAACTAAAATTAAACGAAAAAAATAAAATATTTTAAAATAAACTCTACGAATTAGTTCATCTTGAAAAAAATCACGGTGTGAATGGTATTGAAATAAAACCCGAGTAATTTTCCAAGAATAAGAAGCAGTTATAAATCGGTTGGTATATTTAAATTTGTACTTTTAATGGGTTAAATATAACAAGTAAGGAAAGGCTAAAGTCGGGCGGGGCCGACTATACAATACCCTACACCACTCCCTGCGTATGTACCTCGCTTTGATTACTAAACCCATTTATTTCATGGGAGCAATTTTATGTAGTTCATACAAATTATATAAATTATATTCATATAATTTATATGCTATAAATTCATCTTCAGTCAAATTTAACGAGTATGGTAAATAATATGGTAATTGATCTAATTGTCCGACAGACAAATACAAATTATACAGTAGTATACCAAAGTATGGACATATGGGCATCACCCAAACAATTCTCATTGCAATTCAATTCGGTAAAAAAGTGAAATCGGGAAGGATTTTTGCATCCTCTAAATGTATGTGTTTGACAAAAAAATGTTAAATCGGAAAGGACATTTGTATGGGGGTCTATTGAAACCTGGAACGATGTGACCCGCTTTCACCATGTCTGTTTATTGGTGAAATATAATATGTAAAATTTGGCCAAAATCGGTTAAACATTCGGGAGCGACATTTGTATGGGGGCTATATCTAAATCTGAACCGATCTTACCCAATTTTTGCATACGTATTTCTAGTTGGATTATAATATGTTCTGCAAAATTTAAAGAAAATCGGGTACAATATGTCGTCTCTAGAGCGGAAAATGTCAAATCGGGAGCGACATTTGTATTTGTATGAAACGATCTTACCCAATTTTTGCATACGTGTTTCTAGTTGGATTATAAGATGTTCTGCAAAATTTAAAGAAAATCGGGTGCAATATGTCTTTTCTAGAGCGGAAAATGTCAAATCGGGAGCGACATTTGTATGGGGGCTATATCTAACTCTGAACCGATCTTACCCAATTTTTGCATACGTATTTATAGTTGGATTATAAGATGTTCTGCAAAATTTAAAGAAAATCGGGTACAATATGTCGTTTCTAGAGCGGAAAATGTCAAATCGGGAGCGACATTTGTATGGGGGCTATATCTAAATCTGAACCGATCTTACCCAATTTTTGCATACGTGTTTCTAGTTGGATTATAAGATGTTCTGCCAAATTTAAAGGAAATCGGGTACGATATGTCGTTTCTAGAGCGGAAAATGTCAAATCGGGACCGACATTTGTATGGGGGCTATATCTAAATCTGAACCGATCTTATCCAATTTTTGCATACGTGTTTCTAGTTGCATTATAAGATGTTCTGCCAAATTTAAAGAAAATCGGGTGCAATATGTCGTTTCTAGAGCGGAAAATGTCAAATCGGGAGCGACATTTGTATGGGGGCTATATCTAAATCTGAACCGATCTTACCCAATTTTTGCATACGTATTTCTAGTTGGATTATAATATGTTCTGCAAAATTTAAAGAAAATCGGGTACAATATGTCGTCTCTAGAGCGGAAAATGTCAAATCGGGAGCGACATTTGTATTTGTATGAAACGATCTTACCCAATTTTTGCATACGTGTTTCTAGTTGGATTATAAGATGTTCTGCAAAATTTAAAGAAAATCGGGTGCAATATGTCTTTTCTAGAGCGGAAAATGTCAAATCGGGAGCGACATTTGTATGGGGGCTATATCTAACTCTGAACCGATCTTACCCAATTTTTGCATACGTATTTATAGTTGGATTATAAGATGTTCTGCAAAATTTAAAGAAAATCGGGTACAATATGTCGTTTCTAGAGCGGAAAATGTCAAATCGGGAGCGACATTTGTATGGGGGCTATATCTAAATCTGAACCGATCTTACCCAATTTTTGCATACGTGTTTCTAGTTGGATTATAAGATGTTCTGCCAAATTTAAAGGAAATCGGGTACGATATGTCGTTTCTAGAGCGGAAAATGTCAAATCGGGACCGACATTTGTATGGGGGCTATATCTAAATCTGAACCGATCTTATCCAATTTTTGCATACGTGTTTCTAGTTGCATTATAAGATGTTCTGCCAAATTTAAAGAAAATCGGGTGCAATATGTCGTTTCTAGAGCGGAAAATGTCAAATCGGGAGCGACATTTGTATGGGGGCTATATCTAAATCTGAACCGATCTTACCCAATTTTTGCATAGGTGTTTCTAGTTGGATTATAAGGTGTTGTGCAAAATTTAAAGAAAATCGGGTACTATATGTGCTTTATAGGGCGGAAAAAGTCAAATCGGGAGCGACATTTGTATGGGGGCTATATCTAAATCTGAACCCATTTCCTCCAAATTCAATACCGATGGCCGGAAAAAATAACTTCTGCCAAGTTTCATGACAATCGGACAACAATTGCGACCTGTAGAGTGCGAACAAGCTTAGATGGACAGCAGACGGACAGACAGACATCGTTAAATCGACTCAGCTGGTGATTCTAAGCCGATCGGTATACTTAAAGGTGGGTCTAGCTCGATTATTTCTTGGTGTTACAAACATTTGGGGCGAAACTAACTTATAATACCCTAGCCCACGAAGTGGTGTAGGGTATAAAAAGAGGGATGAAATGGGTTATCAATCAAACGATTGAATCTAAAATCAAAAAATTCGGAGTATAAATTCCTTTGACCTCGACGCGCAACATAAAGGAATTTTTAGAAAATTGTTATTTTAGGGAGATAACGGGGAGAAGAGGGATAAAAATGGTACTAAGAAAACAGCTGTAGCTGAAATACTAAAATTCGGTGTATACTTCGCTCTGGTCGAAAAGTCGCGAAAAATTTAGAAATTTTTTGATATTCGTACCTTTAGGGTTAACCGGGGAAAAAGGGTCAAAATTGGTACCGACCAAAAGGCAGAAACTGGAATTATGAAAATCGGTGTGTACACTCCTCCGACTGTGTACGTAGGCAACCTACATAAACGAATTTTTCGAAATTATTAGGGGAAAAGAGGAAGGGGTATAAAATCCTGAAATTTGGAATGCATAAATTCCCCTGACCGCGTAGAAGGCGTTTTCAAAATTCGCCGCTTTAAGGACAGAATGAGAAAAAGGAGCAGAAATGGTACAAAAATGGTAAAAATTGTACAAAAAAGGCAAAATGGTACACACGCCTATAGTTAGACTCGTGAAATGAGGTTTGAACAATTCACTGTGAACGCGAAAGATAATGGGTTTTCGAAATTCCTACTTTTAGGACCAAAAAGGGATGGAATCAAGGAATTCGGATTGAATGCTCCTCCGGAATTTCGAATATTCAAAATCAGCCCAGAGGAAAAAGTTTATAGTTATACTCGTGAAATGAGGTGTGAACAATTCACTGTGAACGCGAAAGATAATGGGTTTTCGAAATTCCTACTTTTAGGACCAAAAAGGGATGGAATCAAGGAATTCTGAGTGAATGCTCCTCCGGAATTTCGAATATTCAAAATCAGCCCAGTGGAAAAAGTTTATAGCAAATCAACTCTTTGGAAATAAATAAACAATGCCAATGCTTCAAATTCCAATTATGAAACATGTACTTATCATATGACCCTCGTAAGTACAATATTGTATATTTTTGATATTTTTTTCGGTAATTTACTGTTGATGATGTGAGCTTTAACACAAAATTTTATGTGCGCACATGTTTTGTATGCGGTTGATTGGTCTGTCCTCTCCTGTTTGTCCGTCCATTCGTCCGTCCGTTTATCGGTTGTGACTGTGGCTGATTGTATTGAGTGTGTTGGTTGGTTGCATCATTGCTGCCGCTGCACATGGTTAGTATAGTTGGTTGGTATTATTTAATTGAGCTTCTTGAAATTTATATTTTCACAAATTGTTCAGCCAACACCGTTTGTTGTTGTTGTTGTTCAAAAAACCAACGAAAACGTGGTTGGGTTTTTCATCTTAAGTACGCAGATTCGCAGATTTCTGTTCGCGCAGATTCGCTCAGAAGATTTGTTGTCGCTGTTAACGGGTACGGGTACGACGGGCATTGTTTGTTGCGTGTTGAGCTGTTGGCCGATTATGAAATGATTAGATAGCCAACTCGAGTGCATCTGCTGTGCATCACACAGCAACATCAAAATTGACTCTGACAAAAAGTGAATGGATGTGTTAATGCATTACATATTATTATTTTGTTGAAATAAAATTTGATGGGTTTTCAATCAAAACGAATCTGTGGAACTTCAACGATTGCAGCTGATCCATAAAAAATATGAAATAAAATTCCTTGTCCAATTCAGTCGAAACCATGATTTGGCAACACATTCAAATATCTGTAAAAGAGGAGAAGAGAATTATTTAAGGCGAATATGGTATTCTCATGCGTATTGGACATTCCTTAATTTATGGATTTTATTGCTGTAATATGTACCATTGACTGATTTAATTAAAACATAGTAAACCGCAGTTTACAACCGGTTCGATTGTTTTTTTCACCGAAGAACAATCAGACGGATGCAGTTAGAATAGCGAAATTCAGTGTGTACTCTGCTCTGACTGCGAAGATACGAAAAATAAAGATTTCTTTTGACATCCGTACCTTTAGGGCCAAAATTGATACCAACCAAGCGGCTGTAGCTAGAACCGTGAAATTCAGTGTGGTGTGGATTTTGGGTTGTACTGAATAATTTGGTTGATCGGGTGAGGTACTGCCGAGCCAATCATGGTAGTCATATGAATGATATTGTGTTCCATTATTAACTGTCAAAGTTCAACCTTTCCAATAAAACCAGAAATTTAATTTCAATTGAAACAAAGTTTGAATTTGCAAAATATTTCATCACCATGTCCAGACATCTGTGATCTAAACGTTTTTTATTTTTTATGTTGTATTTTTGTCAAATTTTTAATAGACTCGTGAAAACACATTAAACATAAATATTTAATTGGCCGAATTATTGGTCTGACACGATGAAATTTGAAAATTCTACAAGAGAGATGTCCAAAAAAATCTGAAATTTCCATTTCGTGACTTTATTCTACCCCGGAAGCTTTTCTGCGTCGTTCGCCTTCAAACTCGAAAGTCATGACTATTGAGTCAAGTAAAAAAGTCAACGTGTAAATTGGGTCATAGTGTCATCATTCGAAAGGTATTGATTCCTTCTATTGACTAACACCTCTTTTTTCTGGCATTTTTTGTAAATCGAATTCTTTAATAAAAATAATAATAAGAGGAAAATTATGCTTTTTATCAAGAAAGAGAATGTTTCGTACTTAAACTGAAATAATTTTCCTTTATAATATTTATGAAGCTATTTCATCAAAATTGTTCATAAATAAAAATATAAAAATAAAATGAAACGTATCATACAATTTTTCATGAACTTTTCAGGTTCCATAAAATAAAATTGTTAAATTAGTGAAACTTAGTTTCATAATTGAATATATGAATTTGAATATTTGTCTCAGACTAAACTCAATAGATTTATTGAAATGTTTATAGCAATTCGTTTGTATTTTTTTTTTTGATTTATTAACACCATATTGCAAAGGTATGAAAGTAGGACAATAGAGCTTGGCGAATTGTTTCTGGATAGATAGGGTTCGAATGAGTTCTCAATTCTAAAAATAATAAAAATGGAATCGACGCACAGTGGGGCCTTTTGACTTTTTTCGTTGCAAAAATCTTAACTTCTGAAATAGGGAACATAATTACAAAAGTAAAATTTTGTTGTAAAGAAGACATCATAGGCTTTAAATTGAGACCAACAATTTCATCCTATACTTATTGGGAGCTTTAGAATCATACGTTGAATATGGATTTTCTTTCTTTTCTAAAACATTATAGTTCGTATTATTTTACATTTACTTTTTTGTTACCAAACTAATCATTTTTCATTTATTTATTGATCTAACATGACATATATTCACATATTTAGTAATATAGTATAGTTAACTAACTGAACCCCGCCCGCTTCTTCAGACAAAAAAAAACACGTACCGAAAAATCAAAATTCGGGTTATATTGTTCTTTCGTGCTCAGTAAAATTATTCCCAAAAACAGTTTTGCCACGCCCCTCCCGCCTTCAGTGCTTGTTTTTTAATATATAGCCTATAGATACTATCGGTGTGAAGTTCCAAAAAGAGACAAATGGTTTTATAATATTAATAGGGATATATATTTACTGTATGTGGGAGGTGCCACACCCACTTTTCTCGTACCGCTCACTTTTTCCACAAATTTGCACATTAATACTCAATGAATTCACTCAAAATTTCAAGATTCTCGTTGGCATATAACGGAATATATATTCGGTTCAAATTTATAGAGATGGTGCCACGTCCATGTTTCAAATCCCGCCTATTTGTATCTTGCCTACGTAAGTGAAAACTTAATGAACTCACACATATTTTCAGGAAACTTGGTATCGTGTAAGACAAAATACTATATAACTGGTTTTAATTTCTTATGGGATGTACCACACCCCCTTCAACAACATTTTCTCCCAACTACCCAGATTAATAATGGAAGGATTCACATACAATTTCAGAACTCTCAGGGTCATAGAAAATATATTTTATAATTGATTTTAATTCCGTATGGGAGGTACCACGCCCCCTTTTCAAAGTTCGCAATTTTTTTTGCATAACTGTCCAAATTAATACCCATTGAACTCTCACAAAATTTCAAGACTCTGGTGGTCATAGTACTCCAAATATGTTGCTTTTTAAAATGAGAAAAAAAATATATTTGTGTAGTAATAACATGTGAATTGACAATTATCGGCAGCCAACTTTAATTGAATACGGCAGAGTAATGTGTACTAAATCACCTAAAAGTAATGTCTTCCAAAAGTTATCTAAACTTTTTTAGTTCTATTCCACCAATATTGAAAAACGATCAAAATATAGTGTTTTTTACTAGCGCGATTATTGGGTAAGTAAGCCTCAGAAACCACCAATTTTTGTTGTATTCCATTTCATTTAACGTACCTTTCAAATGAGACCAAAAACGTTAAAATTGGGTAGATAGGTTGTCTGTAACTCAATTGTAAATCTTACAATTTTTCACTTTTAGTTTTTTTTTGAGTTCTAAACAAATGAATCAACTTTGAGCTGCTATATAAACCACAATTTTTGTCCGATTTTGAATCGGTTTTCGGATCTTTGATCGTTAATAAGTTATTTATCAATAGGTGTTATCAAAAGCTTTTATCAAATGTTCGACTTTTGCCACTGATTCCTGGCAGAGATCCCACAGTGCGACGGACCGCAATTGTCCAAGTTAGCTATATATCGGATTTCCGACAACAAAGTTATTGTTGTATGTATATTCAACACAAAACAATCTGCAATAATGATGCAGGAAATAAACTAAGCAAGAAAAGTTTAAGGAATGACTGCAGTTTTCGACGTTTACACACTGCACTAACATTTACTAAAAATACATGATTTGAAGTTCCACATCTCGATGATTTCTAATGAATTGAAACTCATTGATCGATGACATCAACTCTAGTAAATATCGCTGTAAATTTCCACACATCCGAGTCTGGTGGGACGATTGAATTCAAAGTATCTATCCAGAAAACAGAAAACGAATATAACAACTTTTGTATAGAAGTTGCGATAATCGAGACCATAATTTGCGCTTATAAAGACTCCAATGCTAATATTTAGTTTTATTATTATTATAAGTCTATAGATATAGACAAATATAAAAAAAAGTAATGTACATATATAAACTTATGAACTACTTAATTATTAGGTATTTAAATACAATATAATCTTTCTTTTAATAGAGTTTTTATTTTTCGATAATTCAATGATGTGGTAGTATTTATTAAATTGAACACACAAGCGTCGGGAAGGATTATTATTACCGTAATTTGTGCGGAAGTAATCAATGTGAATCAACTGAAAATTTCAATGCGAAATTCGGTCGTTATATCTTATTGAATATGAAATTAGAATTATGTGGTATAGATCATAAAAAAGAAACATAATTATAAATTTCAAATGCAATTGCATTACATATTTTTGATAATGGATACAAAAAGTTAAGATATATAGATTTTCTTATAAATTCAAGAATTAATAATTAATATAATTTCTGAGAAATGAAAACGCATTAATCTTTATTTGTTATTTGTTTGAAATTATTTTGTGTGTTTCACAAGATTGCAAGTTGCAATCGAACAGAGAAATGTTAAAGATAAATACAATTCTTGCTTTTCTTTAGTTCTCTCGTTTTGCTCTTCTAAGTCATTGTATATAATAGCAAAATACAAAAATTTTCTGATAAATACTTCGCTGTCGCTAATAGCAGCGATGTTGCTGCAAACAATACTAATTTGTATGGGTTTGGCTCAAATTCGGGACATCGAACTTTCGTCGTTTAAACCGGCATGGCATTTTAAACGATGTCCTTATAAGTGATTTCGACTGTATTTGAGTAATGAGGTGTATATATATGAACAATTTTAATGTATTTATGAAACGTTTAGCAATTATCATTTTATTCCCTCACTCTACAGAGTAGGAGGGAATATATCATTTGGGACAGAAAAAATTGTAACGCATTGAAGAAGTGCCTTAAGTCCTACGTATATTTGAACCAAATCCATGTCATGTCCGTCCGCCCTTCTGTCGGCTGGTGCACACAATAAGGAATCAATTCAAACTTTGTATATGATAATATTTTCCCAAACTTAGTTAAAGTTCGAAGATGGGCGAAATTGCTACGCTCCTTCTGGTACCTCTCACAAATGTTCTATATTCCTATGTTAAGTTAACACCAATGTAGCTTCCAAATGGATATTCGGAATCAGCTATATTTTGGTATTTGATAAAGTATTTATAATCACTTTAAGTGTACGAAATATTGCGAATTTTGCCACGCACCTTCCAGTAACGCCCGCACAAATCATCCTAAAATATGTAAAATTAAAGTTGTATTATATTCTATACGGATGATCGAAATACTGTGGAATTTTATATTTGACAAAGCTTTTGCAGAAGTTGCATTCACATGGAATATGGGCGATATTGTCACACCCCTTCTGGTAACTCCAACACAAAGAGGTAAGAAATAAGCAAAATCATTTGCAATTTGATATTTGAAAATGTTTTTTATAATCACTTTAAGCTTAAAACAAGTTTACGTTTTAACCACGCCCCTTCTTGAACCTCGCATACAATTGTCACTATCCAAAGTAAAATTAAATCGTTCATAACTTTTATACTGGTACATGGAATCCACTATGACTTGATATTGATTATGTTTTTACATTTGTTTTATAAATCTGGAAGCTGGGACTATGTGCCAATAACATTCTAGTACCTTCTTGCCTTATATATAAGTCGGTTTAGCCGACTGACGTTTTCTTACTTTATTTTAATTCTGACATAAGTACCCCGATTTAGGTCGAAAACATATTCCATGCAAAGGTTCCCACAATTTCCCCCAATAAGTTTTGATATTGGAAACTTCAGTAGAATTTTTTTATAATTATGAAACTTTTTTATACAAATTATTTTTATAATTATGAAACTTTTTTATACAAATTATTATTATAATTACGAAACTTTTTTATACAAATTATTTTTATAATTATGAAACTTTTTTATACAAATTATTATTATAATTACGAAACTTTTTTATACTAATTATTTTTATAATTATGAAACTTTTTATACAAATTATAAAATCTTTGAAAATTGTCATAAATTTATTTTATTTTTTGGTTAGTTTTATTTCGGTCAATATTAGATTTGAACTGGGATATTTTCCTGGCACCGAAAAGTCGCCGCGAAGACACTTGACGAAGACATTCACAGGCCAGAAATCATGATCATGAGAAATCATGATAGTTGTAGTAAGCAGCCAAGTAATAAATGTCATCATGTCTATATATAAAATATGAGCCAGGATAATATCCCGGTTAAAATCAATTTAAATTATATTATAAAAAACAATTAAGGAAAGGCTAAAGTCGGGCGGGGCCGACTATATGATACACTTCACTTTCTATCGGAATACAATCCAACTCGGTAAAAAAGTGAAAACGGTATGTTTTCAACGGTATGTTTCCTAATCATAGGCTAATATGACCTGGTTCGATTTGTCAAATCGATAAGAATATTTGTTTTGGGGCTATATCCAAACATGGAATAAAGTGACTAACTTTCACAATAAGTTCTTCCAGTTCAAATATAACTTGTTATGCTCAGTTCGAAGAAATTCGGTGAAAATTCGTGGTTTCTGGGGCGGAAGAAGTCACTATGGATGTTTTTAGTTGAAAAATAATATATTTTGAAAGATTGGAAGAAGATCTGTTAAAATATGTGTTAAATTTGTATGGGAGCTATATATAAATCTGAACCGATCTAACACATTTTTACCACAGGTGTTTCTAGTTCAAATATAAGATGTTTTACCAATTTTGAAGAAAATCTGTTGTAATAAGTGGTATATAGAGTGAAAAGAGTCAAATCGGGAGCGAAATTTATATGGGAGCTATATATAAATCTGAACCGATCTAACACATTTTTACCACAGCTGTTTCTAGTTTAAATATAAGATGTTTTGCCAATTTTGAAGAAAATCTGTTAAGATATGTGGTATCTAGATTGAAAAGAGTCAAATCGGGAGTGAAATTCGTATGGGGGGCTATATCTAAATCTAAACCGATTTCCTTCAAATTAAATAGCGTTCGTCCCTATCCCGAAAAACTTCATTGTGCAAAGTTTCATTTGGTTCTGTCTACAATTGCGACCTGTATCGTGATTACAAAAATAGATGGACGGACAGACAGACAGACGGACATTGCTAAATCGATTCAAAAAGAGATTCTAAGTCGATCGGTATAATTAAGAATGGGTCTATCTCCCTTCCTTTTGGGTGTTACAAAAACTCTCGTGGAGTGTTTAATTAAGAACTTGTATGAAAAATTAAGAGCTGCATTTCATAGTTTCATAGATTTGTTATAACAAAATCATAATTTTGTTTCACTATTAACTGTTTTGAATTTTTTGTTCCAAGAATGATCTAGTTTATGTCTCGTTTCCTTTACGTTGCGCATCTACGTAGTCAACGGAATGCAACACAATCACCATCCAATACGATCCCTTAAAAGTACAAATTTCGAAAAATTAATTTATGTTGCACATATACGTGTTATGTTGTCTGAGGAATGTACATACCGAATTCATGAATTTTATGATTTTACCTGTATTACTTAGTTTGGTATAAAACAAATTTGTACCTTAAAATTTTAGAAAAATGTATTTACATTTTGACCCGTTTTTTCCCTTAAAAGTACAAAAATTAATTTATGTTGTGTGTGTACTTGGTTAGACGAATGTAAAAATGAATTTCTTTAAAAGTAAATTTTTTATACACTCCACGAGAGTATTATGTCTTTGTGCATTTGTTTGTAACACCCAAAAGGAAGCGAGATAGGCCCATTGTTAATTATACCGATCGACTTGGAATCACTTTTTGAATCGATTTAATAATGTCCGTCTGTCTGTCTGCCATCTATTCTTGTAATCACGATACAGGTCGCAATTGTAGACATAACCAAATGAAACTTTGCGCTATGAAGTTTTTCGGGATAGGGACGAACGCTATTTAATTTGAAAAAAAAAAACGCTTCAGATTTAGATATAGCCCCCCTACGAATTTCACTCCCGATTTGACTTTTTTCGCTCTAGAAACCACAATTTTAAAAGATCTTCTTCAAATCTTGCAAAATATCTTATATTTCAACTAGAAACACCTGTGTTGGAAATGTGTTCGATCGGTTCAGATTTATATATAGCTCCCATACAAATTTCGCTCCCAATTTGACTTTTTCCGCTCTAGAAACCACATATTTTAACAGATCTTCTTCAAATTTGGAAAAATATCTTATATTTCCACTAGAAATACCCACGGTGAATATGGTTTGATCGGTTCATATTTATATATAGCTCCCACACAAATTTCACTCCCGATTTGGCTTTTTTCGCTCTAGAAACCACATTTTTAACAGATCTTCTTCAAATCTTGCAAAATATCGTATATCTCAATTAGAAACACCCATGATGAAAATGGGTCAGATCGGTTCAGATTTATATATAGCCCAATACAAATTTGGCTCCCGGCTTGACTTTTTCCGTACCAGAAACCACGGATTTGCACCGAATTTCTTCAAATTGAACACGTTATAGTTGAACTGGAAGATTCTGTTTTCACTTTTTAACCGAATTGAATTGTATTCGGGTAGATAGTGGAGTGTATAATATAGTCGGCACCGGCCACCCGCCGCATTTAGCCTTTCCTTACTTGTTTAATAATCGATTTATGTCGCGAATCTGCATGATAAGGGGAAGCAACATATTCAATTTCATGTTTCAGGTTCTAACTCACAGCAAGAGCTAACCAAAAGTTATAGTGGTTAATTAGTTTTGACTTTGACAGATATAACTGTTGGATATCTCTAATCAGATGTCCTCAAAATCTTCTGCATACACTAATTCAAATGGGGATTATGTCTGATTTGGACATACCCAGAGGAGCCCGTTCAACGGCCGTCAATATATGGATCCTTTGCTCTGCATAGCCGATTTTGAACATACCTCAGAGGAGAAAATATTGGGTGAAATTGAAAGGTCTCGAAATCGCTCTTTTGACGAAGTAACAAATATCAGGAAGAAGAAACCATGTTTCATGCCACCATCTATCTCAGGGATCATAACTCATTACGTTTACAGCTAGCTGACAGAGCAGATTTCTCCACATTGACTAGCTTTTTTTTCCTATTCTCTGGCTAGTATCACCCTTATTTATGTTATATGCAATATGGAATTTACGAAATTTCCTCAATTGTTTTTCACATAAATCATAATTGCCAAACTTTCATACAAAATACATACATACCAATATTTATTGCATGTAGAAAAATCCTTTGTCAAATTTGTATGAAAAGCTGAAGAAGAAGATGAAAAAAAACAAGATTTTTCCTTTCCCCAGCAAATATGCCGTTGAGTTGAATGATGTTTGTTTAAAGTGGTAATAGCACCAAACATTTTCGTAATAAATCAATATTACCGGGAGAAGTGAACCATTAGCAACACCACTACCTTAAGTTGGCACTGCAGTTGGAGAAACACCGCGATGATGATCATCATCATCAATGTAAATTGTTGTTATTTTTTCTGGTATGAACATAAACAAGAAACAATTGAAGATCTTCCCACGCAAGGTCTCATCTTCCGTAAACACATGGTGAGTGTTTGTGTGTATGAGGCTACATTTGCACTTTTTTACATTAGGCCGGGGAAAAACACGAAATTTAAACGAAGCCTAAAAACCCATTAACCCTAGCGCGTTAAAAATGTATTTTTTATTAAGGTTTTCCTGCAAATGAAATCAATATGTCTTCGAGAAGAAATTTGTGTGACTCCAAGATAGTTATGCGCAAATGCACGAGGGTGGATCAGAGAAGTGAAACAACTTTTTTGCAGAATCTATAGCAGATTTAATTTTAAAATTTTTTTCCAGGTTTCCCATTTTATTTGATAGATAGGCATATACATTTAGGGGAAAAGTGATGAGCCGATGAAAATGATAGAAGTAGGAATAAATGGACACATTTTTCAAAAGAAAAGATCTCATAAATCCTTTTTGGTAGGTTTGGTGCTTAATTTCCCCAATTCCGCCTCGTATACATACATGTATGTACATACACAACTACGACTACAAATTGATGTTTGCATGTATCTGTGTTATGAACTAAAACGTGTACGCCACCAAACGAGCTACAAGCACCATGTACTGGTATACAAATCCCAGGGAAAAAAACATTTACGATGACTTGATAACATGCAGAAAATTAATAGTGAAAAACATATAACACAGGGCTCCCCCGAGACACACAAAAGACTCCTCCAGAGAAACGGGCATCTTTTAAAATAAATGAATCTCGGAACGGGTATCATCTTACCAGCTCCATGGACAAAAAAATGATGCCGAGAAAATACTTCCCACATTACTGCAGCATTTGTTAAAAATCATACAAATACGAGTACACTTTGTCTGTTTTGTTGCTGTTTTTGTTGATGTTGTTTTTTTTGGGTTGCATTTGGCAGAGGAGACGTCGTCGTCTCTGACAAAAATAAAAATTTCCCATTAGATTTCCATTTAAGTCCGCCGTCATGCACAAGGGAGGGTGCAGATGGCTTGCATGGAGCCTCCTGCAGTACCTACTTACCCAGAGAAGAAGAAACTTTTTGACTACATGCGAAAAAATCTTGAAATTCATTTTTTGGAGGCAACTTTTTTCCATTCACACTCATCTATCCAAAAACAAAAAAATACAAAACAAAAATTATTGAAAACTTGATTTTTCTTTCTCATGTTTTTAATCTTTTGAAGTTGTAAGCTTTGGAGGAGCATCCTCATTGGTTGTGGCAGTTATTGTTGTTTTTGCTATTCGCTACGAGGGCAGTGTAGTTATGTGTATGTGTCCTAAGTCTTTTGATTTTAGGTTAGCATGTGAACAAGTAAAAGGGCTTTTATCGAGTTGAATGTTTCGTTCTTATTTTCTTATGTTATAAATATGGATATTTATTTTGACCACAAATTCTATGCAAACAAGAAACTAGTTGCTTTTGTAAGTAATTTTAATGAGGGGAGGCTTAACACTGTAAATCACATTGACCCATTTTAATGTGGAATTTAGTTTTTATTTTCAAATGAGGACATGAGGAACCTTATGTTCTTTAAATTTTCGTGAATACCGTTGTAAGTAGAGTTTTTGTTTTCGGGATTTAACTAATCCCGAAATTAATAAGCGAATTTTCTGGAATTCCGGGAAATTTTAATAAAAATATTATAGTAGTTCTATGGTAGTAAATTATCTATCAGGGTGATCTGCAAAACCCCACTTTAAGAAGAAAACTTTTAAAAAATTATAGTTTATCACAAAATTATGTCCAAAAATTCTCATCATCTGCACAATGAATACTGCTTAAGATTTTTTTAAATAAATTAAATGACTTTTCTAACCTTTGAAATTCTTCATAGGAACATATTTACAATTAGGTGAACAAAAATGAATTCTCGAAAATTATATTTTGTAACTACTCCTTTTTAAACAAAAACATTTAACACAAACAATAA
Source organism: Polietes domitor (assembly GCA_947397865.1). Taxonomy (NCBI): domain Eukaryota; kingdom Metazoa; phylum Arthropoda; class Insecta; order Diptera; family Muscidae; genus Polietes; species Polietes domitor. The sequence continues at coordinate 197,879,131 of OX377618.1, forward strand.
TTTATACAACAAATATTATAGTCTTTAAAAATTAAATATAAAATACTCTAGAAAACAATTTTATGATGGCAACTCAGAGGATTGGTTAACACTATGTCTGCCGAAAACGGAAATTCCGGGAAATTTGATAAAAAGTCCCGCTCTCCCGGGAAATGAAAAGTGCGGAAAATAAAAACTCTAGTAGTCGCTAAAAACAATTACACTGCAAAGTATAAGTGGTAAATGTTGCGACATTCAATTTCATGTAGAAACAATGGTTCAGGAAAAGTCGCCAACAAATTGAGAAAAAAAGGAGGAGTGATAGACCCATTGTTTCTGAGTCGATTTAGCAATGTCCGTCTGTCTGTCCATCTATTGTTGTAATCACGATACAGGTCGCAATTGTAGTCAGAACTAAACGAAACTTTGCACAACGAAGTTTCTCGGTAAAAGGACGAACGCTATTTAATTTGAAGAAAGTCGGTTCAGATTTAGATATAGCCCCATACGAATTTCACTCCCGATTTGACTCTTCAAAATTGGCAAAACATCTTATAGTTCAACTAGAAACACCTGTGGTAAAAATGTGTTAGATCGGTTCAGATTTATATATTGAGCAGGTTCCAACCAGTATGGTGGCCCTGTTGATCTCCTCTAGACGGAGTCTAGAGGAGACAATTTATAAAAACAACACAAATTTGGATTTTTTAATATTTTATTCGAGCAAGTGTTGCTGCTTCGTACGGAGTACACAAAACTACTACCCATTTGACAACCATAACAAAAACGATACCGCACTCTATCGGATTTATCTATTATATATTTTATAGCATTGCTATAAATTCATCAGTTGAGATCGACCATATGATCGATCTGCAACATATATAGTACCCATACAAATTCCGTTCCCAATTTTAATTTTTCCGCTCTAGAATCCACATATTTTAACAGATTTTCTTCAGAATTCGCATATTTATATTTCAACTGGAAACACCTGTGGTAAAAATGCGCTAGATCGGTTCAAATTTATATACAGCTCCCATACAAATTTCGCTCCCAATTTGAATTTTTCCGCCCTAGAATCCACATATTTCCTTCAAAATTGGCAAAACATCTTATAAAGGGTGTTTTTATTGGGGTATAGAACTTTAAGTTGGCATCACTTTTTTAACTGGCGGCCATTTTGTCAGCTGTCAAGTGATTAATATTTAGTTTGGTTTGCCATTTCATCATGAACAGGTTGACAAAAGAACAACGCTTGCAAATCGTGCAAATTTATTTCGAAAGTAATGGTTCAGTTCGCGAAGTTCACCGCAAGCTCCGTCCATTTTATGGTCGACATAATCGTCCATCAGAGCAATTAATTCGGTTAACCGCATAATTTCGCGGAATGGACCTGTCAATTGGCCACCAAGATCGTGTGATTTGACACCATTTGATTATTTTCTTTGGGGATATGTGAAGTCGCTCGTCTACGACAACAAACCAGAAACGTTAGGGGACTTGGAAGCCAACATTCGTGGCGTTATTGCCAACATACGGCCCCATATGCTGGCTATATTCGAGCCAGCCGCGGCGGCCACATGCCCGAAATCATATTTAAATATTAATGGCATAAAATTATCCTTCCAATAAAGCCAAATTGATGGACATTAAAACGATTTTCTTGTGTTTTATTTCAATTCGAAGTTCTACACCTCAATAAAAAACACCCTTTATTTAAAATAGGAACAACTATGGTGAAAATAAGATCGATCGGTTCAGATATATATAGCTCCCATTCAAATTTCGCTCCCGATTTGACTTTTTCTGCTGTAGAAACCACATATTTTAACAATGGGTCACATCGGTTCAGATTTACATATAGCTCTCATACAAATTTCGTTCCCCCAGAAACCGCGTATTTTCAAAGAATTTCTTAAAATTGAGCATAACACGTTATACGTCAACTGGAAGAACTTATTATGAAAGTTAGTCACTTCATTCCATGTTTGGATATAGCCCCGAAACAAATAATATTCTCGATTTGACAAATTGGACCAGGTCATATTAACCTGTGATTAGGAAACATACAAAAATTTTTCCCGTTTTCACTTTTTTACTGAATCATATAGTCGGCCCGCCCGACTTTAGCCTTTCCTTACTTGTTTTGCATATACGAATGCAGCATTACATACAAATGACAATCACTATAGCAATAAATTATTCAAATCCACCTAAAGTTCTTTGGATAGAAAAATACTAGATTTCTAAAATCGTCGCACCAGACATAATGTTTAAAATACTTTGTTTCAAGATATGTTTCAGTAAATATGGCCTTCCAAAACAGCGGCCAAGATGTTGACATTTAGAAATTGTAATATACTTCTGAAAATATTGTACTACATAATTTATAATACATTAAAATACCAGAATATATTTTGATTTTCACGATCCCGCTTTTTACTACAAAATCCCTCCAAATCCCGCTTTTTGAATTCATATATCCCTATTTTTGCCCAAATAGAGATGGTCACGTTAAATGTATGTAGTATTAATTTTAGTACAGAGACGGGCGGTATTGAATTTGGAGAAAATAGGTTCAGATTTGGATATTGACTAAATACAAATGTCTCTTCGATTTATTACCAATCTCGAATCTGCATATAAAATTTGCAGATCATGTAATATTTCCACTAGGAATAAGTGAAGATATATGGGTTTTTTGTATATCCCTCATACAAATATTCCTCCAATTTTCATTATAAACTTTCTAAAACTTGAAATCTGGTCTTGATTAAATTTTCCAACGATATGATCATGAAAAATTTATAGTAAAAGTGTTTTCAAATAGCCCCCATACAAATGTCCCTAATGATCTAATCTGAAAATTTTCGTGAAAATTTCACCTGGAAATTTAATCTAATGTATCTTTTTTTGATATAAACTCCATTCAAATATCCCTTCTATTTTAACAATATCAACTAGCAACACCCACTGTGAACGTGAACTATATGGGTTAATTTTTTGGTATAAGTCCCACACAAATGAAATACTTACACTATTTGCAGCTCATATTGTATTTAACAAAGGAATACGTGAAAGTGAATGTGGATCAAATATATGTTGATGTACCATACGTTAGAAAATAATTTCAATTCACTTCAGGGAAATAAATCTTGGATTTTTAAATGATGATTTGCAAAATATTCGTTCATAGATCAAACAGTCTGTGAGCTGAACGCACCTGAAAACACACCTAAAAATAATGTTTCCCAAGTAATATTTTGTTTGAATTTTTTCCCAAAGATATTTTAATTAATAGATCCTTGAATGCACTTTAAAAATAAATTTTGATTATTATCTTAGAGTATTTGGATGTTCGTAGGATTTTTGTTTGTTTTTTTTCATAGTGACAACTGAAAACTTTTTCGTGTTGTAGTATTTTATAAAAAAATAACTGCAGTCAATAACTTTTGAATAATGTCTAAATGAAGAAAATCGGAAGGAAATTGGCGCCATAGCTCTCATTTTTCTAAAAAGAGTTTGAAAATTCATCTCCGTTATTAAATTATTTCACAAAAATGGAGTCAGTGACATATTCCTCATTTAGGCATCGATAGGTATTGATTCCTTCTATTTATGTTTCGTATCACATTTTACAAAATGTTTTCAAGAAATATGAGTTTTTAGCTGTTACCTTGAAAAAACACAAACAAGCAATCTAAACGTCCAAAAAACCCTGTCCGACAGTCCATATGACACTTGATCCAGATGATATGCATCTGAAATTATAGATGAAATAGAGTTAATTGGCATTTTTAGTTTTTCATTTTCTCATACTGTTGCCCCTTAAAAGGATTATAAGGTTCCAAAGTATACAGTTTTTCAAAAATGGTTTTTAACATTTATATTTAATCCAAGAAGAGAATATGTGCTAAAAATACTTTAAATGTCAAGCTTCTATTTGTATTTAGTATTACCAACTATTTTATAGGCTGTCTCTAATACAGATAGAATCATGCTATTTCAAGTGTGTTGAATAGATATTCACCTCTTTAATTTGGCACTAATACCGTTATCATAAGGTGCCAACAAGTATATAAAATATTTTTGAAAAATTGTATCCTTTGGAGCTTTGTAGTCCTGTGAAGGGACAACAGGCTGAGGAAATGAAAAACTAAAAACGCCCAGTAATTTCATTTTGCCTATAGTTTCATACGTATATCATCCGGTTCAAGTGTAACGACTTTAAAAAAAAATGTCGTACGGTGTAATTCAACCCATAAGTTATTCTAAGACAAGAATAAAAAATTATATTTAAAGTGATTCCATAGGACTATTAATTCAAAAAAAACTTTGGCCAAAAATGCAACTTAAAAACAAGTAAGGAAACGCTAAAGTCGGGCGGGGCCGACTATATAATACCCTACACCACTCCCTGCGTATGTACCTCGCTTTGATTACTAAACCCATTTATGTCATGGGAGCAATTTAATTATACAGTTACTATAAATTCATCTTTAGTCATATTTAACGAATATGGTTAACAATATGGTAATTGATCTAATTATCCGACAGACAAATACAAATTATACAGTAGTAATAGGATGGATCGGACCGACATATCAAAAGGGGGCCTATAACAACATTCTGGGCCTGGTCCAAAACATGGGCCTATATATTTCTAATTCACGGTAGGTATTCCTGGTTGAAAAATATCATGATATGCAAAATTTGATGAAGATCCGATGTAAGCTGTAGTTTCTAGAGCTGTAATAGATCAGAATGGGCCCCATTTGGGTTATTCCAAACAATTCTCATTATAATTCAATTCGGTAATAAAGTGAAATCGGGAAGGATTTTTGCATCCTGTAAATGTATGCGTTTGACAAAAAATTTTAAATCGGAAAGGACATCTGTATGAGGGTATATTGAAACATGGAACGATGTGACCCACGTGAATGTTTATAAAGGGTGATTTTTTAAGAGCTTGATAACTTTTTTTTAAAAAAAAACGCATAAAATTTGCAAAATCTCATCGGTTCTTTATTTGAAACGTTAGATTGGTCCATGACATTTACTTTTTGAAGATAATTTCATTTAAATGTTGACCGCGGCTGCGCCTCAAGTGGTCCATCCGCTTAGTCCAATTTTGGCATTTCCACGTTTTTGAGTAACAGAGGCCCAATTGCTGCGAACGGCGACGAATCGATAATTGATGGTCATCATTAACATTGGCCGATACAGCTGCGATATTTTCTTCAGTTCGTACTCTACGTAAGCGTCTTGGTGGTTTAATGTCCAACAATGTAAATTTGGTGCGAAATTTAGTCACAATAGCCCGAATAGCCGCTTCAGTGGGTCGATTAAACTGACCATAAAATGGAAGCGTGCGATGAACTTTCTTAACAGAGCACGCATTTTGATAATAAAATTCAATGATTTGCAAGCGTTGCTCGTTAGTAAGTCTATTCATGATGAAATGTCAAAGCATACTGAGCATCTTTCTCTTTGACACCATGTCTGAAATCCCACGTGATCTGTCAAATACTAATGCATGAAAATCCTAACCTCAAAAAAATCACTCTTTAGGTGAAATATAATATGTAAAGCATGGCCAACATCGATTAAACATTTGGGAGCAACATTTGTATTGGGGCTATATCTAAATCTGAACCGATTTTACCCACTTTCACCATAGGTGTTATAGTTGGATTATAAGATGTTGTGCCAATTTAAAAGAAAATCGGGTACAATATGTGGATTTTAGAGCGGAAAAAGTCAAATCGGGAGCGACATTTGTATGGGGGCTATATCTAAATCTGAAGCGGTCATACCCACTTTCAGCATAGGTGTTTCTAGTTCGATTAAAAAATGTTGTGCCAATTTTAAAGGAAATCTGGTACAAGATGTGGTTTCTAGAGCGGAAAATGTCAAATAGGGAGCGACATTTGTAGGTGGCTATATCTAAATCTGAACCGATCTTACTCAGTTTCTGCATAGGTGTTTCTAGTTGGATTATAAGATGTTGTGCCAAATTTAAGGAAAATCGGGTACAAGATGTGGTTTCTAGAGCGGAAAATGTCAAATCGAGAGCGACATTTGTATGGGGGCTATATCTAAATCTGAACCGATCTTACCCAATTTCTGAATAGGTGTTTCTAGTTAGATTATAAGATATTGTACCAAATTTAAAGCAAATCGGGTACAATATGTGGTTTCTAGAGCGGAAAATGTTAAATCGGGAGCGACATTTGTATGGGGGCTATATCTAAATCTGAACCGATCTTACCCAATTTTTGCATACGTGTTTCTAGTTGGATTATAAGATGTTCTGCCAAATTTAAAGGAAATCGGGTACGATATGTCGTTTCTAGAGCAGAAAATGTCAAATCTGGAGCGACATTTGTATGGGGGCTATATCTAAATCTGAACCGATCTTACCCAATTTTTGCATACGTGTTTCAAGTTGCATTATAAGAAGTTCTGCAAAATTTAAAGAAAATCGGGTACAATATGTGGTTTCTAGAGCGGAAAATGTTAAATCGGGAGCGACATTTGTATGGGGGCTATATCTAAATCTGAACCGATCATACCCACTTTCAGCTTAGGTGTTTCTAGTTCAATTATAAAATGTTGTGCCAATTTAAAAAAAAAATCGGGTACAATATGTGGTTTCTAAAGCGGAAAAAGTGAATTCGGGAGCGACTTTTGTATGGGGGCTACATCTAAATCTGAACTGATCTTACCCAATTTTTGCATACGTGTTTCTAGTTCGATTATAAGATGTTCTGCCAAATTTAAAGAAAATCGGGTACAATATGTCGTTTCTAGAGCAGAAAATGTCAAATCTGGAGCGACATTTGTATGGGGGCTATATCTAAATCTGAACCGATCTTACCCAATTTTTGCATACGTGTTTCAAGTTGCATTATAAGAAGTTCTGCAAAATTTAAAGAAAATCGGGTACAATATGTGGTTTCTAGAGCGGAAAATGTTAAATCGGGAGCGACATTTGTATGGGGGCTATATCTAAATCTGAACCGATCTTACCCAATTTCTGCATAGGTGTTTCTAGTTGGATTATAAGATGTTGTGCCAAATTTAAAGAAAATCGGGTACAAGATGTGGTTTCTAGAGCGGAAAATGTCAAATCGGGAGCGACATTTGTATGGGGGCTATATCTAAATCTGAACCGATCTTACCCAATTTCTGCATAGGTGTTTCTAGTTGGATTATAAGATGTTGTACCAAATTTAAAGCAAATCGGGTACAAGATGTGGTTCCTAGAGCGGAAAATGTCAAATCGGGAGCGACATTTGTATGGGGGCTATATCTAAATCTGAACCGATCTTACCCAATTTCTGCATAGGTGTTTCTAGTTGGATTATAAGATGTTGTGCCAAATTTAAAGAAAATCGGGTACAAGATGTGGTTTCTAGAGCGGAAAATGTCAAATCGGGAGCGACATTTGTATGGGGGCTATATCTACATCTGAACCGATCTTACCCAATTTCTGCATAGGTGTTTCTAGTTGGATTATAAGATGTTGTACCAAATTTAAAGCAAATCGGGTACAAGATGTGGTTCCTAGAGCGGAAAATGTCAAATCGGGAGCGACATTTGTATAAGGGCTATATCTAAATCTGAACCGATCTTACCCAAATTCAATACCAATGGTCCTTGGCCAGAAAAAATAACTTCTGCCAAGTTTCATGACAATCGGACAACTATTGCGACCTGTAGAGTGCGAACAAGCTTAGTTGGACAGCAGACGGACGGACGGACGGACAGACAGACATCGTTAAATCGACTCAGCTGGTGATTCTAAGCCGATCGGTATACTTAAAGGTGGGTCTAGCTCGATTATTTCTTGGTGTTGCAAACATTTGGCGCAAAACTAATTTATAATACCCTAGCCCACGAAGTGGTGTAGGGTATAACAATAATCTTTGGGGTTGACCGCAGCAATTTTTTCATGACCCAGCCTAATGTACATACGTCTTCCGAAGTCGAATATAATCTGATTTGGTAAATTTTGCTAAGTATAATCTAATATGAAGATTCTCGAGCAGTGATAGGGCCCTCATTACTCTAACTAGTTTTTTTAATTATTCATAAAATGCAATATCGTTAATACATCGACACACTAACATGGCAGCGGATATATCACCGCTTCTTTTGTATCCTGTTTGAAGTGGGAAGGTATCACTTACTTCATAAATAGTATCCAAACTGATCATACCGCCATCATTCGTGGCCTGTTATAATTCAATAGATTGGTAGTGTAGAAACTGGTATACTCGTACATATCTGTGGTCACAACCCTTAACAGCGTAACTCGAGTTAGGACACAATTGAGTTATTAGCACCATCGTATTCAGCGTATCTAAATTTATTTGCTCTAAATTTTTCATGTTTGTATCTCTTCTAGGAAGGCAATTAATCCTAAAAAACCTAATAGCTTAAGTTATTTTTCTAAATTACTGTTTTGGCATAACTGCCTAAGTCAATTTAGGATTACAACAAATATAAACATTATTTTTTCATCATTGCCTAAATCAACTTAAGTCGTTAATCCAAAAAAAACAAAGAAACAATTTTATTTTCCTAACTTGAGTTAAGCTCTTATTCCGAATTACAATTTCGTTTTTTGATAAACATAAATTGAGTTAAGGTCTTTCTCCGCACTTAGAGTTTTTTATTTAATCTGGAATAATAGCCTAACTCAACTTGAACTTTTTGACTTTCTTTCGTTCAACAATTCATAAGAGCCTAAGTGTCTTTTTCGATAATATCTTTTGACTGCGAGTTTTTGTTAACAACTAAGTAGAGAAATTCGTTTCCTTGGAATCTGTAGCAAAGTTTTCCAAAAAACACCTTCTCCTGATTTTCAGTGAAGATTCAAAACTTTAAACTCCTGTACTGAAAATATTGAAAAACAGACTTAGGCTGTTATGGGTTGTGACCACAGATATATTCGCATGCAACTATGACTCTTCTAAGCTTTCTTCCGTTGTTTATCAATTTTATTGCATTTTTAAAGGTTTTGATTGTTGTTGCCTCCTTGTGGATAGCCAAAAACTAACCCCACTAAACAAAACAACCATAAGACGAACACGAGAGCGAGAAGGGGAAGAAACATTTTTAAGGTGTTGCTAAGCCAAAGAGGCAACGTCTTTTAACGATGTTGACATTTCTTATAGGTTTTCGACTTTTTGGATTTCGTTTGTCGCTTGAAGTATTGTCACTTCTCATGTCACATTATGTGGCAAAGTTGAAGATTTCCGACAACGACAACAACAGCAACAATAATAACAAAACTTTTGAAAATGTCACCCGATGAAGAAGCATCGGAAGCATGAGCTGTATGGTTTAAAGCGTTATAATAGTGTCATTAAAATAATAAAATCGATGAAATCATTGGGAAATTGAAATATGTACGTCTGCGATGGCGTGAACATAAATATGGGTGGAAAACGTGTAATTTGGAATTTCTTTCGCTCTACGACATAAGGTGATGATATTGGATGGCAATGGGATACTTGATTTTTATATAACTATGTCTCTTAAATAACAACAAAAACACTTTTGTATGCATGTTAAATCGAACGATCTTATTGGTATTTATATTCTTTCTTTCGTCTTACATAAATCTCCAGTGACGATAAAGACTTATTCGAAACTTTAACCATAAAAAAAATAAGAATGCTAAATTTTGTCCACTCGACCACGCCCATATCATATCATCATACTTTAAAAAAATTAAATTTTTGTGTAATTTTAGTTTTATTTTCCACTTCGTTGTTTATACGTTTCGCCAGTTATAGACGTGTTGACAGTATCAGGATATCACGATTGATGAATTAATGTGACGACTCCACTCTAATACAAGATGACTTCATCGCATCCTCTTTCATTGCTCTTGTCTTGCGCAGTAAATGTCATGATACATGACTGACCTAATATTTGCACCACAGCGTCAGTATCCCACAGGGTTTGCCGAAAGCAAATGCTCTTAATTACAATCATCACTTGATTAACCTTTATTCAGTTAATTATTTATAATACTTGATAATAATTACTGTTGTCAAATTGTTCATTTGTTTAATTCAACATGAATACAACTGGGCACTCTGTGCCAATCAATATTAAGCAAATTAATCGATGATTCGGCGGTTATTACCGAACATGGGGGAATGGTTTTGTAAGTGGTTTTTGTTGCAAAGACTTGATGAAGATATCTCTGCGTTATTTGCCATCAAACTCATGGATGCTGGAGACAAATTGATGAATATTTAAATAAATAACACTGTACAACACTCCAAAACTCCAGGGAAGTGACACTATTTTTCTGGTAGGTGTTGTCGAGTAAAACAAAAATTTGTGGGTTAAATTTCCCATACAACCCCAACATCGTGTTACTGGCTTTTTAGACGATTTTATGCACCCCATATAAATGCACCTTTAGTCAAATTCAACAAATATGAAATAAAATTTGAAAATCTTGTGCATTATGTTACTGCTACATGTGATGGGTCCCATACACAAACAAAATCAGTGTGATCGTTTGTAGCAACACTTGGGGGCTGTACCAAAACATTGGCTCATATATTCGATGTCCACAGTGGGTACTTCTGGGTGAAATAAATCTTGATCTGCAACATTAGATCAATTGCTGCTGTAAACGAGCGGTAATATTTAAAATTAGTAGCCCATTTTTAAGGGGGCTACACCCCATATAGATCATTTTCACAGTAGGTATTCTTAGTTTAAATATAACATTATATGCAACATTTTATCAACATCCGATGAAAGATTTGAGTTCTAGATAGGCGGCTATACCAAAACATCAACTCAGCTATTTGACCTTCATAGTAAAATAGGATAAATGATGGCTGTAAAGTCAAAAATTTTGAAAAATACCTTTAGAGCGTAAGATTATGTCATATAAAGAGTTCCAAAATATTTTTTTGGCATGTGATTGCTGAATAAATGGGGAATATTTGTGACACAATTGTTTTAGAAACCCAGGTAGAATAAGTTGAATTTTGGATTTTTGCACCAATTGCAGTTTCTTTTTTTTTCGCGACGTACTACATATATGTGTTGCAAGCGACATTGGATCTTGATGCACATGCAAAAAACAACCCTTGGATAGTTCGCGAGAAAATTAGTGTATTTATACACTCCACGAGAGTATTATGCCTTTGTGCATTTGTTTGCAACACCCTAAAGGAAGGAAGATTGTTAATTATACCGATCGACTTAGAATCACTTTTTAAGTCGATTTGTCCGTCTGTCCATCTATTCTTGCAAGCACGATACAGGTAGCAGTTGTAGCCAGAACCAAGCGAAACTTTGCACAACGTAGTTTTTCGGGACAGGGACGAACGCTATTTAATTTGAAAAAAGAAGAAAACCGGTTCAGATTTAAATATAGCCCCCATACGAATTTCACTCCTGATTTGAGTGAAAAACATCTTATATTCCAACTAGTAACAGCTGTGGTGAAAATGTGTTAGATCGGTTCAGATTTATATATAGCTCCCACACAAATTTCGCTCCCGGATTGACTTTTTCCACCCCGAAACTACGCATTTTAACCGAATTTCTTCAAATTGGGCATAACACGTTATATTTGAACTGGAAGAACTTATTGCGTGTGTGTGTTAGTCACTTCATTCCATGTTTGGATATAGCCCCGATACAAATATTCTTCTCGATTTGACAAATAGAACCAGGTCATATTAGCCTGTGATTAGGAAACATACAAAAATTCTTCCCGTTTTCACTTTTTTACCGAATTGAATTATATTCGGATAGGAAGTGGAGTGTATCATATAGTCGGCCCGTCCGACTTTAGTCTTTCCTTACTTGTTTTTGTTTACCGAAATATACACAATTTTGTAGAAAATTATATTATAGCCCTCGTAATTTTGTATGTATAAGTTGGCGTGTAATTTTCCTATCTTAGGTTGAAGAGCTATATTTACAACATTAGTGTCTTTGGTGATCCCCACTGAAATTTTCGCCGAATTTTTTCCTAGAATATTTTGAAACGTAAATATTTGAAAGTACTTTTTGAATTTCTGGAAAAAGGTAAAACTGGCCCATAAAGAAAGGAGGAAGAGGGTTAAGATCCTTCACAAAAATGATCATCCTAAAATTCCACAATATAGTTATAGCAATAAGAATTCTTTCAGACATTAACCCACAACATGCTCCCATTGACCTACTGTAAAAATGAACTCAGACTCGACTATAAGTTTATTCTACAAATATATATATATATGTATATTTATATTTTATATATCAATTATATTCAAATATAAAAATAAATGGTTACAACATCGATGTTGTATGAAAGAAAATATTGTGCTGATTTAAAAAAATTTAAATATATATAAAGCAGTCTATACTGAAGCGCCATAGATGAGTTATACCCACACAGGATATGAAATACGTTTATGACCAAAGTGTGTTTTGTTGTGTGTGGTTCTCCTCTTTACCAATAAAAACCAAAAATTTCCTGCGTAAGAAGAAATTGCTTGATCGAAATAGTTGGAATTCGAATGTATTAAAGGTGTCTAAAACAAACAAATCTATCACTAATGAAATATCACAAAAACTAAGAACATATTTGTAGATTTTCATTAATTGTTTTTATTTTTTCATTAATTGTTTTTTTCGTCGAAAATCAAATGTTGTGCGCGTGGACAGAATTTTAAATGAAGTACTAAATATAGTCATGTTCAATGTTCCTCTACTCTATTATTTTTGACTGAGATGGCGCTAGGATCGTTAAAAATATTTAACTTTACCCTCTGATGGGGCGTGTAATTTTTTATGTGTGTATGAAATTACCAAGATGACTTTTTAAGTAGTTTAAGCCCGTCCGTCCGTCTGGCTGGTTGGCTGGTGTACACTATAACTCTTGAAAGGTGCTAGGGAATCGATCGAAACTTTGCACATGGTATTTATGCCCCACTCTACAGAGTAGGAGGGTATATATCATTTGGGACAGAGAATGAGTATCCTAAGACCCTAAGTATGTTTCACGATTTTTTAAGCAGTTTGAACCATGTCCGTCCGTCTGGCTGGTGTACACGATAACACTCGAAAGGAGTTAAGGAATATTTTCAAACTTTGTTCAAGATAATATTTTTCCCCAACTTAGTCTAAGTTCGAAAATTGCTACGCTCCTTCTGATACCTCCCACACAAATGACCCATATTTCTATCTTAAATTAATACTAATATAACTTTCACATGGATATTCAAGCTATATTTTGGTATTTAATAATGTTTTCAGTAGTACACTTCAAGTGTACTAAATATGGCGGGTTTTGATCACTCTAACCCACGTAATATTAAAGCTGCTAAAACTTCTATGCGGATGATCGGAATTAGAGTGATCAAAAACCCGTTTTTTCTGCAATGTCGGGTTTTCGTGTTTTTCGAAAACAGTGATGTCAAAAACCCGGTTGCCCGGCTTTCTTTTCGGGTTTTCTTGAAACATTAAAGGTACTTCAACAAAATGTTGACCCATTGTGCATACGTTCGGATGTCTTAATCAGATTCACGGAAATATTTCGCAGCATTCCTGTCTGAATTAGGACCATTTTGGTCCAATCCCAAAAAAATAATTTTTCGATTTTTGTTTAGAACAGATGTGAACACCGTAAAAACTACAAATTATGTCTTGCTGAAATAGGAAATAATTTTGAAACTACAATTTCTGGACCAATTACCCCGTTCTGCGATTTTGATATCTTGTAAAGAATGAAATAAGCTAAAATATATTAAAATAAGAAAATAAATCATATGTTTGACATGCAATTCAAGGTTTAAGCGTATTTTTTGACTCTTTAAAATACAAGGACCTTTACTTTTCTCTTATATTCACAAAGTTCATCAACCTCATATTACAAGGACGAGTATAATATACGTATAATACTGGAGTGCGAATAATATTGCTCTGGTCACCCCCAGAAATAAATACTGGATTATTTAATGATAATCGACCTTGTGTTAAACGCTCCTGAAAACACCTCTAAAAATAATAACATATATTGTTATGTGTACGGCTGCTCGATATCCGCAAATGGTAAACGTCGTCGATTTTCCTTTTGCCCATAAAAAATGCATGTGGAATCTAGGAAGTACTTCGATATTTTAGACTCACAGTTTTGCTGTGTTCGTAAAGTTTTTTAGTTAATTTGCGGTCCCCAATAAAAAACGTTCTATGAAGCTTGTGATAATATAAAAAGTGGCATATTATAAACAAATTAGCACCAGAAAAAATATCTTTTTATACTATGAAAAACCGGTTAAAACCGACATAAAAAACCCGGGTTTCAAAAAAACGCGATTGATCGCTTTTCGGTCTCGGGTTTGATCACTCTACTCGGAATACTGTAAACTTTGAGGAATATGGAATATGGAAGGAATATGGGCGATATTGCCACACCTCTTCTGGTATCTCCCACACAAAGTGTCATACAATTACAATAAAACCGATGCAACATACGGGTAGTCAAAAACATTTGCATTGTGATAATTGAAAATGTGTTTATAAGCACTTTAAACCTAAAAAGTATTTATTATTATTTATTATTTATGCTTTAGCAACGCCCCTTCTTGTGCCTCTCACACAATTGTCTCTATCCTAGGTAATGTTAAATCCTTCCTAACTTCATGATCATGTTTTCACAATTATATTATGTGGAAGCTGGGAGCATGTGACACGAACCTCTTAGTATCTTACAAACAAATTATCCTGCCATATGTAAAATTTAATTCCTTATAACTTCCGTATATATGTTTTCTGAGTGTGAGGGTATATATAAGTCGATTTAGCCGACTGAAGCTTACTTACTTGTTTTCCTAAACTTAGTTTAAGTTCGAAGAACTTATTGCCACGTCCCTTCTGGTACTTTGCCACAAATAGCCAATATTCCAATGTTAAATTGAAATCCATATAACTTCCACACGGATATTAGTAATCCTATATATTTTGGTATTTAGTAAAGTTTTTATAAGCACTTTAAGTGTAGAAAATATTGCGGATTTTGCCACGCCCCTTCTATTCTACTCAAATTTTGAAATGAAAAATGTTTTTGTATAACGAGTACCCCATTCTATGTATGTGCATATATGTTCGCCCCGATAAACATTGCACTAATAACAAAAACAATGACGACCAATGAACAAAATGACGAAAAATATCATCCAAAAGATCATCTAATGACATTGATTAATGCATTTAACAGCTTTCCAGTCACTGTGTCGATCGATGTTTGAGTTACGATTATGTGAGATCGATGTTTGTAAAGAAATCACGATTTCATTGAATGACATGTAGGACGAGTGTGTACAAATGTTCATACATACATATGTATGTATGTAGGGTATATCTGAAGCAACCCAGAGCTGTTTAATGATATCACCAATAAATTCTTCATTCACCCATCATTCGATAATTATTTGGAAGCTCAAAAGTACGAGCTTGTAGGTACAACAACAACAACTACGACTATAACTCCGAGTTGAAGTACATACCAGTATGAGTGTGAGTACAACTGCGAGCGAGCATCTTTGGATTACATTCGAATCGATTATTTCAATCGATTTCTCCCTGCGCTTCCCGGCTGCAGATGCTCTGCTCAAGAGTGAATTGGCAGTTTCTTCTTCTCCTTTGTCGTCTTCTTGCAAATCGAATAACTAACCGAAGATAAGTGTTTATTGTGTTTGTTGTAGCAAATTATCACGATCTCAGTTCAATAGTTCGTAATATTTTGTATCGCTGATATTGACTGGTTGGCTGGCGGGCGGGCTGAAAGAAAAAAGGGAATGTGTGGTATTTTAATGATTAGAATGGTTGGCATGTCATGCACTCGTATGTTGAGGTGAGCTTTTAATTTTGAAAGTTCTTTTTTTTTGGTTTATTGACAGTATTAATTTACATAGTTTGAGTATGATGTCGTGACATTATCAAATGGAATTTCATAATTTTTAAGTACATATTTGTGGGAAATAATAGGGGTACATACAGTATATCATTTAGGAACTAAAATGAAATAAATATTTGCTGTATATGTCGTCATATTAATTCTAAAGGATGTAACTGACTATTTTTCTAAAATCACCTTTTTCACATTCCGAGACGATCTTACCCACGTTCACACATGGGTGTTTTTAGTTGAATCTGAAATCTGAACCGATTTGACCGATTTTCACCATAGCTATTTCCACTACAATTATAAGGTACTGTGCCAAAATTGAAGCAAATCGAGAGAAATATGTGGTTTCTAGAGAGGAAAAAGTCAAATCGGGAGCGACATTTGTATGGGGGTTATATCTAAATCTGGACCGATTTTCGCCATAGCTCTTTCCACTTCAATTTTAGGGTACTGTGCCAAATTTGAAGCAAATCGAGTGAAATATGTGGTTTCTAGAGCGGAAAAAGTCAACTCGGGAGCGGCATTTGTATGGGAGCTATATCTAAATCTGAACCGATCTGACCGATTTTACCCATAGCTGTTTCCACTACAATTATAAGGTACACTGCCAAAATTGAAGCAAATCGAGTGAAATCTGTGGTTTCTAGAGCGGAAAATGTCAAATCCGGAGCGACATTAGTATGGGGGTTATATCTAAATCTGGACCGATCTGACCGATTTTCACCATAGCTTTTTCCACTTCAATTTGAAGGTACTGTGCCAAATTTGAAGCAAATCGAGTTTAATATGTGGTTTCTAGAGCGGAAAAAGTCAAATCGGGAGCGACATTTGTATGGGGGCTATATCTAAATCTGATCCGATCTGACCGATTTTCACCATAGCTGTTTCCACTTCAATTATAGGGTACTGTGCCAAATTTGAAACAAATCGAGTGAAATATGTGGTTTTTAGAGCGGAAAAAGTCGAATCGGGAGCGACATTAGTATGGGGGCTATATCTAAATCTGAGCCGATTTGCTTCAAATTAAATAGCGTTCGTCCTTGATCCACAAAACTTACTTGTGCCAATTTTTGTTAAGATCGGTTACTGTAATTTGGTTACAACAATAGATGGACAGACAGACGGACAGACAGACGGACAGACAGACGGACAGACAGACAGACAGACAGACAGACAGACGGACGGACATTGTTAAATCGACTCAGAAAGTGATTCTAAGCCGATCTGTATAATAAACGGTGGGTCTAACTCGTTTCCTTTTGGGTGTTACAAACAAATACTCTCGTGGACTGTATAAATAGGCGATTTCAAAAAAATGGTCAGTTGTCAGAATTAGCTTGCATTTTGATAGTAAATTGAATTGTATAAATATGAATTGTTTCGTTAATTTACTTGAAACTAGATTATTTATTCCAAAATTCTTATTTGTAAATTTAAAGTTTTGAAAAATGCTGAGGAAACCTTTGACAGGGTGGAAATCATGTAGTGGCAGTCTGCAGTCAAGTAATAAATGTCACCAGACCATTTTTAAATAAATTTGCATTCTATTAAATATCGTCTTTAGCCAGGACAATACCCCACTTCAAATCAAATTTTTAAAAATTTCCTTTAGTACGTGGTCCACTTTAATATATCACGTTGTAACAAACGTTTGCCATGAAACTTTTTTAAATGTGTCCATGTTCCACAGAGTTATGTAGAACACAAAAATATTTTTTGAAAAACACGCATTTTAGAAAATGGAGTAGAAACGAAAAATTTACTCTATGGAAATGAAGAAAATAACTGAAAATGGCGCTTTTACCATATGTGCTATATATTGACATTGATTTTTTTAAAAGGAAACACCACTCAGAAGTCGTTTCATCCGGTTAACCGAGCGATCATCGAAGAAACACTGCCTCAGATGGTCGCACCCGAAAGTGCGAACAAGAAAAGACAATGTTCAAAACCTCACGCTACGGAAAAAACGATATACCTCTTCATCGCGGGTGTGGTATTTTTCATTTTGCAATGAAAGTAATTGAAGACTGACTACAGAAATGATCCTGTGAAGTATAGTCTTAACTATTCGATGCTCCAGTCGAACATTATCAAGCCACAACAACTCATACCGGATGAGAAGTACAGAGAACACAACTAAAATGGAATAATCGAACATACAATGAAAACACACCACACGGTATGATTAGATATGGCTGTTGCTGCGCTGCTTTGTTTGTTTTCTGAGCTGCACAAGTGACGCGTTAGTAGTACTCGTAGCAGTGGTTGTAGGGTGGTTCGGTTGGTGTATTGTTTGTGTATTTTCAGTATACAAAATTCATACCAACCGAATGGCGTGTGTACTATGGCTAGATTGATTTACATACATATACATTTCTAATATATATATGCTATATGTTTCTCTTTTCATAATTTGATGCAACATGCATCCGTACAGACGTAATTTTTGCGTTAATGTACTGTAATCTACAGTTTAACAAACAATTTAAATGTTCTCAGCGATTTTAATTAAAAGTTACATGGATATTTAGTACAAAAATGCAAAACCAAAATTTAAAAAATTGGAAAAAATAATTTTAGTTTAACATTTCTTAAATATTAATAACGGTATTTATTGAATCTTGAAAGATTGAATCTTCAAATCTTTTTTCATGCAGACAAGGAAATGTGAAATTTTATTATTTAGTTCAAGAAATTACGAAGTTTATCATTTTAGCTAAAAATTAAACATATGGCGATATTTTTTTTATCGAAACCGTTAATTTTCATCAGAATTTTTTGATGAATTATTTATTTATAAATCTTTTAATACGAATGTAGAACAATTTCTTATGGTTCAAATTCCGGTGGCTCAATAGCCACTCAAAATATTTTCGAAGACTTAGCTTTGGACAAAATTTTGTATTTGAAACTTATTATTTCGCATTTTATGTAAAAAGCTCATTAGAGGAAAAACCACTCAAAGCTTTGTCATACGTTTTACAATATAAAATGTACTCGCGTGCCGTATGAGTGATAATTAATTCAGAATTTATAAAATATTAGTCATACGCCTTATTAACCACAATAAAGAATAGTATTTTGGAAGAGACTAAATCCGTGTAAAATAGCAAAGAGATTTTGCTTGTGTTCACCGATTTATCGTTTAAAAAAATCGGAAAAACTTATTATACCCTCACTCTACAGAGTAGCAGGTTATAAAGGGTGATTTTTTAGCTATTATCTTTTTAGCAACACAGTTTAAACAGCTGACGCACGTTTCGTGTTTTCTTTCATGACCATCAATTATCGATTCGTCGCCGTTCGCAGCAATCTTCAAACATTAAATTATATGGACCGTACTATCGATTCAAATAAAGATTTCATGAATTTTTATGAATTTTATGTGTTTTTTTTAAACTTTCCTATAGCTTTTATATCATTTGGGACAGTATAAACGTGTAACGCATTGAAGTAGTGACTTAAGATCCTAAGTGTGTTCGGACCAAATCCATTTCACAACATTTTAAGTTGTTTGTGCCATGTCCATCCGTCTGGCCGGTGTACACGATAACTGTCGAAAGGAGTTAAGGAATTTATTAAATTTTCGCACATGGTAATATTTTTTCCAAACTTAGTTTAAGTTCATTCCTACGGAAATTTAAAATTGAAAACAGAAATTTGGACTTTGACAATGCTTTTATGGACGTTTCGAACGCTTGGAATATGAGCGATATCCCCCACTCAAAGTGCCACAAGGTTAAAAAAAAAAAACAGAAATAACTTTCATACGGGTAGTCAAAATCAGTTGAAAATTGATATTTGAATTTTTTTTTATAATCACATTAAACCTAAACTTATGCTTTATATTCGCCCCTTCTGGTACATCCCACACATTTGATTCTATCCTAGGTAAAAACCTTCTAGTAAAATTTGGTTTCTTCCGATCGAGCCTTAGCATTAATTGATGACTATAACAATGTGCTGGTCCGTAACATTTTGTACATTTTACTCCCCTAGAGTAGTGTATGGGGGCCACCTTAAACGTTACAGATGGAGGGTATGCCTGTTCTGAGAAAATATTGGAGCTGAACAAATATTGGGGGTTGGTCATACATTTGACTCCCCTTGGGGCAGTTAGAGTGATGGGAGCAAATTTTATAAAAATATTTTTTTATGGGAGCCCTATTAAGGAGTGGGGATACGGGGTAGGTTTGTTCGGAAAAATTGTTGGGGAGGAAACGTAATCGAGGTCGGTCTTACACTTAACCCAGTTAGAGGGTATGTGTTCGAAGGAAAATTAATGGGGGTCGGTCTTACATTTAACCCCTCTGGCGGCGACTCCGAGACAGTTTTGGGGCTTTTTGTGTACTTTTACTTCATTTTCCTCACCTTTGACCCCGAATAGCGCCCACTCACACTCACCCCACCAGCCCTATTTTTTGGCTAATGATTTTTTTCTGAACTTCACAAAATTAGGTGTTCTAGCTTATCAAAATCTAAATGTCGTACTCTATCCCACCCCTAATATACATTTTCGGATAAAAAATTTTGTTATTTCATTGTTTTATTAATTTACTTTGAATAACAACTCAAAACCATACTCCGTATCTAAAAATCTACTAAAAATTACTTTTAGAAAATCAAAAATTTATTTTGTAAATTAAAAATCTCAATTTTTTAAGACATTTTATTTAAAATGTCAATAATATAGATTCGTAGTTTGTATTTACCCGGTTTCGTTGTTGTTTCCTCGGACAAAATGGAAGAACTAATATATGAAAAGAAAAAAGACCGAGTAAACAGAACAGATGTTAATAATAGAGCTGTTTTTTTTCTTTAAGCTGGGATAACATGCTGCGATAACAAAAACGTTAATAAAGAGTTAATTTTTACTCAGTTTGTCGCCAACTACAATATAAAAAAAATTATTATTGGTAAAATATTATCATAAATTTGGTTTACATTGAATAATTATCCAGGCTAAGTCCAACATTTTTACCATAAAAACTTAGGCCGATAGGCTTAGGTGCTAGTGCTTTTTATACACTCCACCTCCAGGATAGGGGTATACTACTTTTGTCATTTCCATAAATGCTCCTTATAGTCGTAGATCGGTTGGGATTAAAACTGGTCGAAATCGGCCCAAAGAGAAAAATTTTAGAGTATTTAAGCAAAAAGCAATTTTTTAAAAGGTTTTTTTCAAACTTGTATTTTCAAGGGATGCAATGGGTACAGAAGGATAAAAATAGTACCAACTAAACGGTTACAGCTAGAATGATGAAATTCGGTGTGTACATCTCTCTATTTGTGTAGACACGTAAAATAAAGAAATGTAAGAAAGTCGACCTCTTAAGGGTTTACATAGGAAAAAGGGGGTAAAAATGGTACCAACCAAAGGGCCGCAGCCCTGTGTAGACATTGGTGTAGACATTGGTGTAGACATTACCTCTGACTGCATAGACAGATTTTCCAAATACTTTTACTGCAAAAATTGGTTGAATCATGAAGTTAGGTTATTTTGCACTATGTACGTGAGATAATGGACTTTCAAAATTTGTACTTTTGGAATTAAAATAGAGTGGAAATACAACCAACTGTATCTACCAATATTTATGGTAGTTAAGCTTTTTTGGAAACTTGAAATATTATTATTTGAAATAAAAAAATATTATATTTATTTAAAAACTATTTGTTCAATATTTGTATTTGTTTTGGTGTGGCTATATTAAAAAAATTATATTTTCCTGTAATTTTACTGCGCTTCTGCGAAAATCGACAGCCTCTGTGGAATGTAATCCATGATGGAGGGTATATAAAGTTCGGCCCAGCCGAACTTATCGCTTTTTTAATTGTTATATATAGTTTATTATAATTTAAATTGTAAAAAATAAGATATAAAAATATTTTTTTTTTAATTTGCTTTCACACACACATCAAGTTCATTTTAAATTAAATTGTATTTTTAATAATTTAAAAATAATCTCCATTTCCACACTTACTTAAAGGAAAATAAATGGGATCTGCAGACAATGCCGCTGGAGTGTGAAACTATTTTCTACTACTCCTGTTTGTCGTACACTGGGCGAGACCGCAACGAAAGTAGTCCTTTGCTTGACTTAATGTCACTGCTAAGGAAAACTTTGCTTTTTCGTATAGAGTTTAACCGAAAAAAGGAAGAAACCCAACTTTCAACGAAGAACATGGAGCGAGTAGCGAGCAAAGAAAAGAATGTTTTATGGGCATCTGCAGTAGTAACAAAAAAAGAAACAAACAAAAAACAACTTAAAGGAGAAAACTAACCAAAGGCAATTTTCCGCGAAGCCTCGGCCATTGTCGTTGTATGACTCAATTTTATGAAGTGAAATGCGAAAGACCCTAACTGATATTATTCCAATGTTCCAAAGCTATGAACTTCAATAGTTAATCTCTCCTTTCACAAAGACACCCAAAAGACATCAAACTTTAACCATGCACTAATTGGACCTAAGCCAGAAATCATATTTCCCAGTGGGACGAGTAGACTGCGTTAATTAGAACCAAAGAGGATAGAAATCCTTTGGAATATCCTTTTGTATTTATTTATTTATTTATTTATTATGAATTACAATACAAAGTAAATTAATATTTTAATTTTGGGTACAGGAATTGAGCCGGGGTGACTAAGACCATTGTAGCTAGTTATTGCAGCGATAGAGCACAGCCTCTGGTGGGAATCGAACCCACAACATCCACGCCGATAGCCGAGCCAACTCGATTACCGGGGCGCTATATATCCCTTTGTATACCCTCTACCTTAGGATGAAGTATATTTTTATTCATTTTGTCAATTCGTCTGCACACCTGGATATATTCATCTAAGATCCCATTCTCAGCAGAACGCATCAAAAGTAAAAAAATATTCCCCGTTCTTTTTGTCTAGTTTAGAAGTTTATGTTAGTATAACATTTCGTGCAGAAGGTGTGCAGCTGGTGCTCGTGAGCCGTTTTCGCCCGAGGTGTCGGGAACTTAGGGGTAATTATTACCTGTTTGCTGTTGGCGACAATTCTAAAAAATATTTTTGTTCTATTATGAGTCAAATTTTAATCGTTTTTAAGGTTTTTGTAGTCGCAGTCCAGTCTTAAAGAAAAACAGCTCTAATTAGACAAATAATTAAGAGCAGCAATCAGAACAATTTTAATTGTAAGTTTATTTCATTGATGAAGTTCAGACAAATCATTAAAAAATGTATTTAATCAGATCGAAAAATATTGAGGAAACTCTCATAAGAAATCGACATTTCAAAGGCTGAAATAATCACCTCTTTTTGGCCCCAAAAATCATCAAAATGACGATAAAGTCCCACTTCTGGCAACACTGTTCTAAACAATCGAAAATATTTTCTCAGACAACTGTTGTTGTGTTATGCTGTGTAGTCATGTTTACATATTATAGCTTGGAAGCGAATTCCCTTAGTTTGTCATCTCACTTTTCAGAGCAAAGAGAGCAAATGCAGAAGATATCCCACGACGGAAAAACATGAATAAAAGTTTAATTTGTTACTTAAGTGGAACAAACTATGATGATTTTTGGCGTAATTTGCAAATTTGTTTTTTTTATTGAGACATTTAATTGTTATCAAAGAAAGAAATTTCAAAAACAGTATGAAATAAAGAGTGATTTTTTTGAGGTTAGGATTTTCATGCATTAGTATTTGACAGATCACGTGGGATTTCAGACATGGTGTCAAAGAGAAAGATGCTCAGTATGCTTTGACATTTCATCATGAATGGTCTTACAAACGAACAACGCTTGCAAATTATTGAATTTTATTATCAAAATGCGTGCTCTGTTAAGAAAGTTCATTGCGCGCTTCCATTTTATGGTCAGTTTAATCGACCCACTGAAGCGGCTATTCGGGCTATTGTGACTAAATTTCGCACCAAATTTACATTGTTGGACATTAAACCACCAACACGCTTACGTAGAGTGCGAACTGAAGAAAATATCGCAGCTGTATCGGCCAGTGTTAATGATGACCACCAATTTTCGATTCGTCGCCGTTCGCACCAATTGGGTCTCTGTTACTCAAAAACGTGGAAATGCCAAAATTGGACTAAGCGGATGGACCACCTAAGACGCAGCCGCGGTCAACATTTAAATGAAATTATCTTCAAAAAGTAAATGTCATGGACCAATCTAACGTTTCAAATAAAGAACCGATGAGATTTTGCAAATTTTATGCGTTTTTTTTAAAAAAAAGTTATCAAGCTCTTAAAAAATCACCCTTTATTTGAAGAAATAAATTCCAAATATGTACATTAGAGCGTACCAGGTTACAAGTAAAAAAAAAAAAGTTCGCCGTACACCTTCGAATATGAAGTATTATTGAAAGGTAGTTTAAAAAAAAATTTTTTTATTTTTTTATGCCGAACGTAGGGGTCGCGCTTTTACATTTTTCTATATAACTTCTGCATTTATAAACGGATTTTAAAGTGTGATACATCGATGTTTTTGTCCGATTTTTTTGTCTTTGAAGTCATTGAGCTCAAACATGATTCATGATTTTATGCGAGCTTTAATTTTCGATTATTAGAGTGGTACATTAGGGTAGTAGCAACTGAGAAATGATGGGTAAGTACCAGAAGGGGGTGCTTGAGCTCAATGACTTCAAAGACAAAAAAATCGGCCTCGTCGAGACAAAAACATCGATGTATCACACTTTAAAATCCGTTTATAAATACAAGTTATATAGAAAAATGTAAAAGCGCGACCCCTACGTTCGGCATAAAAAAATAAAAATTTTTTTTTTGAAACTACCTTTCAATAATACTTCATATTCGAAGGTGTACGGCGAACTTTTTTTTTGAGGTACGCCCTAATGTACATATTTCCTCTTTTCAACGAATTAATCTTCGTGCATGAGTAGACAATTCAAAGGGAGCATCTTGTTGTTACATATTCCTCTTTGCTTTTAGGCACCATAGACACGCACACACACAGTATGACGTACCCACCCAACGTTCTACAGTCGACATGTGTTGTGTATTCTCGTTTTCTGAAAATACACAAACAACAATGGAAACCACCACCAACCACGTTTTTATCAGTACTACGGGTACTGCTAATGCGTCACTCTAATATAGCACTAAAGAGAACAAAGCAGAACAGCAGCAGACATGTCTGGAATATTCATTCCCTTACTCGTTGTATGCGCGAACATTCATATTCGCTGTACTTCTCATTCAGTATGAGTTGCTGTGGCTTGATAATGTTCGACTGGAGCAGCGAATAGTTAAGACTATACTTCACAGGATCATTTCTGTAGTCAGTCTTCAATTACTTTCATTGCAAAATGAAAAATACCACACCCGCGATGAAGAGGTATATCGTTTTTTCCGTAGCGTGAGGTTTTGAACATTGTCTTTTCTTGTTCGCACTTTCGGGTGCGACCATCTGAGGCAGTGTTTCTTCGATGATCGCTCGATTAACCGGATGAAACGACTTCTGAGTGGTGTTCCCTTTTAAATGAATCATCAATGTCAATATTTAATAAGTCAGAATAAATTTAATCGGACACCTGAAAAATATTTTATTTTTAATACCCGATTTGTTCTATGACCTATGCTTAAATGTAGAAGTTGTGACCGTCTTTCTAGAAATGTTGAGTTTTTTTAAGAAAATCTTTGGAGAATCTATGGATAAATTGGAATTTATGGCTCTTCTTTTCCTCCTAGGTCATATCAAAATAAACCAAGGTTATTTGCGTTATGAACTAAGCCAATGTGGAAAATGCTACCATGAATCAGTTTGGAGCAGTGATTGATGACCTAAGTCAAGCTTAGTACAAAATGATTTCAAACCACTGTTAAAAGATCATTATAATTCAAATAAGACTGCTGATACAATACAATATTGCACATTTGTCACTTGCTAATGGAATGAGTATTTGAGGATATATTTCATGTTTCATGCTTGAAAAACATGCTAAAGATGAACCCAGTAAATGAGTATTACGACCAAGTTCACTTTTTCCATTAAAACGTAGGCGGAAAAAACCTAACCCTTGCGGTGTAGAATGCCTATTTGTATTGTTTATATGATACATGTTAATTATTATTAATCTTTTAATAGAGAAGAAAATCAGAGGATATATTATGGTTCTGTGATAGCTATTCATATGAAAAAATATCTCACCATAACTTTAGGGATTATCATGCACTAAAAAGTTTTCACAGCACCAGAATCGATCTTCAGATACTGCTAAACGAAGTGTAAGGATTTGCTGCTGTTTCCCTCTTATTTAACAAAATGAAATTTTTAATTGAAACAAGTAAAAACGCCGTTAAGTTCGGCCAGGCCAAACTGTATATACCCTCCACCATGGATTGCATTACACAAAAGCTGTCGATTTTCGTAGAAGTGCAGTAACATTACAAGTATTGTTTACAATTTGTATACCCTACACCACTTCGTGGACTAGGGTATTATAAGATAGTTTTCCGCCAAATGTTTGTAATACCAAGAAATAATTGAGCTAGACCCACCTTTAAGTATACGGATCGGCTGAATTTAACGATGTCTGTCTGTCCGTCTACTTTCCATCTAAGCTTGTTCGCACTCTACAGGTCGGAAATTGTTATCCGATTGTCATGAAATTTGATAGAAGTTTTTTTTTTGGCCAATGTATTGAGGTATTGGAGAAAATCGGTTCAGATTTAGATATAGCCTCCATACAAATATCCCTATTATTTACACTATTACTGCTCTAGAATACACATTTTACATGGGATCATGACCAAATTTTCAAGATCGTGGTATATTTCAACTAGAAACAGCTCACGGGAAAGTGGACCACATTGGTCTATGTTTTGATATAGCCCCCATACTAATGTACCTCCGATTTACAATATTACTGTTCTAAAATGCAAATTTTACATCCGATCTTGATCAAATTTTATACACAATGTTACATTTATGCTAGAAACTCGTATTTTGAAAGCCAGCTATATAGGTCAATGTTTTGGTATAGCCCCCATACAAATGGGCCCTCAGTTTACACTATTATCGCTCAAGAACCCACATCTTACATTGGATCTTGATACAATTTTACAGATCATATTATATTTCAATAAAGAATATCTAATTTGAAAGTGATCTATAAAGGCCCAATTTTTAAGGTAACGCCCTTACAAATGGGCCACCATTTTAATTATTACCTCTCTAGGACACACATTTTACATCGGAAGTTTTTCAAATTTTGCAGATTATATTATATTTCAACTAAGAATACATACTACGAAAGTCAAACATATGGGTCCATATTTTGGTATAACCCCCATACAAATTGAGCCGCCATTCTACTCTAATACAGTTCTATAAACCATATCGTACATTGTATCTCGATACAATTTTGCATATCATGTAATATTTCAACTAAGAATACCTACTTTGAAAGTGGACGCAAATTTTACATCAGATTTTTTTTTTTCATATTTTGCAGATTATATTATATTTCAACTAAGAATACATACTATGAAAGTCAAATATATGTGTCCATACTTTGGAATAACCCAAATGGGGCCCCCATTCTACTCTATTACAGCTCTATATATATTTCAACAATGAATACCTACCGTGAATGAGAAATATATAGGCCCATGTTTTGGACCAGGCCCCAAGTATTGTTATAGGCCCCCTTTCAAATGTCTGTACGATCCTATTACTACTGTATACTTTGTATTTGTCTGCCGGAAATAGCATCAATTTTCATATTATTTACCATTTCGTTACCAATACTAAAAATTAATTTATACTGTATAATTTATATGAACTACATAAAATTGTTCCCATGAAACACCTGAGTTTAGTAGGGTATTATATAGTCGACCCCGGAAAAAAATACTTTTAAATTATGTATCTACTCAATTAGAGGAATGTAAACACTGTATTTCGTGTTTCTAGCTGTTATCGTTTGATAGGTACTAAAGGGTGATTTTTTAAAAGCTATAGGAAAGTTTCCAAAAAAAAACACAATGCATGAAATCTTTATTTAAATCGATATAATATAATGTTTGAAGATTATTTCATGCAAATGTTGCGCCTCAAATGGTCCATCCGCTTAGTCCAATTTTGGCATTTCCACGTTTTTGAGTAACAGAGGCCCAATTGCTGCGAGCGGCGACGAATCGATAATTGATGGTAATCATTAACACTGGCCGATACAGCTGCGATATTTTCTTCAGCTCGCACTCTACGTAAGCGTGTTGGTGCTTTAATGTCCAACAATGTAAATTTTTAGTCACAATAGCCCGAATAGCCGTGGGTCAGTGGGTCGCTTAAACTGACCATAAAATGGAAGCGCACGATGAACTTTCTTAACAGAGCACGCATTTTGATAATAAAATGTAATTATTTTGCAAGCGTTGTTCGTTTGTAAGATTCATGGTTAAATTATAGACCAAACTGAAGATGTTTGACAGTGAAACAAACACTGTTTAAACCAGTGTTGCCAAAAAGAGAATACGTAAAAAATCACCCTTTATTTTTATTCCTTTTTGTCCAATTTCTCCCCTACAAACAAAAATCACTTTATGGTGCGTGTTAATGCTATGAGGGGAATGGGTATTCCAAATATCAAGTAAAGTTAATTTAATTCTTAGATTTAAAATTATAGTCTGGAAGGATTTTTGTAAATCCATTGACTGAATTCAATGAAATGAAATAAACATAAGCAGATGTACAATAAATACATACAGACAAAAAACCTTCTGAAATACTATAAATATTAGGGATATTTTCAGTGCTTGTGGAGGAATTTTTATTCCTGTGGACCGATTTCGCCCATTTGCAATCCCAAGCGATCTCTAACTGTAAGGCATATTCATGCAAAATTTGGACGTCCTAGCTCCTTCCGTTTAGGTCTAGCACCGTGCTTTCAACAGACGGATATATCTTAGAATTTTATGACGATCAAGAATATATATACTTTATAGGGTCTCATGTCGATATTTCAAGGTGTTACAAGCTGAGTGACAAAATGGAGCTGTAAAAATTCTGTCTCGAATAAAAATTATATTATTATTATTACTTGAAACACTTTTTCCTGCATTCAACTTTTATTCCAATTTTTCTTTTAGTGTTGCCCAGAAAAGTGTACATTGGAAACTATCAACAATTCGGTCCAATTTTCGGTTTTGTGTATTTCTTCGATGTGTTTTATTGTCTTATTTTGTTGTTGAATGCACTTTAAAGTGTTGGCATGAACATTAACGCTGCGTTTTGACGTTTCTACTGAAGTTACAGTTCCAGTTTAATTTACACCAACATAAAATTTGAAATTATTTATGAGTCTTTGTATTCATTTTATCTTGCGATGTGAGAATGTTTTAGTTTTTGCTGCCAAATAATTGTGCAGCGTGACGAATTTCACATCACGAAAATTTGGTTTTCTTTTAAACACTCGCATGTGTGAACATGATCGTGAAGTGTTAACTTGGGAAAAAAATGTAAAGGATTAACAAGGATAGGGGAACGTAGTGTGGCTAAAGGTTGTGCTTTCGTGGGAAAGTTAATGTGACTTTTTAAATAAAATATTCAGTTATTATTATTATTAGAAAATTCATTTTTTATTTGTAACTAGCTTTTTGTACCCGGTGTTGCACGGGTTTTCGTTTTCTTTATGTATGTAACTTTGTATGCTCGCAATTTTTGTTTTGTAATTTTTACTTCTGTAAATTAGTTTAAATTAATACTTATTTATTTAAATTCATAATTTACATTTTTAAAATATAAAAACTTCATGAAAATTTAAGTAATTTTTTCAGTGTTTCTTTGAAGAAAATGAAGCATTTATTAGAGAGTTAATTAATTATCGTAATTATTTCTAAGAATGTATTTTGTATCTATTAGATAAGTTAGTCAGTAAATTGGAGTGCTTCGGCATACACGACATTTACAATTTTTCAAGTACATTATACTTTTTGGGCTCGAGTTCCAGAAACATATAACTGACCATGTGAAAAACATGTATTTTCCAGATTCAATCCACAAACTTCAAGTGATTGTCTCTATGCTTTGTTTATAGTCATTGAAAATGCTAGGCGAATCAGAAACTGTAGTCGTTTGAAATCGGACGGTGTATCGGAATCATCGGAATGCGTGGTATAAGGACATCTTTGCCTATTGATTTTCCATTTAAAATCTTTGCTTCAATGACTTTGGGCTTTAGTCTCTTGACAGAAATTCTAATACAAATGCTCAATCGAGGAGGACTAACATTTCTTAGGAGAATTATAGGTGAACCAATTTTAAGAGATAACATTTGCGGCGGAATTCCTGGAAGGTCCAAAGAATTTAGAAATTCAATTCGATAGTTGACAACTTCATCCGCATTCATGAGACTGTCTATCGATTTTTAATGTGTGCAATCACCTAGAAATTTGTTCCAGAATTAAATTATTGATAGCATTAACATCGTTGTTTTTTTGCAGCCGATATAGCACGGATGTAGAGCCACTCTTTGTTTCCATAGTTTGTGGTAATTTGTGGGAAGACTTTCTCGATTAATTGCTGATTTGATTCTTGAATGACATTTTTTGAAAATGTAATACTCCTTTTCACTGCATCAACTGATACTTTTCCATTACCAACATCCTGTAGATGTTTCGAAAATATAGCTGCTGAGTCATTTTGATGCAGATGTACACGCATATTGGTGGTCAGATTAATTTTTTGTACATATCGCCAGAGATGCGGGTGCTGATTTTGGAATTACTGGTAGGGTCTGTCGGAAGTCTCCAGCTAGTAAAATAAGAGTTCCACCGAATGGTTGTGAATTTGATATTAAATTTTGAAGTGCCCGACTAAGCGCTTGTAGGGATTTCTTATGTGCCATGGTGCAGTCATCCTACACAATCAGTTTGCTTGTTTTGAACCTTTTCGCCATGCCTAAACCTTTGCCAATATTACAGGTTGGTGAATCGACAAATTGCGTATTCAATGGTAATTTCAACGCTGAATGTGCCGTTCGTCATCCATCCAATAATGTAGCAGCAATACCGGGGGAAGCAATAGCTAAAGCTATCCCACTTTGAGATGGATGTGCACTAATACCAAACTGATGAGAAAGGTTTTAACTGTGCCTCCTGGTGCATCTCGATCAGTAATGTCAATGATAGAACGTTCAGGCAATGTCAATGATGGCTAGGCATATGTCTTAAATTTTTATCAGCGTATCGTTGAAAATGTTAATCGCAAATGATATAGAATCGTAACGGTGCGATAATGATGCAAAATGTCCTCACTTATACCCTCTTTGAATTTTTCCCACAGGTCTTTTGCGTTAATATTCTTAATATTATCGCAAGCAAAGTTCGTAACTGGAGAGGATGACAGGTGACAGAAGCGTACATTAATGTGGTCTCCCAGTTCCTGACACACCTCTCTCAACTGCTCTTAAATTTGAAACTGAACGTGAGAGAACATTCTGCGTTATTTGGGTGTACGTTATGAACACGGCCCAATGCATATGAAGCGTAAACATTTTGATACCCATCTACTGGAACACCTTGCTTGGTTCGAGTATGATTAGACGCGCCAACTGTTCATACCATGACCTCTTAAAAAATCGGCACATGTTACTTTATAATATTGTTGTTTGGGTGGAGCCGCGTCCCTTTTTGTATCATAACCTTTTTATAGTCAAGGGTCATCCTCTGTTCGTTACAATAAAATATTCAAGTGAATCAATGTATTATAGTTTTAAAATATAGTTTTTGTGATGCCCATTTGCCGTGTCTTCCCCTATTATAGCCAGAAAACATCCCCTTTCCACAGGCTAGAGTAACATTTTCAAGAGAATCCGCCATTCGTTACGTGTTTTGTGATAATTTTAATATATAGTTGGTGTGGGCAGTCTCACGTCCATTTGTATCATGACCATTGTATAGTCACCATTCAGAAACTATCCTCTGTTCAGAAGTTAGTCACAGTAAAATTTTCAAGAGAATCCGCACTTCGGAACGTGTTTTATGATAGTTTTAAAATATAGTTTGTGTGGGCGGTGCCACGCGTCTTTTTCGTATAATGACCTAGTACATCCTGGGAAACATCCCTTGCCCAGAAGTTAGCTGCAGTAAAATTATCGAGCGAATCCACAAATCGGTATGCCTGTTGTGATAGCTTTAAAATATTTTTGTGTGGGAGGTACCACCACCCTTTGTCCTATCACGACCTAGACTATCCAGGAACCATCATCTGTCCAGAAGATAGATACAGACGAATCGGTCCAACGGTTTGGCGTTCTATACGCAACATACAGACATACATTGATTTTTATACCCTACACCACTTCGTGGGCTAGGGTATTATAAGTTAGTTTCGTCCCAAATGTTTGTAACACCAAGAAATAATCGAGCTAGACCCACCTTTAAGTATACCGATCGGCTTAGAATCACCAGCTGAGTCGATTTAACGATGTCTCTCTGCGACTCTACAGGTCGCAATTGTTGTCCGATTGTCATGAAACTTGGCAGAAGTTATTTTTTCTGGCCAATGACCATCGGTATTGAATTTGGAGGAAATCGGTTCAGATTTAGATATAGCCCCCATACAAATGTCGCTCCCGATTTGACTTTTTCCGCCCTATAAAGCACATATAGTACCCGATTTTCTTTAAATTTGGCACAACATCATATAATCCAACTAGAAACACCTATGCAAAAATTGGGTAAGATCGGTTCAGATTTAGATATAGCCCCCATACAAATGTCGCTCCCGATTTGACTTTTTCCGCCCTATAAAGCACATATAGTACCCGATTTTCTTTAAATTTGGCACAACATCATATAATCCAACTAGAAACACCTATGCAAAAATTGGGTAAGATCGGTTCAGATTTAGATATAGCCCCCATACAAATGTCGCTCCCTATTTCACTTTTTCCGCTTTAGAAACCACATATGTACCCGATTTTCTTTAAAATTGGCATAGCATCTTATAATCCAACTAGAAACACCTGTGCAAAAATTGGGTAAGATCGGTTCAGATTTAGATATAGCCCCCATACAAATGTCGCTCCCGATTTGACATTTTCCGCCCCAGAAACGACATATTGTACCCGATTTTGTTTAAATTTGGCAGAACATCTTATAATCCAACTAGAAATACGTATGCAGAAATTGGGTAAGATCGGTTCAGATTTAGATATAGCCCCCATACAAATGTCGCTCCCGATTTGACATTTTCCGCTCTAGAAAAGACATATTGTACCCGATTTTCTTTAAATTTTGCAGAACATCTTATAATCCAACTAGAAACACGTATGCCAAAATTGGGTAAGATCGGTTCAGACTTAGATATAGCCCCCATACAAATGTCGCTCCCGATTTGACATTTTCCGCTCTAGAAACGACATATTGTATCCGATTTTCTTTAAATTTTGCAGAACATCTTATAATCCGACTAGAAATACGTGTGCAAAAATTGGGTAAGATCGGTTCAGATTTAGATATAGCCCCCATACAAATGTCGCTCCCGATTTGACATTTTCCGCTCTAGAAACGACATATTGTATCCGATTTTCTTTAAATTTTGCAGAACATCTTATAATCCAACTAGAAATACGTATGCAGAAATTGGGTAAGATCGGTTCAAATTTAGATATAGCCCCCATACAAATGTCGCTCCCGATTTCACTTTTTCCGCTCTAGAAACGACATATTGTATCCGATTTTCTTTAAATTTTGCAGAACATCTTATAATCCAACTAGAAATACGTATGCAGAAATTGGGTAAGATCGGTTCAGACTTAGATATAGCCCCCATACAAATGTCGCTCCCGATTTGACATTTTCCGCTCTAGAAACGACATATTGTATCCGATTTTCTTTAAATTTTGCAGAACATCTTATAATCCAACTAGAAATACGTGTGCAAAAATTGGGTAAGATCGGTTCAGATTTAGATATAGCCCCCATACAAATGTCGCTCCCGATTTCACTTTTTCCGCTCTAGAAACGACATATTGTATCCGATTTTCTTTAAATTTTGCAGAACATCTTATAATCCAACTAGAAATACGTATGCAGAAATTGGGTAAGATCGGTTCAGACTTAGATATAGCCCCCATACAAATGTCGCTCCCGATTTGACATTTTCCGCTCTAGAAACGACATATTGTATCCGATTTTCTTTAAATTTTGCAGAACATCTTATAATCCAACTAGAAATACGTATGCAGAAATTGGGTAAGATCGGTTCAGATTTAGATATAGCCCCCATACAAATGTCGCTCCCGATTTCACTTTTTCCGCTCTAGAAACGACATATTGTATCCGATTTTCTTTAAATTTTGCAAAACATCTTATAATCGAACTAGAAACATCTATGGTGAAAGTGGGTAAGATAGGTTCAGATTTAGATAGAGCCCTCATACAAATGTTGCTCCCGAATGTTTAACCGATTTTGGCCAAATTTTACATATTATATTTCACCAATAAACAGACATGGTGAAAGCGGGTCACATCGTTCCAGGTTTCAATATACACCCATACAAATGTCCTTTCCGATTTAACATTTTTTGTCAAAAACATACATTTACAGGATGCAAAAATCCTTCCCGATTTCACTTTTTTACCGAATTGAATTGCAATGAGAATTGTTTGGGTGATGCCCATATGTCCATACTTTGGTATACTACTGTATAATTTGTATTTGTCTGTCGGACAATTAGATCAATTACCATATTATTTACCATACTCGTTAAATTTGACTGAAGATGAATTTAGATCAATCACCATATTATTTACCATAGTCGTTAAATTTGACTGAAGATGAATTTAGATCAATTACCATATTATTTACCATACTCGTTAAATTTGACTGAAGATGAATTTATAGCATATAAATTATATGAATATAATTTATATAATTTGTATGAAGTACATAAAATTGCTCCCATGAAATACCTGGGTTTAGTAATCAAAGCGAGGTACATACGCAGGGAGTGGTGTAGGGTATTATATAGTCGGCCCCGCCCGACTTTAGCCTTTCCTTACTTGTTATATATATAGATACTCAAAATATGAGTATCAAACTGTCATGAAATGAGAATGTCAGAGTCATGATATAATGTAATTTAACTAAATTTTTCATGAATGCTTTGATGTTTATGGATATTTAATCATTTAAACTTCGTGGATTCGTCTTATAAGTTACTTTCAAGTCAAATGTTTGCAATATAATGTAATAATTATTTGAAGCCCAATTTTTGCTTGATATTGCATACATTTAAGCATACCGATCGCTTTAGAATCAATGTGAGTCGATTTAGCGTCGTCCGTCAGTCCGTATTCCGGCTCTCTGTCCGTCTGCCCATTTAAATCTGAAGTACAGGTCGCAATTATATTGAAATACTAAAAAAATCGACTCAAATTTAGAAACACTTACTGTGAACTTGCTCTATATTGGTCCATACAGTTACCTTAAAAAATTTCAATTAAATGAAATGATACTAATTTCTTGTAGGTGTTGTCCAGTAAAACAAGAATCTGTTTGTGAAACTTCCCAGATCCCGACTTTCGGGTAAGAACACGTTTTTGCGTAAATTACTAAATGGATGAGACGCTTCTTTATTTTCGTCCATGATAAAAAATATGTTAGAGATGCACTAATTTTTTACTGGTCAAATGACAGATATCAATGTATTACTAAATTCGCCAAGATTCGGAACATTGCTAAGCGCACATAAAGCACCAAACGTAGCGTATCTACATAATATTCACACATCTTAAATTAATATTTTGGTCCAGTCGCCACTCAGCCCAACATATACAATATGCGACCTAACTGACAATTTTTATACACTCCACGAGAGTATTATGTCTTTGTGCATTTGTTTGTAACACCCAAAAGGAAACGAGATAGACCCATTGTTAATTATACCGATCGTCTTAGAATCACTTTCTGAGTCGATTTAGCAATGTCCGTCTGTCTGTCCGTCCGTCCGTCCATCTATTCTTGTAATCACGATACAGGTCGCAATTGTAGACAGAACCAAATGAAACGCTATTTAATTTGAAGAAAATCGGTTCAGATTTAGATATAGCACCCATACGAATTTCACTCCCGATTTGAATCTTTTCACTCTAGATACCACACATTACAAAAGATTTTCTTTAAAATTGGCAAAGCATCTTATATTGTAACTAGAAACACCTGTGGTAAAAATGTGTTAGATCGGTTCAGATTTATATATAGCTCCCACACAAATTTCTCTCGCGATTTGACTTTTTCCGCTCTAGAGACCACATAATGTATCAGATTGTCTTAATATTTGGCAAAACATCTTATATTTAAACTAAGAACATCTATGGTGAAATACAAATGTCGTTCCCGATTTGACATTTTCCTCTGTAGAAACCACATATTGTACTCGATTTTCTTTAAATTTGGCACAACATCTTATCATCTTACTAGAAACACCTATGCAAAAAGTGGGTAAGATCGGTTCAGATTTAGATATAGCCCCCATATAAATGTCACTCCCGATTTTACTTTTGCCGCTTTAAAAGCCACATATTGTGCTCGATTTTCTTTAAATTTCACACAACATCTTATAATCTAGCTAAACAAAACTATGGTGAAAGTGGGTAAGATTTAAATATAGCCCAATTTAAAATGTTTAAATATTTTAAGATTTAAATATAGCCCAATTTAAAATGTTGCTCCCATAAGTTTAACCGATTTTGGCCAAACTATACATTTTATATTTCACTTATTTCGTTCCAGGTTTCAATATATCCTCATACAAATGTCCTTTCCGATATTAAATTTTTTGTCAAACACATAAATTTACAGGATACAAAAAACCTTCCCGTTTTCACTTTTTCACCGAATTGAATTGTATTCGGATTGAAAGGGGAGTGTATCATAGAGTCGGCCTCGCCCGACTTTAGCCTTTCCTTACTGGTTAATAAATTGATTTATACATCAATTCGATTATAACTTCCAATCTTCAAAAGCTTTATCTAGCCCTAGTGCAGAAATAGGTCCACGGTATACATAATTTGACAGTATACTTGTCCACTGAACAGAATATATCGTTGAAATAAGTGGTATTTAAGAAGTTTGTAAGAACATAAATCTTGTGTGTTTTCAGAATAAAAAGTAAAATTGGGTAAAACTTGTTGGCCAAAAATAGGAGTGAACATTTCTCAAAATTTGTTAGCCGCAGAAAACCATTTGTGATACAGTAGACGCTCAAAAATTAGAGTTTTCCGTAATTCGAACGTCCAGAAATTAGAATCAGCGTTTGCAATGTATTATTCGCTCTGAAATTCGAATTTAAAATTCTAATTTCCCACACTTAACACTAATATATTTAAATGCGATTTTGTCCATGTTTATTTTTCCATTAAATGGACAATAAACACGAGGTATAATAACAATGAAAAATCGAAGAAAAAATAGGTTATGGAGAAATTTGTTTTTTTTTTTAATTTTTTTCTAGTGTGAGATTGCACCATCAGAAAAAAATGAATAATATTTTTTTCTTGGATTTTTCAATGTTTTATTTCATTGTGTTTATGAACTAATGAAAGAAATATAAATTTTATGACTTTTCATTCTTATTCTAGTTGATTTTGTAAATGTTAAAAAAAATGTAAAAAAATTAAAAAAAAATCGTAAAAATATAAGCCATCTTACTTTAAAATTTCATCAAAATGGATTAGTGTAATCATTTCGAAAATCAAAATAAAAAATTAAAATTGCAAAAACTTTAAAAAATCTAACCCTGACATAACACACCACATCAAACTTTTAAAATTAATTGAAATTACCTTCAAAACTAGGTATAACACATTAAAATCGGAAAAGGCGATTGAATGAACACTCTTTAAAAAAAAAACAACAAGTTAGAAGGCGTTAAGTTCGGCCGGGCCGAATCTTTTATACCCTCCACCATGGAGTGCATTCCACAGTATTACCAGCAGATTAAAGAATGTCGACTTTACATAGAAGCACAGTACCATATTACGAAAATTGTGATATTTTTATGCACATTACTATATATGTTTACTATTTCAAACTATAATGTATACTTATGTGCACTGTTTAAAATCGACTACTATATAAAAATAAAATGCTGAAATTGTGAAAGTGAACATGCCTAAATATTAGGCGATTGTCAGTCGCCATTAGAAAGAAGCATTTTACAGACAAAGTGATAAGAAAAGTATAAATTTTAAAGATATCCCCATTCGCCCCATTCTCCGCCCAAATGTACAAATTTCGAAAAAAACCTTTTCGAGTATTCATAGTCAGAACGAATTTCATGATTTCAACTTCATCGGTTTGGTAGGTCCCATTTTTATATCCTCCACCTCCAGGATGGGGGTATATTCACTTTGTCATTCCGTTTGTAACACCTTGAAATATTCATCGGAGACCCCATAAAGTATATATATTCTGGGTCGTGTTAAAATTCTAAGACGATATAGCCATGTCCGTCTGTCTGTCTGTTGAAAGCACGATAGCGGCCGAACGAAATGAGCTAGGAGGTTCAAATTTTTCCTAAATATGTCTTATGGTTGTAGATCGGTTGGAATTGAAAGTGGACGAAATCGGCCCAGAGGGAAAAATTTTTCTCTCACAAGGACTGAAAATACCCCTAATATTTAGAGTATTTCAGCATGTTTTTTGAACATATTAGCTTATATTTAGTTGATATTTGCAATTCGCATTCCCTTTATAGCATAAAAGGGCACCATAGAGTGATTTTTATTTGTAGGGGGCGAAATGGGACAAAAAGGGATAAAAATGGTACCTATCAAACGACAACAGATAGAAACACGAAATTTGGCGTGTACATTCCTCTAATAGAGTAGATACATAATATAAAAGTATTTTTTCTAAATTCGTACTTTTAAGGGGTTAAATGGGGATAGAGGGATAAAAATAGTACCAACCTAACGGCTGCACCTAGAATAATGAAATTCGATATATACATTCCTTTGATTGCGTAGACACGTAAAATAAAAGAACTTTCGAAAATTCGTACTTTATGGGGTTCAAATGGAAAAAGGGGATAAAAATAGTACCTACCAAATGACAGCAGCTAGAATCATGAAATTCGGAGTACACATTACTCTGACTGTGTAGACACGAAAAATAAAACGTTTTTTCCAAATTCGTACTTTTATTGGATACAATGGCTACATGGGATAAAAATAGTACCAACTAAACGAATACAGCTAGAATGATGAAATTCAGTGAGTACGTCCCTCTAATTGTGTAGATACGTAAAATAAAGAGATTTTAGATAGTCGTACTCTTGAGGGGGCAAAATTGGAAAAAGGGGATAAAAATGGTACCAACAAAATCGCCGCTGATAGAATCATGGAATTCGGTGTATCATTCCTCTGACTGCATAGCCACTACGTGTACAATATTTTTAAAAGAAGAATACATACACAAACTTTCAAACCAATCGCAGCTATCGAGGTCAAAACCAGTACTGCTTTACATGGAATAACTCATATACAAAACATAATTTATTTTTTTTTTATATTTTCCACATAAACTCATCAATTTTACAATCATTTTTTAAGAGAGACGTATTTTATTACACCCATTGGTTTTTTTGCATTAGAATCTTCCTGTCCATTTTTTACACTCATTCATAATTTTTAATATGTTTTACTAACAAAATTCAATGCTAAGTATTAATTTAATAAATGTATACAAAATAAATAAGAATACTATTAGCATGTACAGACGTATATATAGCGAGCCTCAGCGTCTAATAGACATTATTGAGTCAAGTTGGCAAATTATATTCATCCATTAGCTAATTTACATTAATTCCAGTTAAATCCATATTCGTTATATCATTGAGATAAATTTTAAATAACAGCGGCCAAAGGACACTTCCTTGTGGCACAATACCACACGAACTTTTATGACGGCTGATTTGTACATAATGTTTTCGATTATTTAAATCATTTCCAATAATTTGTAATTCTTCTCTACATATTCCGTAATATTTTAATTTATCTAACAAAATTGTGTGATCGATTAGGTCAAAAGCTTTAGAGAAGTCATAAAAAAACTCCAACTATGCCCTTGGATTCATCATTCAGACCTTTACAAATATTGTTTACTACATCAATTACAGCCTCCTCAGTTCCACAACCTTTCCTAAATTCAAACTGAATATTACTGAGTAAATTATATCTCTCTAGGTAAGCAGCAATTTTATTATGCAATATGCTTTCGAAAATATAGTTAAATATAGGCAATAGATCTTTATTTGTCTACTGTGCATGCATTTGATTCCTTCGGAACTGGTATTATTAACCAAATATGGTGAAAGAACATTGGCACATTCTAAAACAGTTCTGGGAAAATATTATCATAACCTGCACTTTTTGTCATTGATAAGTTAGATATAATATATTGTATTTCATTAACTGTTGAGGAATTCAAATGCAGTCTCAAATCCTGTCGAACAAGTGATCCAATTGAATTGCAGTGATCAATGGAAGAGTGTTCAATACACGACTTTAAATCTTTCTGATTTCAAAAAATATTCATTAAAGATACTTGCTTTCTGTGAATCATCAACTATTCAGTTGCCACTATTATCCTTTAGTTTAACAGATTCATTTCTTCTACTTCTACCAAGTGTTTCATCTATAAACTTCCAGTATTTGCTCGATTCATGCCTTATCTACCTACATTGGCTATATAAAAATTGGGGTTAATAATATATGGTCCGAGACCAGAAAAATGGAACATATGTTTTGTATATTTGACGTTCAGCTCGATTTTTTAATCGAACATCGACTCGAAAAATACGAGCGATTACAGGAACACCAAATTTGCCGAAACTCAAATTAGTTGCCAATCGGAAACGTTTTTGAAAACTAAAAGAACTAGGATTACAGAACAGGTATATTGTTTACATTTAAATATGAAGTGCAGCTGGCAAAATCAATGTAGACCGTTGGTTTTACCAATTAGAACCAGAGTTACCATAATTATCGGCGGCGGCGGCGCTGTTCAAAATGGGTCGGCGGCGGCGGCTTTCGGCTGATTTGCCGGCTCGTTTTGTCATTCGAATACCCCTATTTATTTGACAATTTTGGGAAAATGGAAGGAACAATTTTATTTTTTGGCAAATAGTTCAATATTCGTTAATATTAGCCAATGTTCCAATAATTTAATATTGTTATTAGGGTATCAAATTATTCGGACTTTTATGTTATTCGATTTTTCGTTTATTTGAAAACAAAAACTTTCCAATTAATCGAATAATGAAGTCGAGAGTTATTCGATTAACCGATTAATCGAACAATTGTCCACTTCAATAAAATATAATTAATAAGAGTTATATACACAAGACACGGCAGTTTACGGGTAGTTCAACTATATATTGAACGTTTATTATGTATCTGATTTTATTTAAAAATTGTAATATCAAATTCAAAATTCATTAGAAGTTGACAAAAATCTTAATATCATATCAAAATAAAGAACCTTCCCTTGAATGAGCATAATATCAGAAGTTATCCATTGACTTTTTTCGAATATCGATCATATGATTTATAACAGAACTGACTTTATTATCACGGTGTTAACCTCAATTTTTTATATGAATTTACTATTCTATGAAATTACTATTCCTTAAATTTTAAATAATTCCGAATCTATTGGCCAGTTTTTGCTATTTTTAAATGAAGTCGGATAAATCGTTATTTTAATATCTGTGGAGCATACAAATCAAAAATCGAAAAAAATTGTGGTTTTATATTTGGTGTACCCAAATGGAGCAAACTGGCTATTCAAAATCAATTTATCATACAAAGCATACTACGATTTCATTAGTTTTTAAGGCAAAACTTATAATATCGATTAATCGATTATTTGGGACAATTTATTCGAATAAATATTTTTGCAATTACAGATTTTCATGTGAGGCATATTTGACCAGACGTTCTTGAATATCATAATCCTTCCAAAGATGATAATACTCTACCTACTTTGACACACTAAAGAAGCACAATAGATGTTGTTATTTATAGGAACACATGGCCACACGTACTGGAATTGACTTATATAAATGAAATATATTTCACAGCAGTAGGTTGTCTAAGTTGACATTTATATTTTCTTTTGTAATTTTAAGTGGGTTGTCTATTTTGGTAGTAAGATTTGACTGAGTTAGAACTCCGTCAAATCACGTTGGCGTGGTTGAAGTCGATATGAGTCGATGAAATCGGCGGCGTGGTTGAGTCGATTTGAGCCGATGAAATCGGCGGCGGCGCGGCTCGTGCAGAAACATGCGGCGGCGGCGGCTTGTCGGCTTAAAATCGGTCGGCTTGTATCTCTGATTAGAACTGTACAGTTCATTTATTTAGTACTAGTCATTATATACGTGTCTTATAATTTTTCCACAGGATATTTACTTTCATACAACCACCAGTATGATTTCCGCATTCAGTGACCTAAAATGACCACTAAATGACCAAATGAATCAATTCGACATCATAGGAGTACAAGTTAGGGAGGACAGATCACCATAACGGAGGAAGTGTAAGATTCATCCCAACCCAACTTGATATAAAAAATTAAATGTTCAAAAGGAAAACTAAATGTTCAAATGGACACAATAAACATTCAAGCTTTCTGAGAAAATTACCTTATAAGACCAGTGTTTCGATTGTACCGTATTTTTTTTTTGGTACAAACAATTCATTATAAATTAATATAAAACAAACACGGAAATACAAGTATTTTTGATAAAAAAGAGGCAAAACAAAATAATCAATAAGCCAATCACGTTTGGTACCAGATTTGTTACAATTCAAGCTTGCCAGCCAGTCGCTCACAAATCACAACATCACACACTTACATTACAGCATCTTAGGGGGGGAACACCCGCAAATATAATTCCAGCAACGGCGAGACAAATAGTACTTGTACTGAAAAAATTGATAATAATTAAACAATAACTCGGAAATGCACCATGCCACTGCGACACACACACAAACACACACTCAGTGACTGGGCGAATAGGCGAGGTACAAACGGGTCATGTAATAACAACAAATCGGCTAAACTAGATTGGCAACATGACCATATGGGTGATGGCATTTTGAGTAATTGTACAATGACAACAGAAGCAGCCGCAACTCCACAACAGCAATAACAACTGACACATACACACAGTCACACCTGCAACATGCAACCAACAGTGACAATGACGCAGTGGCAGTTGCAATTACAATTGCCGCCGCAGCATTGTAGTTGTGGTGTTGTTATCATTATTAACAACATTCTCAACCAAAAACGAGAAAACGTAAAAAACAACAGCCGACTCTTGCCACAAAATTCTCAGACACCCCAGCACGTCGACAACATCAACGCCGACATGCAACAAGCAAACACCGCAAGGCAACAACCAAACATCATCGACAGCCGATGTGTTTACACAGCAGCATAATGCGGAGAAGACGAAGAAGAAAACAAAAGACTTAAGAAACAAACTCCAAACAAATTTGCCAAAAAGCTCTCTGTGGCGGCAGTTAATAAGCGACAGATGCGGGTGTGTTTGGTGTTCCCACACTGTTGACATGGAGTCACATACGGACGGCGCACGGAATACTTGAAATTCCCATCAGCTAAGGTTGGTTGCACGACGACAGACAGCCTCTTAGGCACAGCGACGATACTTGTTTTGTATGGCATGATTGTCGCTCTACTGCTGCCGCTTGTACTTAAAGGCAACACACTTACCTATATTTGCCACAAATGACAACTGCCACTACAACTACAAGATAAAGTGCAGCCTCTTACTTCTGCCACACAGTGACATAGTGCCTCGTAAAACTGGAGGCCACAGGCCTGGAAAACAAACTTCGGATAATGTGAAAAGAGCAACAAAGCATCTTCGGCATGGAGACAAACATGGCACAGTGGTAGACAACTTCGTTTCTGTGTAAAATCGTTGATAATCGACATTGGAATGAAATTAAAGGAAAATGATTTAAAGGAAATAGAAAAATTAATAATTTGTATTTTTATGAGAAAAATCCGAAATATGTACGATTGATTCTAGCTGCAACACTTTAGTTGGTATTTGTTTCCCTTTCCGTCTCGCTCTAAAATATTAAATGTACATTTATGTTGCTCAGAGAAATGTCACACCGAATTTCACAATTTTTGCTACAATACTTTGGTTGGTGGATCTTTTATGTCCTCCACCTAAGGATGGGGGTATATTCACTTTGTCATTCCGTTTGTAACACCTTGAAATATTCATCGGAGACTCCATAAAGTAAATATATTCTGGGTCGTGGTAAAATTTTAAGACGATCTAGCCATGTCCGTCTGTCTGTTCCCTAAATGTGTCGTATAGTTGCAGATCGATTGGGATTGGATGTGGGTGCAATCGGCCAAGAGGGAAAAAATTTTCCCTAACAAAGATTGAAAGTACTCCCTAATATTTAGAATATTTAAGTGAATGGTACCTCTGATAAGATAATAGCTATTTGAGTAGATACTTCAAATATAGGGTTTTCCAACAAGAGGTATTATTTTGAATCACTCGGTATTTCGG
The DNA here is from genome assembly GCA_947397865.1 of Polietes domitor. Lineage (NCBI taxonomy): Eukaryota > Metazoa > Arthropoda > Insecta > Diptera > Muscidae > Polietes > Polietes domitor. The sequence goes on from OX377618.1 coordinate 197,923,641, forward strand.
TAGCTGTCACTTTTGTAGCTTTTATTATTTGACAAGTAGAAACTACGCCATTGCTAAAAATGGAACGCAACGAATGAAAATGATCCGGAATTCCATCGAATCATCTTGACTGATGAGGCCCATTTCCACCTCGGTGGCTACGTCAACAAGCAAAATTGTCGCATCTGGAGCTCGGAAAACCCAAGAGTTATTGTTGAGAAGCCTATTCATCCTCATAGGGCAGCCACTTTGCGATTTGGTTATGGTAAATTTCATGAAAAGTATATGGTCCTGTAAGCATGGTCGTGGTGGCCATTTGGCTGATGTTGTTTTTCATTATTAACGGCATAACTTCCTCTTTATTATGAAATAAACATCCGATCACTTACCTCAAAAATGGCATTTATCTTTGAATAACAAAATAACACCCTTGTTGAAACCCCTGTAAAGAGATTTTTCAAAACTCGTACTTTTAAGGGACACAATTGGAAAAGAGGGATAGAAATGGTACCTACCAAACCGCTGAAGTTGAAATCATGTTTCGGTGTGTACATTTATCTGACTGAAGATGCAAAATAAATAGGTATTTTTTGAAATCTGTGCTTTTAGGCGGAAAATGGGGCGAATTGGAATACATGGGGCTGTAACGCGAATAATAAAGAGATCTTTCGATATTCGTAGCATCAGGATATAAGTGAAAATAATTTTGGCTACAATCAAACGGCTGTAGCTAGAATAATAATATATATTATTTACACACGTCTGTATACGAAGACGCGGAAAATAAGAATAACGAATTTTTCTAAATCCATATCTTTAGGGTCAAAATGGAAAAAGGAGTGAAACTGGTGCCAATCTGGCTGTAGCTAAAATGAAATTAGGTGTGTACATTCCACTTTGAAACATATTGGATCTTGAATACAAAAACTTTTCCTTCTAAAGCCTAAATGGCATTTAGGCTCTAGATGGAATCGAGAAATTGCAAATGGTGAAAATCTGGCTTGGAGAAATTGTTTCTACATAATAATATTTAGGGCAAATTTTTGAAGATTTCTGACTAATATAATAATGAAGAATCACAATTTTCCTAATATGGTAGTGATAGACCCATTATTAATTATACCGATCGACTAGAATCACTTTTTGAATCGATTTAGCATTGTCCGTCTGTCTGTCCATCTATTCTTCTAATTAAAGTACAGGTAGCAATTGTAGACAGAACTAAATGAAACTTTGCACAATGAAGTTTTTCGGGATAAGGACGAACACTATTAAATTTGAAGAAAATCGGTACAGATTTAGATATAGACCCATACGAATTTCACTCCCGATTTGACTCTTTTCAATTTAAATACCATATATTTTAACAGATTTTTTCAAAATCGGCAAATCATCAATTATATTTAAACTAGAAACACATGTGGTGAAAATGTGTTAGATTGGTTCAAGTTTATATAGCTCTCATACAAATTTCGCTCCCAGTTTGAATTTTTCCGCTCAATAAACCACATATTTTATCCGATTGTCTTCAAGTTTTGCAAAACATCTTATGGTTTGACTAGGAACACCTATGGTGAAAATAGGTTAGATCGGTGCAGTTCTATATATTGCTTCAATTCGAATTTCGCTACCAATTTGACTTTTCTGCCCTATAATCCACATATTTTAACAGTTATATTTCCACTAGAAACACCCATGGTGAAAATGAGTCAGATCGGTTCAGATTTATATATAGCTCCAATACAAATTTTGCTTCTGGCTTGACTTTTTCCGCCCCAGAAACCACGTATTTTCACCGAATTTCTTCAAATTGAACATAACACGTAATATTTTAACTGGAAGAACCTATTGTGTAAGAGGGTCACTTCATTCTACGTTGGGATATAGCACCGATACAAATATTCTTCTCGATTTGAAAAATTGGGTCCGTTCATATTAGCCTATGATTAGGAAACATACAAAAATCCTTCCTGTTTTCACTTGCTTACCGAATTGAATTGTATTCGGAGAGAAAGTGGAGTGTATCATATAGTCGGCCCCGCCCGACTTTAGCCTTTCCTTGCTTGTTTCATCTTAAAACCTCTATTAAGGAAAGGATAAAGTGGGGCGGGCCGACTATATGATACCCTTCATTTTCTACACCATTGTATTTCAATTATGTGAGGATTTTGGAAAGTATCCTATATAATGCACTGATGATATCCTCTTTCACAATGTATGTTTTCAAGTGAAATATAGCTTGTTCTGGTCAAAATCGATGACATTTGTATGAAACATATATAAATCTGAACCGATTTGACCCATAAAATAGAAGGTGCTTTGCCAAATTTGAAGAAAATCTGTTAAAATATATGGTTTCGAGAGCGGAAAACGTCAAATCGGAAGCGAAATATATATAGGAGCTATATATAAATCTGAACCGATCTAACCCACTTTTAGAACAGATGATTTTAGTTGTAATATAAGTCGTTGTGCCAAATTTGAACAAAATGGGTTAACATGTTTGGTTTCTAGATCAGAATCAGTAAAATCAGGAGCGATATTTGCATGGCAGTTATACATAAATCTGAACCAATCTGGCCACTTTCACAACAGATGTTTCTAGTTGGAATATAAGTTGTTGTTTTAACAAAATCGATTAAAAGATATGGCTTCTAGAGCGGAAAAAGTCAAATCGGGGAAGCTATATATAAATCTTAACCGACTTGACTGAATTCCGCCAGAGATGTTTCTGGTGCAAATATAAGGTCTTGCGCCAAATTTGAAGAAAATGGTTTCAAATCGGGATTGAAATTTGTATGAAAACTTAATTGTGCAGATTTTCTTAAGGATCGGGCAATAACTGCGACGTGTACTTTGATGACAAGAATAGATGGACAGACAGACGATTGCTAAATCGACTCAGAAAGTGATTCTAAGCCGATCTGTATAATAAACAATGTGTCTATCACGTTTCCGTTTGTATGTTACAAACAAATGCATAAAGACGTAATACCCCAGTGATGGGTATAAAAAGGAAGATATGACAAAGTATAATTTTGATTATTTTCTTCAAAATGATAAATGGATTGTCGCAATATCTTCTTGCCAAATGTTTGTAGGGAAATATTCCAAACAAAATCTATCGGACTATATGATACACTCCACTTCCTATCCGAATACAATTCAATTCGGTAAAAAATAGAAAACGGGAATGATTTTTGTATGCTCCCTAATCATAGGCTAATATGATCTGACCCAATTTATCAAATCGAGAAGAATATTTGTATCAGGGCCAGGGCCGTGCGCAGGGGGGGTTTTGGGGGTTCAACCCCCCCCCCAGAGAGGTTTCGAACATATACTTTTTAAAACCTTCTAGACTTTCTGAATCAATAAAATATAGAATTTTTAAGCTCTTTTTAAAATAACTCGTCTGAAATGGTAATTTTTTTAGTAAAATCATGAAAAACTCGAGAAATTACACAAATAATCGTGGACACTTTTTTGAATTTCGGACAGAGGTTATGAAAAATACAAACAAACTAAACGAATTGTGCCAATTTCAAGATTGTGTAATGCTAATTTCGCTAATGGACACCAAATTGTTCGGAAATTTTTCATTTTTATTAACCGATACCTCTTCTTGACATTCGATATAAGTTTGGAAATTTAATAACAAAATCGTTTAGTAATTTTAAAAAAGTGTAGATAAGAATCACTTTGATATCATAATAAAATCAAAAATATTCTTAATAAAAGCAAATAATTTGCTTGATGCTTGTAGAGTACATATGTAACAAGTATTATTCAAAAGAGAAACAACAAATTCAGTAACTTGGATCTACGTAGGAAAACGAAACTCTAAAATACCAATTATTTGGTTGCATTTCATCGAATACAAAAAACTGTATTTGTTATTCGAATTTATACATATTTAGGATTATAAAAATGAAGAAACATTTCCAAATATTTTTTATTTAATCGGAATATGCGTATAAATATTTGGAGTAAACATCCTGTTACTCATGTCATATATAAATTAAAAACCCCAAAACTCTTTAGACATCCTATTTAGACCCATACTTTGTCAAAAAGTATATCCAATCATAGAAAAAATGCGGGACTGAAGATTTTATCGCCGAGAAATTTGATCGTTTTTTGTGTAATATTTCTTCAAAATATATATCGAGGGCTTATGAACCATTTTCTCGAAAATGAGTTTTTGATGCCAAACTATTCTCAGATTTGGATGTCATCTGTCATAAAAATTTAGAAAAGATTTTTTTTCTAAAGCCATTTTTTTTAATTTTCTGATTTGGTTATCCCCTCGCACGTAAGTTTGCGACTGCATAAGTGGCTATGAACATAAAAATAATAGAAATAAAATAGTTCAACAATGGAGCAGCATAAAACCGAAGGTTATAATTCGCTATAACGATTTTGTTTAAAACATTTTTCTAGATTTAGGGAATATCGTACTATCAAATTCATTTCGCGTTAATAACATTTTGATTCCCCAGTTATCAGGCTAAAATAGGAAAAATGGTGGCTGTAAAGTCAAAAATTCTGAAAAGTATATTTAGAAAAAAACCGGCGTAACTTTTTATTATATTGAAAATACCAAAATATTTCTTTGGCATGTAATTGCTGACTTCATGGGGAATATTTGTGTGTGAAAAGTTTCAGAATTATGAATGAAGAAAGTTAAAATATAAGGAATTGCAACGGCGAATTTTGGATTTTTCATCAATTGCAGCGATTTTCGCAACTGGCTACATATATTTTACAAGCGACCAATCTGACGGATGAAGCTGGAATCTTTAAACTCGCTGTGTACACCACAGAAAATGTGTTTTCTTTACAACATTGCCAAGATTTCACGAAAAAAGTTATGGCGTTTACAATAAATCTTATTCTTATTTCAACATTCATAGTGCTCAATTTTAAACATACAAAAGTGGCTATGAACCATGAAACCGCGAATACAAGGAAATTTCGAAAACCTTTTAATCGTAGCAATTAGTAAACCTTTTTTGATTAAACTTTAGAATAATGATTAATAATTTCTCTTCAAATTAAGGAGAAAATCAGTTTTTTCGCTCTCCTGAAAAGTTATGTTTTTGTTCATAGCCACTTATGAATATGAGCGCTCGATATGTATGTATGTAATTTCAAGCAACTATAGGGTCCGCCATCTACCGTTTTTTTTTTTCAACTATTCAATCGTTGGACTATTATTTGTGGGGTGCCCGAGGCAGCCATTTGAATGAAATTATTTTCCATTATTAACCGGAAGGATTGTACTTTCAAATAAAAAAAGAAATTTGAGAAAATATTCAGTAGTTTTTTTATAGCATTCTAAAAAAAAACAAGTTATTTGGCGGACCCTATATTTAAAAAAAGTTCTACACTTAGAGAACAAGACTGTTAATAAAAGCGATTGTCTGCTGCCTATCAGCAGACACTTTTCTGCTATTACAGCTATAACAGCAGTTTTCACCTGCTAAAGAGTTTGCAGTCTGCTAAAATTGGCTGTTGTTAATTAAAATATAAAAATAGATAAGCGTTAATAAGCGAGTTTAGCTCGAATTTTATTTTATTTTAGCTTGGGACAATATGCATATCATATATATTGCTAAAAACAGCAAACAGATGTTTACCATCTCAGCAGATACAAATCTGCTGTCTCTTTTTTAACAGCAGAAAATCTGCTCTTTCAGTAGACTTTCTGCTTTCTTTTACTGACATATTCCTTTGAGTGTACTGATGATGGATTACTGAAATGCAATTTTGCCGACAATGTCTGTCGGACGAATGTATCAAAATATTTCTCGAAGATCCTGGCAATAACATATGAGTGGTTTCCAAACACTCCAGTAAAAATTTCCTAAAAAGCTGAAAAATTAACTAAGTATGAGTAAAGTTTCCTTCTTTCAAAGCCATAGTAAATAGTTCATTTACTAGAAAAATGGTAGTAGATTTACTTAAAAATATTTCTTTGGATCTAATAAAAAATTCTTACAATTTCTAAGGTTTGAAGTGATAAAAAAATATGAAATTTTTTGTATGGAAAAAATTCCATTTAGGAAATTTTAACTTAAAAATGTGTTTTTCCTAAAATTAAGTCAAAATGTTTACTAAAATTTATGCCGAGTTCTTCATGCATTTAAAAAATTCTTGAATATTAAATTAAGAAGCAATTCTCGTTCGTTTGCAGAGACTTATTTCTTAAATACTTTATGAATTATTCTAAACAACCACATCGAAGGCGCCTATCTTGCCTTCGCAACAATCATGGAGTAATAGCTCAACTCCTTATGGCAGAGGTATCATGAAACTTTTGAGAAATATTTCATGTTTTCATTTTTTGTATCAGTTTTGCATACTCTGATGCAAAACTATTTGTTTGATTTTTTTAGTTAAATTGAAGTTATTTTAATTGCTTCTTTTTTTCCTTGTATAAAATAAAATTTTCCTCAGTTTAAGTAAAAATTTACTCGTTTTGAGGAAAAAGATCAGCAAAATTGTCCTCAGTTTGAGTAAATATTTACTTGATTTGAGTAAACATTTACATAGTTTTAGGAAATTTTCAGCAAAATTCTACTAAGATTTAGTAAAAATTTACTTAGTTTTAGGATAATTTTGCATAAATTTAGTAAAAAATACTAGGTTTTACGAAAAATTTACTTCGATTTAGGAAAATTTGGCATAAATTTAGTAAAAAATACTAGGTTTTACGAAAAATTTACTTAGATTTAGGAAAATTTCAGAAAAAAATCTACTTATATTTAGTAAAAATGTACTTGGTTTCCTAAATTTTAGTTAATTTTAACTCATTATAGGGTTAACTTTTTTATGAGTGTAGATGAAAACCCCCCCCAGGGGAAAATCCTGCGCACGGGCCTGATCAGGGCTATATCCAAACATGGAATGATGTGACCCACTTACACAATAGGTTCTTCCAGTTCAAGTATAACGTGTTATGGTCAATTTGAAAAATAAATGGGTGAATATACGTCAAATCGGGAGCGACATCTGTATGGAGCCTATATCTAAATCTGAACCGATTTCCCTTAAATTAAATAGGGACGGACGGACGGACAGACGGACGGACATTGCTAAATCAATTCAAAAAGTGATTCTAAGTCGATCGGTATACATAACAATGGGTCTATCTCGCTTCCTTTTGGATGTTACAAACAGATGCACAAAGACATAATACATATGTATAAAAATCGATATAGCCTCATAAATAAAATATATGATACAAACAAGTACAACATACTTAAGCTGGATTCAAGAGAATTTGTGGATGTTTCCGACTAAAATTAAATAAAATATTAAATTACTGTTCTCATTTCCACCCATTGTGCGCGCATGATGTAAAAATAGCTCTTGTGCAGCGAAAAAAATAAATGTAATTTTTGGAAGATGGTTTCTTTTCTCAGTTAAACAAACGAAAGTAAATATTTTTCAAGCAATTTATCCATCCGCTTTGCTGTCGCGCTTGCCTTGTGCTCCTACCACATTCCCAGCTGAGATCTCCAGCCATTCAACCAACCATCCAACCCAACCGGTGCAGTCACCGCACTCACTGCTTGCGAGCAAACAACATGCGCCAAACACTCCACCAGCATCGCCGTCACCAAAGACATTTTCATTGTGGCCTCCAGGTTGAGTTTGGTCGCACTCATCATTCAAATACAAATAAACATGATGTAGCCTCTGCTACAGCCGCTTTTTATCTAATGCTATTCGTCTTCTCTGGAAGACATGGCCGACTGGTAGACATGGCAAAAAGCTCGAAATCACAGCAGACAAACGCCCGGACGAACTAAACAGGCAGATAGACAGACAGACGGACACACAGTTAGTCAAGCAAACATTACAATGATCCCCAGTCCGCCAAACAACATCCAAACACATCCAACCATCGGCCAGACAGCCAGCATCAGCCAGTCTTGGAGAGTATGGATGGCATAACTTGCCATTTGCCTCATGATGATGTAAGTTTCCATTTTGGCATAAAGTGCGCCTTGGCTGGTCTCTAGGTGCTGTAGGTAGGTAGGTACTACTAGTATTCAGTAATCGTTTGTGTGTGTCTGTATGTCCGTGGCGCATAGCACATTGAGAAGACTCACCCTCAGTGGAGAGGAAGATGTTGCATGAGATGATGCATGCATCTTGTTTGCGCTGTGTGATCTTTGAGAGTTCAGTTCAGTTGGCTTAAGGCTCGACATGACAACGACAACGAGTCGCATTAAAGTGTTGAGTTTTTCTGGAAGCTTTTTAGAAGGCGTTCAAGAAGTAATTGTTCTGTTGTGGACAGTGGAGCTGTAAGAAATGAATATGAAATAGTCGGAAAACGGGATGCAAAAAGTTCCACATCAATATATTAAACACGCGGCAATATTTTTATGGCGTCCACCAAGAGTGTGTCATTCCGTTTGTGACATATTTATCAGGAATCCTATAAAGTATATGAGTCATTCCATGTCAAGCGGTACGGTTTTTGACCTCGATAGCTGATTGTTTTGAAAGTTTGTGTACGTATTCTTCGCATAAAAAAATACTACTTTTTTCAAAAAAAAATCAAAAAAAAATCGTAAAAAATAGAAGCCATCATTTCACCACTTTCAAACTCACACAGTGGATTAAAAATATACCTAAGCACACTACTTTAAAATTTCATCAAAATGGATTAGTGTAATCATTTCGGTAAAGTATTTCAGGAGTTACATGCGATTAAATGAATACACCTTTTGAAAAAAAGTAGTATTTTTTCACTGTAAAATTGGTCATAATTCGTAAAAAAAAATAACATTTTTTTACAAAAATACGTATACAGTATTTTTATGCGAAGAAGACATACACAAACTTTCAAAACAATCGCAGCTATCGAGGTCAAAAACCGTACCGCTTGACATCATATATATTCTAGGTCGTTGTAAAATTCTAAGAGGTTCTTTTAGGTGTTGAATTGGGAGAAAATGGGATAAAATGGTATGAATCAATCGACAAAAACTAGGTACATGGAATTCCCTCTATTGCATTTTCATGTAAAGGAAATGACTTTTTCGAAATTCGGTCGTTTATGGCGTAAGATAGGAACAGTGGGATAAAAATGGTACCGGTTGTAGCTGGAATCATAAACTTCGGTGTCTACACTCCTCTGACTGTGTAGACGTGCGGCTTAAAACCAAATTTGTACTTTTGTACGTACATTTCTTACAGAATCACTATTTTGTTAAAGAATCACTACTTTGGAAGTAAGTTTTTAATATTTCCCAATTTTGTTCGAGCCTCTCATTTGGCATATGTCAAATATAAACCTGAAAATAAAATGAATATTATTTCAAATTGAAAGTAATCGCTACTTCAAATTTAAAATGTTACATGGCCTACCCTCTAAATTATTTGTATGCATAAATCTTTTTAGTTTCTCTGTCCATGGTTGAAAGTAAATACCTAATTTCATGATTTCAACATTCATTTGGTGTTGATTTTGGACTGGCGGCATCATTGAGCCATGTACCGAAAAAATGGGTTGATCGGATGAGGTACTGCCGAGTCAGCCGTGAAAGTTATATGAATGATATTGAGTTCCATTATTAGATGAGAAAGTTCAACCAGAAATTTGAAAAAATAATTAGTACCTTTTTATAGCCCATTCTAATTTAAAGTTTTATATGGCCCATCCTATAAATAGATGTATTCGAAGTACACTCGTCTCTTACCATTTCCAAAGAAGTATTTCTAAACACCACAAACCAAACTATAACTGAAGTAGATATTCGAAGATGCAAAGATGGATTGGACATACATTAATAAAATGAACTGCTGAAATAGCCTACGAAGTATTAAAGTGTAACCCTCACGACCCACGACCTAGTTGATTGGTATTGGGTCGTGAGTGTTCGTATATTGTGTGGAGAGAAGTAGCACGAAACATAGAATATTGCTAACATTTCTATTAATAAGCAATGTGAATATTCTAAGTTTTTAGAATATTAAATTTTAATAAATAAATAAATAATAAAGTCGAGAATTATTACGGCGTGGTTTTTAAAATTATTTATTTTTGATTTGAACTGGAATATTGTCCTGACTCGATACCATTATGCATCTATATATCATTCAAATTTATTTACAAATTATATATATTAGTTGGCTGCACTATTTCATGACATTTCATGTCTGGCCTGTGAAAGCCTTCAACAGGTGGCTTCGCAGCGACTTTACAACAAAATACCCAGACTCTTTAAGTACACAATTCTCTGCAACGAATGAGATGTACAACTCATTTTCATAAAGTGAACATGATATAGTCATGTCCGTTTGTCTCTTGGTATCACTTTAGTTTTTCAAGTCTCCTTTTTAATGTAAACAAGTAAAAAGGTGTTCAATCCGACCGGGCCGAATCTTATATACCCTCCACCATGGAGTGCAGTTACCGGCTGATTAGAGGCTGTCGACTTCACGACACTAATTATTTATCACGCCCAAGCATGTTAGTCCATGAAGGGCAGTAATCTTCAAAAAATATGATTAAATACCATAAATATTAGATTTGATTTGCAGTATTTTCGTAAGTCGCGATAGAGAAGAAGTTTTTCCCTTTAGATTGATTACGCCTATTTTCAAAAGATACAATTAATTTTCTCGCTAAATTGATTGATTTTCTATGAGTTTTAAATGTAATAAATTCGAATTTCAGCTTTTCGATCAAGTAATTTCTACTTACGAAGGAAATCTTTGTCATTGTCCTGAATAGGGACGAATCATCAGTGATCCTTCTGTATGGAGTGCTTGCGTTAACGTGATGTCATCTACATTTATAAATCTAAATTTATATATCTACATTTTATAAAAGTCACATATGTGTATTATATGCATACATCCGTAAACCTCATCACAAAGCGTTTTGAAGAGCGTTGTGTTCTACCTGATTTACTTTAATTAATCTTTTGGTACAATAAATTGTGTCGGGTCGAACGAATCGTCATAAATGGGAATTTGAGTCGCAAGCAATAGCAGTACTTCGAATATAAGGAAACAAAGAATATAAGAACAAAGAACAAAGAACAGGGCAAAATATTCGAAATTCTGAAATCAAACTGAGTTGGTAATAGCCTTTAAATAAAATCATACGAAAAAAAACATCGAAAAATCAAGTAATTAATTTTTTACAATTTAGCGTCATTTAAGTAGACTTTAGCCTAAATTCCTATGCGATTTAAGTTTCCAGCTGAACAATTTTATTGTAATGTTTTCTGGTTTCATATGTAAAGTAAATTCTTCTTTGAGATTTTTTCGTAGAAATTGTAAGAATTACTTACTATTTATAAAATTTCTAAAATCCTCCACTAAAGTTTAAATAAAACTCACCATATTTCAGTCATAGCAATTATTTTGTTTCACAATAAATGTCCTGAATTTGTCCACACAAAAAGTTTCTAAATGCGTTTATTGAATTATGCAACAATATTAAACGAAATGGAAAGGAAAACCATTTGATTATTATAATAATATAATTATTTGTAATTAATTGTAAGGGCCGATGTTGAATATGAGCCACACCTAAACGTCAAGTTGTTTTCTGCATTTCATTTGACATTTCTCAATTTCAGACTAACTCAATTTGAACCATGGAAAGATACACAATCGAGCAAAGCGTTAAAGTTATTCAGTCTTATTATGAAAATACTCGTTTAAAAAGCACTTCGTGATTTTTTCGGTCAATTTAATTACACATTTTCACATCAGTGGATTCGTCAATAAACAGAATTGCAGAATTTGAGCGAATGATAATCCAAGAGTGATTGTCGAAAAACCAATGCACCCGCAAAGAGTGACCGTTTGGTACGGTTTATGGGCTGGCGGCATCATCAGGCAGTATTTTTTCCAAAATGAGCCGGTCTGAATGGTCTTCGCTATTGTGAGATCATAACGAGCTTTTTATGGCCCGAATTTGAAGATATGTGGTTTCAACAGGAAGGTGCCACTTGCCACACAGCAAACGAAACAATGGCTCTTTTGCGCGACAAATTCAATGGCCGTGTTATCTAACGTGGTGGCGATGTCAATTGGCCGATTTTGGTTCCATACATAATTAAACTATATTATCATAATAAAAAGAAATTACAATAATTTCCTAAATAATTTGTGTTTTATTAAAAATCAACATCGGCCCTTAAAATTTAACCACCCTTTAGATTGAAATTACTTTTCATAGAGTGAAACATTAGCTGTTTTTCTCAAAATTAGAGACTCAACGAATTCAAAATAGTTTTGTTTGTAAAAGAAGTACATATAATACTAAATTGTCTATAAATGTTCATTATTATTGCTGTCAGAAATGTAAATATCTGAAATAGATCTACAGTATGCCATTTATAAAGTAAAAACAAGTAAGAAGGCGTTAAGTTTGGCCGGGCCGAATCTTATATACCCTCCACCACGGAGTGCATTCCACAGTATTACCAGCAGATTAAAGAATGTCGACTTTACATAGAAGTACAGTACCATATTACGAAAATTGTGATATTTTTTATGAACATTACTATATTTGTTTACTATTCCAAACTATAATGTATACTTATGCCCACTGTTTATTATCGACTACTATATAAAAATAAAATGCTGAAATTGTGAAAGTGAACATGTCTAAATATTAGGCGATTGTCAGTCGCCATTAGAAAGAAGCATTTTACAGACAAAGTGATAAGAAAAGTATAAATTTTAAAGATATCCCCATTCGCCCCATTCTCCGCCCAAATGTACAAATTTCGAAAAAAACCCTTTTTCGAGTCTTCATAGTCTGAATCTATACACCAAATTTCATGATTTCAACTTCAGCGGTTTGGTAGGTCCCATTTTTATCCCTCATTTTAGTTATATCCCTTAAAAGTACGAATTTTTAAAAATCCCTCTAATTTACGTGTCTATACATCCCACACCGAATTTCATGATTCTAGCTGTTGTCGTATCATTGGTACCATATTTTATCCCTTTTTGTCCCATTTCGCCCGCTCCAACTGTTATTTTAATTTCATAAGTATAAATTTTGAAAATACTTTATCTCTCACGTACGCAGTATAAGACTACTTCATGATTCTACCATTTTTTGTCGTTAAATCAAAAAAATAAAGTACGAATTTAGAAAAAAAATATTTTACGTGAATATGCAGTCAGAGGAATGTATACACCGATGATTCTATCAGCGGCCATTTTGTTGGTATCATTTTTATCCCCTTTTTCCAATTTTGCCCCCTCAAGAGTACGACTATCTAAAATCTCTTTATTTTACGTATCTACACAATTAGCGGGATGTACACACTGAATTTCATCATTCTAGCTGTATTCGTTTAGTTGGTACTATTTTTATCCCCTGTAACCACTGTATCCCTTGAAAGTACGAATTTGGAAAAAACGTTTTATTTTTCGTGTCTACGCAGTCAGAGGAATGTATACTCCGAATTTCATGAATCTAACTGCTGTCATTTGGCAGGTACTATTTTTATCCCCTTTTTCCATTTGAACCCCAAAAAGTACGAATTTTGGAAAGTTGTTTTATTTTATGTGTCTACGCAATCAGAGGAACGTATATATCGAATTTCATTATTCTAGGTGCAGCCGTTAAGTTGGTACTATTTTTATCCCTCTATCCCCATTTAACCCCTTAAAAGTACGAATTTAGAAAAAAATGCTTTTATTTTATCTTTATGTATCTACTCTATTAGAGGAATGTACACGCCAAACTTCGTGTTTCTATCTGTTGTCGTTTGATAGGTACCATTTTTATCCCCTTTTGTCCCATTTCGCACCTCACAAATAAAAATTACTCTATGGTGCCCTTTTATGCTATAAAGGGAATGCGCATTGCAAATATCAAGTAAATACAAGCTACTATGTTCAAAAAACATGCTGAAATACTCTAAATATTAGGGGTATTTTCAGTCCTTGTGATGGAAAAATTTTTCCCTCTGGTCCGATTCCGTCCACTTTCAATCCCAACTGATCTACAACCATAAGACACATTTAGGAAAAATTTGAACCTCCTAGCTCATTTCGTTCGGCCGCTATCGTGCTTTCAACAGACAGACAGACAGGCGGACAGACGGACATGGTTATATCATCTTAGAATTTTACCACGACCCTGAATATATATACTTTATGGGATCTCCGATGAATATTTCAAGGTGTTACAAAGGGAATGACAAAGTGAATATACCCCCATCCTGGAGGTGGAGGGTATAATAAATTAGTGCTCAAAATAATCGATAATATATTTTTCAATATTCCCGTCCACCTAGGGACCCCAAACCCTGGGTGTAAATAAGTAAATAATTTTTGAAAAATTGTATCCTTTGAAACTTTGTAGCCGTTGTAAGGGACAACAGGATGAAGAAATGAAAAACTAAAAATGCCAATTAACTCCATTTAGTCTATATTTTCCATTTTGCCTATAAAGACGTCTATCATCCGGTTGAAAAGTAATGTGGACATTGGATGGTGTTGTCAACCGATTTTCAGTTGCGCATTTAAAAAGACGAATCATAGGCCAATATACAAATACACTATTAAGGACAACTTGAGAAATATGTGACTATTTGTCCAGCAAAAACATTTTTTTAATTTTTTACCATTTTTAGCTTTGTCCTCATGAAGTAATGAATATTCTTATTGAAGTCATCATAATGCGAGATGGAATGGGGCCAGATAAAAATTTCCAGTGGATAGCAGAAAAGATGTGTCAAATATTATTAACATCAGAAAGGCTTCAATGGTTATTTAAATGTATGAGGATTTGAAATGTATTATTTCGTTTTTTGCAGTTGACATAAATCCTAGAGTTCGTGTCTTAAGTCTTTCGTTAAATTGTGTGAACATTTACAACATGAAGTTCACCGAAAAAAATGTACAATGCATGTGATATACCCGAAACCATAAAATTTTTGTCAGTGTAAAATCTTCCAGAACGATGGAGCAAAAATACACCTCCCACGCAAACAATGGCAAACGAAGCTGCTATTCCAAACTCACCACCAACTGATGAAGTCGCACAGAAGTCGACTCCAACGAAATCGGTGTATGTGTGTGTGTATGTTTGCGTTGTATGATGATTTCAGAAAGAGATTGAGAGATAATCAAGGCAGCAATAGCAGCAATTACATACGAAGGCTTACACACGCACACACAAACGTTGCAAACATCTTCCAACATAACAATGCCACGAAGTTGACGTTCGTTGTTGTCGTTGTTTGCCTGCTGGAGTTTCAGCAGAAGATCTACAACGGCACCAACTTCGCCGCCACCGAAAACGACGACAGCGACAACTTTAGGTCTGACTTTGTAAGCAGAGCCAAGTGTTGTGTCTCTGGTTGCTGATCATGGCCTGGCCAGGCTCTTACGTGGCTTATGGCTTGGTGTCAGTGGCGATGGCGACGGCGCCGTTGCTAAAGAAGACGAGATCTTGTAGCTGTTGCCGCTGCTGATGCCTCTGCCGCCGATGATGATGATGATGACGACGATGGGCTTTAGTGGTTTCCTTTTGGTTTCAAAAGTTTATTTCGATTTGAAAACGTTAACGATTAAGTCGTGTCTCGCGCTTTATATTTTTTGGTGCGTCTTGCAACGCGGGTAAAGTTTTGAGTTTTTGATTTTTCCTGTAGTTTCAAATCTATTTTTTTTTGTGTTTGTTTGTTTGGTTGCCAACATTGATCCAACTTTGTACGCTCGCTGTTTTGATGTTGAACTTAAAAACTATCAAGTAAAACACTTAAACGTTTCGTTGAACATTCTAAACGATGTTGGTTGGCGAACATGGTGATGGTTATGGTGGCTGGCGGTGGTGTCTGTGATGTTGTTGCTTCATTACATTCGAATGATTGAAGATCTTTGCCGCATTGTAGACTGCTGACTAACGAAAGATAGAAAAACAAAACCTAAACATTTTGCATTTGAATACTCACAATTCGATTTCCACATGAGTGAATGCGTATGAAAAATGTTCAGTCGGTCTTAAGAAAACTCAAACGAAAAACAAAAAAATATTTTAATTATTCTGCAACAAATATACAAAGAAAACCCCCACAAAAAAAAAACAACAACAACAATTTGAAGTGTTTCTAAATCATTTGTGACAACAGAAAACAACAGATTTAACTTAAAGATATTTTTTGCCATTCACCAAAAAAAAACGTAACACAGATTGCATAATTCGGGAAAAAAAGTTAACGCCCTCTCTCGCACGCCTGTGTGCAGGAGAGGAAGAGGTGTTATTAATTTATGCGTGGTTGTGTACCAATGAAATGAAGTGTGCTTATTTTTTTCGTTTTTCTATTTATTTTCCAGTGTGATTTTATAACATAATATCCTTTACAAATACAAACTTTGGATTACTATTTGCTCTGCGTTCTCTTACATTTCGGATTACTTCAGATTCAGAATACATCTAGTGTGCAGCATGTTGCGGATTAACATATACATGTGCACGTTCGTGTGTGGTAAGTACAACAAGAAATATATACTATTACAAAAAGGACTACGGCTCCAGGTGAGCCATGATTTTGCGATTTTATAAAAATTTGAACGTTAGTAAATATGAACCTTGAAGGATTCATGAAGATATAAATTTGAAAAAAAAAAACTATGTCAAATACTAGGACTATTTAGAAAAAAGATAGTAGTATAGTTACATGTTATTACAGATTTTTTACGTATAATTAAAAACGCGGTCCAAAAGAATTTGGAATTTGGAATTTGTGAAAATAAAAAACCCTTTTCAAAAGGACATTTAAGGATTAAGGTATTCTACGAAAATATTTGCAAGAAAATCATATGCCAAAATTGTTATGGTATTCATCACATGATTAGTTTGAAATTTTCCGATCTACTCACCATGCCATTTCAGTTCTTTTCCAATCAAAAAGTCTTAAATTGTGAAATTATAGAGGACAGTATCCTTGAAGGATTTTTCTTAAAGTTGCTACTATTTAACCATAACCTCATAGTATACAATATTTCTTAAATTACAATTAAAAATTAAAACAGTGAAGAACCTTTGAAGTATTCGTCATCTATTCACTAATTTAACAAACAAATTGTATCAAAAGATGTATCGCGATATCCTCATAGTTAAAATGTAAATGTGTTTTTTATTCCCTACACCACATGGTATAATGTCTTTGTGCATTTTTTTGTAACACCCAAAAGGAGGCGAGAGGAGGCCATCGATCGAAATATAACCAATGTTTTAATCGATTTAACCATGTCCGTCTGCCTATCTGTCAATCTATTCTTGTAATCACAATACAAGTCGCAATTATTGTCCGATGCTAACGAAACTTGACACAAACTTGACAAATCGGATCAGATTTAGATATAGCTCCCATACAAATGTTGCTCCCGATTTGACTTTTTATGCTCTAGAAGCCTCATAATTGAAGCGATTTTTATAAAATTTTGCACAGCGCCTTATATCTAAGTTAGAAACGTCTGTGGTGAAAAATGGGTCATGGCCATACAAATTTTGCTCCATATTTAATTTTTTCCGGTTTATAAACCGTAAATTTAAACAGATTTTGTTCAAATTTGGCTTAACACCTTATATTTCAACAAGTAAGGAGAGGCTAAAGTCGGGCGGGGCCGACTATATAATACCCTATACCATTCCCTGCGCTCGCTTTGATTACTAAACTAAACCCAGTTATTTAATGGGAGCAATTTTATGTAGTTCATATAAATTATACAGTTACTATAAATTCATCATTAGTCACATTTAACGATTGATAATTGATCCAATTATCCGACAGACAAATGCACATTATACAGAAGTAATAGAATGAATCGGACCGACATTTCAAAAGGAGGCCTAAAACAACATTTTGTGCGTGGTCCAAAACATGGGCCTATATATTTCTCATTCCTAGTTGAAAAATATCATGATCTGCAAAATTTGATGAAGATCCGGACGGACGGACAGAAACTTACTTATAGTCCACTTACTATTAGTCCACGAAGTGGAGTAGGGTATAAAAAGAAACAATTCTTGTGAAAATGCTAAAATCGGCTAAGATTTATATATAGCTCCCATACAAATGTCGCACCCAATTTGAATTTTATTACTCTAGAAATCTCATAAACAGAAACACCTCATATTTTAACTAGAAACATCTATGACAAAAATGTGTAAAATCGGTTCAGATTTAAATGTATCTCCCATACAAATTTCGCTCACGATTTGAGGAAAATCGGCTAAGATATGTGGTTTCTATGGTTTCTATATTCGGACATCTTATATTTACACTAGAAATATCTATGGTAAAAGTGGAGGAGATCGTTTCAGATTTATATATAGCTCCCATACAAATGTCATTCATATTTTGAAATGTAGTGGAGTAGAAAGTGTAGGGTATCATATAGCTTTTCCTTACTTGTTTCAATTTCGGTAAAGTCGTTCCTTTTCAAAGGACATACATTTTGTGTTCGAAGTTTTTTGAATTTTCGTTCTTTAATGTATAATGGGTATCCTGCAAACAAGAAATAATAGAGCTTTTAAGAGATGTCTGCTTGTCAGATTTTCCACATAATGTTGACCAAAACTTGATAAAAATTTCCATATTATGTTACATTTTCACTGGGAACGCCTAATGTTAGAGTCTATTATACTGATCTATCTTGATATAATCCTCATACAAATATACCACCGAATTATCCTATTACTGCTGTAGAATTCACAGTTTTCATCGACCTTCATAAAAAATTCCGAATCAGTAGATGAACTGTAAAAGTGGACTATGTGGAACCATAATTTCATATAGACTCCGTACAAATGTCCCTACCACTTCCGCCATTTCTTATTATCTTAAGATTCAGTCGGTTAAACCGACTTATATATCCTCACTCTCAGAATCAATATTCCGAATATCCGTGTGGAAGTTATATTGCTTTTAATTTTACTTAGGACTATGAGCCTTATGTGTAGAGGTACCAGAAAGGACATGACAATTTCCCCATTTCCCCATGGATTTAGTAATAACCAGTAAGGAAAGGCTAAAGTCGGGCGGGGCCGACTATACGATACACTCCACTTTTTATCCGAATACAATTCAACTCGGTAAAAAGTGAAAACGGGAAGAATTTTTGTATGTTTCCTTATCATTTGTCAAATCGAAAAGAATATTTGTATCGGGGTTATATCCAAACATGGAATAAAGTGACAAACTTTCAAAATAAGTTCTTCCAGTTCAAATATAACGTTTTGTGGTCACTTCAAAGAAATTCGGAGAAAATTTGTGGTTTCTGGGGCGGAAAAAGTCTATCCGTGAGCGAAATTTGTATTGGATCTATATGTAAATCTGAACCGATCTGACCCATTTTCACCATGGGTGTTTCTAGTTGAAATATAAGATATTTTGAAAGATTTGAAAGAAATCTGTTAAAATATGTGGTTTATGGAGTGGAAAAAGTGAAATCAGGAGAAAAATTTGTGTGGCAGCTATATATAAATCTGAACCGATCTGGCCCATTTTTACCACAGGTGTTTCTAGTTGTTAAAATATGTTGTATCTAGAGTGAAAAGAGTCAAATCGGGAGTGAAATTCGTATGGGGGCTATATCTAAATCTGAACCGATTTTCTTCAAATTAAATAGCGTTCGTTCTTATCCCGAAAAACTTAGTTGTGCAAAGTTTCATTTTGTTCTGTGTACAATTGCGACCTGTATCGTGATTACAAGAATAGATGGACAGACAGACAGACAGACAGACGGACGGACATCGCTAAATCGATTCAAAAAGTGATTCTAAGTCGATCGGTATAATTAACAATGGGTCTATCTCTCTTCCTTTTGGGTGTTACAAACAAATGCACAAAGACATAATACTCTCGTGGAGTGTATAAAAACCAAGTGTATGCGCAGCGAGTGGTGTAGGGTATCATGCCGGCTATATAACCATATACGGACACCACTACGTGATAAAAGACAAAAAACGTGTCTTCTAGTTTTGCCCAAAGGTATGCTCTTTTTTGTCATTACGACAAAAGCTACAACTTTGCCTCAGAGAGTAAAACAAAACGTTTAGAAAGATATGTGCATTCCCCTTATATCAAAAACGTGCACCATAAGGTGATTCTTATTCGTAGGGGGTGAAATGGGGCAAAAAGGGATAAAAATGGTACCTCTAAAACGACAGCTAGAAACACAAAATTTAATATGTACATTCCGCTAATTGTAGAAGTATTTTTTCAAATTCTCACTTTTAAGGGATAAAATGGGAATAGAGGGATAAAAATGGTAAACAGCTATAGCTATAATATTGAAATTTAGTGTGTACATCCCTTTAATTACACGTATAATAACCAGATTTTCCAAAGTCGTTCCGTTAAGGGGTCAAATAGGAAAAAAGGGGATAAAAATGGTACCAAGCTCAAATTTCCGCAACTAGAATCATGGAATTCGGTGTATATTTTCATCTGAATGGAAAAGATTTTTCCAACTTCGTACTTAATTATGTTGCTTTTAAGATGAAAATGGGTATAATCATGAACCTATCTTACACTGTGTCCATGAGACATAATGGATTTTCAAAATTTATACTTTTGGAATTAAAATATTATGGAAATACAACCAACTAAACGTCTGTAGATGAAAATGCAGACACGGTCCCCCAATAATTAGCTTTTTTGAAATTATTTTTAAAATATTTGGATTTGTTTTGGTTTGGCTATATAAAAAAATTAACATTTTCCTGTAATGTTACTTCACTTCTACATAAAATCAGCAGCATCTGTGGAATGTAATCCATGGTGTAGGGTATATAAAGTCCGACCCGGCCGAACTCTACGCAGTCAGTTTTTTACTTTTTGTTTGTAGTTATTAATATAATAATAAATGAACAAAGTATTTTAGAGAAGGGAAATATGTTTATACAAAACAGTTTTCTTCATTTGTCGAAATGGATTTATGGCCATTATAAACCAATAAAAACATTTAGAACTAACAGAAAACGTTGTTGTTGCATCTCTGGTGAAAGTAGGTTCAGATTTAGATATAACTCCATAGAACCGTGCTACTGATTTTATGTTTTCTGCTCTAGAAAACATATATAGTAACCAATTCCATTCAAATTTCCTATGTTCCGTCACATTTCACATAGAACATTGGCATATATTTTTATATAACTCCTTTTTAAAAGTCCTTCCTGATTGGACTTCCACAGCTCTAGAAGTCAAATGCATGCGATTTTGTTCACATTTCGATATTCCTTATATTTCACCTAGCAAAATTGAACCACTTCGGTCAATGCTTTGATCTATAGGTCCCATAAAATTGTCACTCCTGATTTTACGTCTTAGCCACTAATTAAAAAAAAAACACGAATTACATACATGTAGCTGGGTTAGAGCAACTGACAGTAAACTATTTCAAATTCTACACAAACTATAATCTATAACTGATAACTGTTGATTAGCTCTAACTTTTGTTAACGACATACATTTGAAAAAATTATGAAGTTAATTAAATTCAACTATTATATTTCACTTTACTTTAGTGTTGGAACCTCACTCAACAGGAAAGTAAATGATAGATTAGATTTATAGATATGATTTATATATTATTGTTTGAAAAACACTTCTTTAACGTTTTCTACTTTTCCCTTAAAACAATTTCTTTCACGGCAATAAAAACGACATTTACTGTAAAATAATTGCATCTGAGGAAAATGTTGTAACTATTCCAGTAAACCTTTAAGATATGCACCAATAGAAGTTCATTTGCACCAAACGAACTACAAACGTCCTGTTTCTCTGCGTGAGCAACGACTGTTATTTGAGTGGAATTTGACATCTATTTGATTCCTTGATTTTGCCCATATAGTATTTGAAAAATATATTTTAAACAATTTGCATATACTCTTTAATAAAACAAGCATTTAGAACAAATTCACTTCAAATTAGAGATGGGCGCGACTCAGGTGAACTGCGTGAATAGTGAACGTGAGGAACGAAAAAATGTTCGTGCGGGAATGTGCGTGAGTCTAATTTCTCCGTGAATCACGTGATTTTTTCGCGAGTCTCACATATTTAATAATTATTTAATTTTCATTATATTTTGTTTAAAAATGTGAAAATTTTCATTCAAATATATATACATATGTATATTTATTTCCAAAACAATGTGCTTCGTATAATTTCCACTTTTTTATTATTTAAATAACCATTCCATGCGCCAACACTGGGCACTGCATTTATATGGGAAACCCCCTTAAGTGATATCGTGGTATATGCTTTTTCTACTTGGATTTTATGTCAGTGTCCGATTTTAATTTATGTTGCGTTAAACTAGACGATATATATAACAAGTAAAAAGGCGTTAAGTTTGGCCGGTTTGGTTGGTACCATTTTTCCCTCTTTTCCAATTGTATCCCTTAAAAGTACGAATTTTGAAAAATAACTCAACTTTACGTATCTACGCAATTAGAGGGATGTACATTCAAAATTGCATGTTTCTAGCTGTTGTCGTATCATTGGAACCCTTTTTGTCCCATTTCTCCCGCTAAAACTTTTATTTACTTTTTGGTGCTTTCGTTGCTCAGGAGTGTACGCAACAAATTTCAAGTTTATATAAGCAGACATTTTCAAAAAATTGGTTAAATAGTCTAAATATTAGGGGGTATTTTCAGTCCTTGTTAGGGAAAAATTTTTCCCTCTAGACCTATTTCGCCCAATTTCAATTTCAACAGACCTACAGCCATAAGACACAGTTAGACAAAATTTGAACCTCCTCGCTTATTTCGTTCGGCGGCTAGCGTGTTTTCAATAGACAAGCAGACGAATATACCCCCATCCTTAGGTGGAGGGTATACAATTATGAATTTAAGACAAACATCGCAAACGTAGAGCGATTTAAATAATATAATTTTCGGATTTGCGGCTTTTCTCATTTCAATTTAGAATAGGAATATTATTTTCTTTGTGGAAATTGTTTGCGTGAATCACGTGAGCAAAATTTATTTTACTCACATGAGCGTGCGTGAACTTGAGGAACGAAAAAAATCTTCGTGTGTGAACGTGCGTATTTAAAAATTTTTCGTGAGCTTACGTGAACGAGAGCCAATAATCACTTACTCTACTTCAAATACACCACTGTGCAACATTAATACTTGTGGTGGTCTCCAAATTATAATGCGGCTTTCTCACTTAACACGTGAAGATCAATGTTACTGGCATATCTCTAATTCAAGCAATTTACCACCTGTTGGCAAATCCATGTTGCGACATCCGCCTCCGTCTACCTTAAGCTGACTTGGATAATAACTAAATAATTCTTGTGCTAAGCAATTTGAAAATTCTCAACCATTAACACAACAAAACCCATTTATAACACTAATGATATTTATGTCAATAAGAGCCGCAATTATTTCATTCATCCGACCATACGTTCGTCTGTTATAAAAGCTGATGATGAAGGCATTAAAACAAATTGGCCACATTCCAACCAAGAAAAAATGCTATGAATACGAATGGAGAAGATGTTAACAAGGCCAGTCACAGCACAGGCAGCAGTGCTACTTAACCTACACCCAATTGTGTTTAATGACAATTAAGACGGCGACTTGAGCATCTTTCATTGTAAAAATGACATCAAAAATTATGTTTTCTTAAAAACCACTTAAGCTAGCTAGATATGACATGGATTTGAAATATTTTTTTAATTTTTTATTTAATCCTAAATGTAAACAATATCAATCACTTAACACAAAGGCACAGTGGTGTGGATAGATTTTGTTGGCATTTCGTTGTCATTTTCTTAACTATCTGAGTGATTAGAATGAAGCTGCAGACAATACAGTACTTTGAATTTGTCTAAGACCAAATCCAATGAACAAGAGGTACTTCTCTCAATTAGTCAGCTGTATGCGATATACATTATTCACTGAAAGGGACACACTGTTTACAACGGCTTCGAAATTGTCAAGATAATGAACAGCATTCAAAGAAATTTTAATGGATTATTTCATTCGTTTAAAAAATATTAATTGTCTCCAAATCACTGTGCAACATTCATAAAAAACACAACAAAAGCCAGCAAATTTGACAACGCGGCTGTAATTGATATAAACGCAGAAATACTTAAAACGTCAATCACCGATAACCGAAATTAACAAAATAACCAAAAAGTACTCGAACTCCGACAAGAGTTGTGCTCAAAGAATACCTTTAGACACGCCAATGGCGGTGGTGCTCGGGCTCACTGTGGTTTCCTCACAACAATTGGTGGTGTTGGATTACACAGAGGAGGGAGCGAAAAGCGTGTCTGAGATGCTCGTACAAATTGAGACGGCGTGTGAACATTGTGCGGCTTTGTGGTCATTATTATTAATTATCGATGTGAGTTCAATTGAGCTTTTTAGGCAGCATCAGTTTATATTTTTTATTTAATACCTTCTGAAGATTTGGTTTCTGTGGATTTGGGGTTTTTTTCTATCTCTCACCAAAAATTTTCAAGATTCAAGGTCTTTGGAATTGGAATTTTTTGCAAATCATAGGGATGTGTTCGTACATTGTTTGACGTAATTGAATACATTGAAAAAGTAATCATAACACGATAACACAAGCTAATGAAAAGTAGATACCATGTGAAGAAAATTGATTGCAATCATTTATCAATCAAACACATATAAAGTTAATTGGACTGGTTTGTTGGCATGTTTCTTTGCGTGAGTTGGTATTTCTTTACTATAAGTTGGCATATATAAATAGTTTCAGATGCCACACCCTTTGTTACCAATAGAGAATTGTCCATGAAATCAAAATTTCTTGTTTATATTAAGATATATCTTTAAACAATTTTATTAATATCAATCAGACATTGGGCTGGTACATTACTTTTATATGAAATCCCTCGCAATAGCTGAAAATTCTCTGCGAATAATAAAATCAATATTATATTTGGTGTATTTCGAGACATTTTTGATATCGAAAAAAATTTAAATTCGTCATGTTTATACCCTTCACTACGGTATTATGAATTTTTGCATTTGTTTGTAACACACAGAAAGAAACGAGATAGATCCATCGCTCTTTATGCCGACCGATTTAGAACAAATTTCGATTTCTGTCTGTCAATCAAACTACATGGCACCATTGTTGTCAGAACCAAATGTAGGTTTACACAACAAATTTTTTAGCGGTAAGATCCAACGCTACCTTATTCAGATAAAAGCATAGCCCCCATACATATTTCGCTCCAGATTTGATTTTCCACTCTAGAAACCACTTATTTTAATAGATTTTTATACCCTACACCACTTCGTGGACTAGGGTATTATAAGTTAGTTTTCGGCCTAATATTTGTAACACCAAGAAATAATTAAGCTAGACCCACTTTTAAGTATACGGATCCGCTTAGAATCACCAGCTGAATCGATTTAACGATGTCTGTCTGTCGGTCTGCTGTCCATCTAAGCATGTTCGCACTCTAAAGGTCGCAATTATTGGCCGTTTATCATGAAATTTGACGAAAGTTACTTTCATGGGCCAAGGACGATCGGTATTGAATTTGGAGGAAATCGGTTCAGATTTAGATATAGCCTCCATACAAATATCCCTATAATTTACACTATTACTGCTCTAGAATACACATTTTACATGGGATCATGACAAAATTTTCAGGATCATGTTATATTTGAACTAGAAACAGCTAACGGGAAAGTGGACCACATGGGTCCATGTTTCGAAATAGACTCCATACAAATGTACCTCCGATGTACAATATTACTGCTCTAAAATACACATTTACATCAGATCTTGATAAAAATTTCCCACACAATGTTACATTTAGACTAGAAACACCTATTTTGAAAGCCAGCTATATAGGTCAATGTTTGGGTATAGCCCCCATACAAATGGACACCCAGCTCACAGTATTAGCGCTCTAGAATACACATCTTACATTGGATCTTGATAAAATTTTGCAGCTACTTTGAAAGTTATCTATAAGGACCCACTTTTTAATGTAGTGCCCTTACAAGTGGGCCCCATTTTTATTATTACAACTCTAGGACCCACATTTTACATGGGAAGTTCATCAAATTTTACAGATTATATTATATTTCATCTAAGAATACATACTATGAAGTCAAATATATGATTCCATATTTTGGTAAATTCCCCATACAAATTGGGTTCCCATTCTACTCTATTACAGCTCTAGAACCCACATCGTGCATTGGAACTCGATACAATTTTGCAGATCATGTTATATTTCAACTAAGAATACCTTCTTTGAAAGTGATCTATATGGGCCCATTTTTTTATTGTAGCGCCATTACAAATAGTCCCAATTTTTTTATTACCCTACTTTTTTTAGGACCCATATTTTGCATCGGAATTT
This sequence comes from Polietes domitor, assembly GCA_947397865.1. NCBI lineage: Eukaryota > Metazoa > Arthropoda > Insecta > Diptera > Muscidae > Polietes > Polietes domitor. The sequence continues at coordinate 197,949,999 of OX377618.1, forward strand.
TTTCAAATTTCACATTTATAAGAATACATACTAAGAAAGTCAAATATAGGGTCCGCCATCTAACGTTTTTTTCAACTATTCAACCGTTGGACTATTATTTGTGGGTTGCCCTTAGCAGCCATTATTTGAATTATTTTGCATTATTAACCGGAAGGATTGTACTTTCAATTAAAAAAAGAAATTTGAGAAAATATTCAGTACTTTTTTTATAGCATTTCAAAAAAAAAAAGTTATTTTGCGGACCCTATATATGTGTCCATACATTGGTATAATCCAAATGGTACTATATTACAACACTAGGATCTACATCTTACATCGGATCTAGGAATACCTGCCGTGAATGAAAACTATATATGCCCATATTTCGGCACAGACCCCAAGTATTGTTATAGGCCTCTTTCAAATGTCCGCCGATTCATCCTATTACCGTTGTATAATCTGCATTTATCATTGGGTCTTGATCAATTTTTCCAGATCATGTTTTACTTACTTTACTCAGAATATGTGGCGGAAAATTGGAACAATTACCATATTATTTGTCATATGAAGTACATACAATTGTCCTCATGATACACCTGGTAATCAATCAGGGAGTGGAGTAGGGTATTATATAGTCGGCACGCCCGACTTTAGCCTTTCCTTACTTGTTTTTATTAAACGATTTTCTTCAAATTTGGCAAAACACATTATATTTCAACTAGAAGCACCTGTAGTGAAAGTTGGTCACATTGTTCCCTGTTTCGATATAGTCCCAAAGTCATTCTGGATTTATTTTTTTTAAGATATAAAATTAATTTATTTGATCGTACAAATTTTGGCCATCACATTTTTCGTTTTAACTCATATACTAGAGTTAGAGTGTCCTAATACCTCTAATGAGTTTTTGAGTTATGTCAAAACAATTGTCCTGTGTAGGGACAAATCATCAGTTATCCTTCTGTATGGGGTGCGTTGTACCTCCAAGGGAACCATAACATTCAGAGGACTCATTGACATATACAACTTTCATTCTTCTCAAAATTGGAAAGATTAAATATGTTTTTTATACAATCCACGAGAGTATTATGTCTTTGTGCATTTGTTTCTAACACCCAAAAGGAAACGAGTTAGACCCATCGTTTATTATACAGATCGGCTTAGAAACACTTTCTGAGTCGATTTAGCAATGTCCGTCTGTCTGTCCGTCTGTCCATCTATTGTTGTAATCAAATTACAGGTCGCAATTATATTCCGATCTTAACAAAAATTGGCACAAGTAAGTTTTGTGGATCAAGGACGAACGCTATTTAATTTGTATCAAATCGGTTCAGATTTAGATATACCATACAAATGTCACTCCCGATTTGATTTGCAACATGTAGAGTGCGAACATGCTTAGATGGACAGCAGACGGACAGACATACATCGTTAAATAGATTCAGCTGGCGATCCTAAGCCGATTCGTATACTTAAAGGTGGGTCTAGCTCGATTATTTGTTAGTGTTACAAACATTTGGCGCGAAACTAACTTATAATAAAAATGTTGTCTTTGGATTCCAATGGATTCCAATAGAAGATTCTAAAAATAAATGGCTCAATAATGAAATTGCAATATAGAACAGATGGAAAGATTTGCTTAGGCCAGATTTTGTTCCGGTATCTAGATACTCTAGATACCTTAAACGAACATTTTTAAAAACTTTCAAGGTTCCTTCACTTATTTCAATGGTAGTCGTTGCACTTATAATATATTACAATCGGAATACTCCGATTCAAATATTTTCACTTGTTGAATTACAGCTGATATTCACACTGCAAAAATTTCATTGGGATTGACATTTTGAAACCGATATACACGTTATTCTTAAAAATGCTAACTTATGATTAACTCCATGTTTCCATTGAATTCACTGAAGTCTGTTGCAATCATCCTCTGTTTCTATGTTGTGCAGCCGCACACCGACCGATGTGGATGATCTTGTTGTTTTCATTTCAATTAACATTTTGTGCAATCAAAACAATTCATAAAAATATTCTAGTTCCATTCGGAAAAAAGTGCAATTTAATGTTAATTTTCTGTTTTGCCCCATGCCAAAATATTACAACAAGCTCTGCTTGCGAAGAAGGGAGAAGTCGAAAATACTTGTCTGCACATTTTTTTGCCGTTGTTGCCAATTGTACTTGTACGAGCACTGATGCCAGTGATGGTGGCGATGATGATGATGAATGAGTGGAGGAGTTGATGAAATTGCAAAATGTTGTTGTGTTTGCAATTTTTCAAAATCCGCACATTGTGCTCAGATCGGCGAGTGTCTGTTTGCAGTTTAAATTCAATTCATTTCGTCGGTGTTGTTTTAAGAAAAAAAAAATAAAATTGTTTTGTATATAATTATCCAGCAGAGGAAATATTAAGAATTGTAATTAAGTGTACTCGTACATATGTGAGATAAAAATAATATTCGAAATTAAATAATTTGCATTTGTTTTGCATGTCGGTTGGTACTTAGAGATTACTTAAGTGTAAGAATAATTTATCCAATCATGGAAATAATTAACGGAAGAATACTAACGAATTAGGTACAAAGTTCGTCAGTTTCAATTTATATATTAGTATACTCCGAAAAATGTGTATTATGGCCTAAATAGTATTTAATAATATATTGTACTTGAACTTTAGTCTAGTTCAATTGTGCTTCACATAAGAAATTAAGTGTATTTTACCATTTAATGAGATATATCTTTTATAACCTACCTTTGTAAAGAGTGATTTTTTTGAGGTTAGGATTTTCATGCATTAGTATTTGACAGATCACGTGGGATTTCAGACATGGTGTCAAAGAGAAAGATGCTCAGTATGCTTTGACATTTCATCATGAATAGACTTACTAACGAGCAACGCTTGCAAATCATTGAATTTTATTATCAAAATGCGTGCTCTGTTAAGAAAGTTCAGAAAGAAAGAAATTGTGTTCAGCGACGAAGCTCATTTTTGGCTCAATGGGTACGTAAATAGGCAGAATTGTCGATTTTGGAGTGAATATCAGCCAGAAGCATTGCAAGAGCTACCAATGCATCCAGAAAAAGTCACAGTTTGGTGCGGTTTATGGGCTGGTGGCATCATTGGACCGTACTTCTTCAAAGATGATGCGAATCGTAACGTAACTGTGAATGGTGAGCGCTACCGTGAGATGATATCCAACTTTTTTTTGCCCAAAATGGAAGAACTGAACTTGGTTGACATGTGGTTTCAACAAGATGGCGCTACATGCCACACAGCTCGCGATTCTATGGCCATTTTGAGGGAAAACTTCGGAGAACAATTCATCTCAAGAAATGGACCGGTAAGTTGGCCACCAAGATCATGCGATTTGACGCCTTTAGACTATTTTTTGTGGGGCTACGTCAAGTCTAAAGTCTACAGAAATAAGCCAGCAACTATTCCAGCTTTGGAAGACAACATTTCCGAAGAAATTCGGGCTATTCCGGCCGAAATGCTCGAAAAAGTTGCCCAAAATTGGACTTTCCGAATGGACCACCTAAGACGCAGCCGCGGTCAACATTTAAATGAAATTATCTTCAAAAAGTAAATGTCGTGGACCAATCTAACGTTTCAAATAAAGAACCGATGAGATTTTGCAAATTTTATGCGTTTTTTTTTTTTAAAAAGTTATCAAGCTCTTAAAAAATCACCCTTTACTTCACGACATTGTATCAGATTTTCTCATATCGATATAAAATTTGTTCTACGTAACTTTTAGAGTTTTGGTTATTTAATCGACTTTTATTTATAATTATTATAAATTTTTGTTAAACTAAAAATGAGTTTGAGGTATTTGTATTTGATATGTCAGGATTCAAAAATCATACAATAACAAAATTATAGAATAAATGAGTAGAGATCTGTCGTTCTCAGTTCAGATTTAGATATAGCCCCCATAAAAATGTCGCTCCCGATTTGATTTTTTTCGCTCTAGATATCTCATAATTTAACCGATTTAGTTCAAATTCGTTCTTTCAGATTTAGATATAGCTAACATATAATTTTCGCTATCGATTTTACTTTTTCCGGCGTAAAAACCATATATTTTAAAAAATTTTCTTCAAATTTTACACAACACCTTATATTTCAGTCAGGAATATATCTGATCAATATGGACCAAATCAGTTTAGATTTATATATATATAGCTCCCACACAAATGTCGCTCCCGCTTTGATTTTTCTGCTTTAGAAATAACATCAGAAAAAACGCAGATTTGTTTGAGAATTAGGTCCATAAAAATGTGGCATTAGTTGGACAAACGTCTGTAGAATTTCCATTGCATAATTAGCTTCTATCTAACTTGCTGGATAGCAAAATGCAACAACCTGTGTATAAAATCAAAAAACAAACAACAACAATATCTAGGAATGGACTATTTCCTTTTGTTAAATGATGTTATGGATTAAACCCGTTTTATATATTTATTTTTCATTGGATTTGAATTCATTTTTTAATCAACTCCAATCATTTTACTGCGAAAAAATTTAATTTTTTACAGTTTAAATTATGCTGGTAAAATGCTCATATTATTACACTGTCCAACAAATTAAGACTTTTTGAATGGAACAGTATAGCGATCCCATAATTCTGAAAGGACATGTTGAGTAGACCATTTTTGCAGAATAAACTTATATTCCAGCTGGTGTGAGTTTCTTTTTACAGAGGATCAAAGTTTTCACTTTTTCGTCTAAGTGAAAAAAGTGTTGTAATTTAATATCTGAGTGAATTTTTATTGTGAGAATTCTTATATTGTGGAACTTTATGAGGATTATTTTTGTGAAAAATCTCAAAACATCTTTTTTTTGGGAAAATCAAAAAGTCCTTTCAAAAAGAACATTTAGTGATTAAATGTTCTACAAAAAATTGTCGGAAAATTTCAGAAAAAAAGTAAAAAGGCGTTAAGTTGGGCCGGGTCGAATCTTATACGGGTGTATTCCACAGTATTACCGGCGAATTAGGAAAATTTAAAAATTGTACATTACGATATTTGTTTACTATTTCAAACTATAAGGCATACTTAAGTGCACTGTTTTTAATAAATTGTGATGCTCATCATTCATTCATTCTGCAGCTACAATTTTTTGATTCCAGCTACAGACCAAATATCTGTACCATTTTTATACGAAAAGTCCTATTACTGAAGAAACATTATAAATTTCGAAAAATAATCTTGTTTGCGCGTCTACGCAGTCAGATGAGTGTAAACACTTAATTTCACGATTCCAGCTACAGCCACGTGATTGGTACCAATTTTATACCATTTTTCGCGACAACACGTCAGATGAATGCATACACCAAATTTCATGATTTCAACTTCAGCGGTTTGGTCGGTACCATTTTTATCCCTCTTTTCCAATTGTAGGAATGCCAAAAAATCCCTCTATTTTACGTGTCTACGCAATTATAGGGATGTACAGAATCACAAAGAATCTCATGTTTCTAGCTGTTCTCATATGATTGATTTACTTTTTGGTGCATTCACGCTACAATTTCAAGAGCGTATAAAGCTGAAATTTTCAAAAAAATAATACTTAAATAATCAAAATATTTTCAGTCCTTGTTGGGGAAAAAATATTCCCTCTTGGCCAATTTCGATCACTTTTAATAAAAACCGATCTGCAACGATAGACACATTTACGGAAATGTTTAACCATTTCGTTTGGCAGCTAGCGTGCTTTCAACAGACCGACGGATCGTCTTCGAATTTTATCACGACCCAGAATATATATACTTTATGGAGTCTTCGATGAATAGATCAAAGTGTTATATACGGAATGACAAAATGAATATACCCCCATCATAAGGTGGAGGTTACAAAAATAAATATAATATTTTTTATTTTTAATTTAAATAATTAATGAGGTAAACAATTATTTTTATAAATTTACTGAAGCAAACCACCTCTATAAATCACTTACAGTCGTAGATGGTCTATCACACACCTGGACAATTATAAGTGCTAAGAACTGCCTATGGTCGTCAAATGGTTAGAAAGTTTTCTAAATGTAGTATATCTTCTATTGCCTATCTTCGTATTCGAACTTAGACAAGTATCTATTAGACAAATCTAAATAATTGCAATTTTCTATCTAAAGACGCTAGACAAGGTGTGATCCATTATCCTACCAATCAATGTCTGCATTCTACATTTTGTTTTAATCATGTATATGAGTCATTCCATGACAAACAGGTCAATTTTTGGCCTGAATAGCTGCGATTATTTGAAAGTTTGTGTATGCATTCTTCTCATAAAAATGTGGTGTACGTATTTTTAGAAATAATAAGAAAAGTTTTTCACGAGTTATGACCAATCGGATGTAATTCGTGAAATACTTGATCTAAATTAAAATCGATCAAGTATTTCACGAATTATACAATTTATTACAATAATTTTTAAAATATAAGTAATAATAAAATACTGAAAAAATGTTCATGAGAAGAATACATACATGAATTTAAAAACAATCGCAGCTATCGAGGTCCAAAATCGTTTCGCTTGACATGGAATGACTCATATGAAATATTCACAATTTTAGAAAAGTTGTCTCTTATTACCATTAAAGTGGCTACATTGTAAAAAATTGGATTTTGATAAAAATGTAGTGAGTTCGTCAAATTACCGAAGAGTCGGTTTTTATCCGACTTATTCTCTATTGGACATATAACGTGTTGATAAGTTTTAATTGAGGTCAGGCTTATATTGTGACAACAGTGGATTTTGCACAAACAAAATTCGTATTTCGTTCTTGAAAACTTTTGTGCAACGACCAGTGTGATGGCAACACATTTTCTTTACAAATTCGGTTTCATCGGTTCTTACGCGAAAAATATAATTAATGTGTTAATATCTGTTTCTGTTTTTCTATTTTCGTTTCATGTCTTACTTGGTCACATTGCAGCAATCGTTTTAAGTGTAACAACAACCACAATACTAGGACAAGAGTCATCATTCTTTCGGAAACCATGGCCAACTTACAGTCTACAGAATATGCCGCAGACACGATTCACATGTCATGACAAAATACTTGGTGGCTATTATGCAGATCCGGAGACTCAATGTCAAATGTTCCATGTGTGCGTCAAAGTTGGCGGAGTGGGGGTAAGTACGACTAACCAATATCCAAGATCCATTCAACATCTAGAAACATCTCTGCCATCTCCGAGATACATTCACACTTGTTGTTGTCTCAGCCGCCTAAACCGCGAACCACGAAGATAGCCAGCCAACAGCACTGAGACAAGGAATAATAAATGAATGATGAATATTAGAATGTTTCTTTGGTCGTTGCTTGCCATGATTGTAAATGCTGCACGCCACCATTCTGCTGTGCATCGCCATGGAGTGGCTAACGACATCTAGGAATGCATGCTTTATTTAGTTGCAGTCGTACGATAGTTACGAGTACGTGTGACGTACTGGTTTTGGTTTCTTTCTATGCGTTACCACCAAATGTTAAAGTGTAAACTCAAATGGTCGTGTGGATGGATGGCTGGCGGGCTTTGTTGTCGTCTGAACACCGGTTCGATTGATTTTTTTCGGTGTCGTCGTGCTTCTTTTCCAATTTTTATGGACTCTTATTATTTGCACCTCACTTGGCAAATGGCTGTGTGTAAATAATGCTGTCGATTGTAGTCAATGGAGTTTTCTTGTTGCCAGTAAATATATGCATACGAGAGTAGTGTAAGAAGTTTATAGTTGTGAAGCTAGTATTGAGTAGTAAGTTCCTTACAATAAGATAAGTCTAAAGCAGAGCTGTTAAATTTCGATTACGATTAGTAATCAATTACATTACTTTTTAAAAAGAATCGTAATGATTATATAATCCACTATTCAACAATTTCTGATTACTAATTGATTACTATTACAAATAATCAAAAAATAATCAGGATTACTTGCGATTACCGTTACCTTTCGGTTTTAGCTGGCAAAAGAACGAGAGCAGAAAAAATCAAAACTGACATATATTGAAAAGTCAAAAGTTTTGACAAACAGACTACTATGACTCTCATACCGATTTCGCGAGAATCAAAAGTAATCACAAAAAATCAAAAGTAATCTTTTAAAGTAGTCGAACTCATTTTTGATTACTTTTGATTATTTTTCAGTAATCGCAAGTAATCCTGATTATTTTTTGATTACTTGTAATCGTAATCAATTACTAATCGTATAAAACTGAATGTAATCGTATTGTAATCATTACTTCTACTTTAAAAAAAAGTAATCTAATTACTAATGATTACGATTACTAATCATTACTTAACAGCTCTGGTCTAAATTATATTGTCATAAATTCCCTGACTGAAAAAAATATTTTGAAAAAGAGCCTTTCTTAAATGTCTAATGAAAAAACAAACATTATGAAAAAAAAACTATTCAGCTAAATATGTGTGATTTTCAATAATAATTGCGTATCTCGAAAAAACTAACCTAATATTAAAAATCATATATGTTTCGCGTTCACTGTAGAATGTACTCACCTAATTTTCCGATTTTAGTTACAGTTTGCTTCATAACAGTTTTATTCTTTTTTCGTTTTGACCCTAAGAGTACGGATTTGGAAAAAGGTCCCTTATTTTCCGCGTGGAATTTCATGATTTTAGCTACAACCGCTTGATTGGTGCCACATTTAATCCCATTTAGATCCCAAAAGTACAAATATCGAAAGATCTTTTTAGTTTTCGCGTCTACGCAGTCAGAGCAGTGAACACACCGAAATTCACAATTCTAGCTGCAGTCGTTTGGTTCGTACCATTTTTATCCCCATTCTCCCCGTTTCCGTCTCAAAGTACGCATTTCGAGCAATGTTTCATGGGAGCAATTTTATGTAGTTCATATAAATTATACAGTATACATAGTCAAATTTAACGAATATGGTAAATAATATGGTAATTTATCCAATTTTGCGGGTAATATTCCAAGTTAAGAAAATATAACATGATTTGGAAAAATTGATCAAGATCCAATGACAAATACAGATTACACAGCGGTAATATAATGAATCGGACGGACATTTGCAGGGGGCTATAACAACACTTGGGGCCTGTGTAAAAACATGGGCCTATATAGTTCTCCTTGACGGTAGGAATTCCTACTTGAAATATATCATGATCGGAGGGCCCATTTGGGTTATACCAAAGTATTGACACATATATTTGACTTTCATAGTATCATCTTAGTTGAAATATAATAAAATCTGCAAAATTTGAAAAACTTCCAATGTAAAATGTGGATCATAGAGAGGTGATAATAATAAAAATGGACCCACATTTAAGGGCGCTACATTAAAAAGTATTATTAAAGGTATTATTAGCTCAAATATAACATCATCTGCATAATTATATCGAGATCCAATGCACGATGTGGGTTCTAGAGCGATGATAGTGTAAACTGGGGGCCCATTTGTATGGGGGCAATACCAAAATATTGACCCATATAGCTGGCTTTCAAAATAGGTGTTTCTAGTCTAAATGTAACATTGTGTGGGAAATTTGATCAAGATCCGATGAAAAGTGTGCATTTTAGAGCAGTAATGTTGTAAATCGGAAGTATATATGTATGGGGACTATATCAAAACGTGGGCCCATGTGGTCCACTTTCCCGTTAGTTTTTCTAGTCCAAATATAACCACGATCTTGAAAATTTGGTCATGATCCCATGCAAAATGTGTATTTATACACTCCACGAGAGTATTATGGCTTTGTGCATTTGTTTGTAACACCCAAAAGGAAGCGAGATAGACCCATTAAGTATACCGATCGACTTAGAATCACTTTCTGAGTCGAATTAGCAATGTCCGTCTGTCTGTCCATCTATTGTTGTAATCAAATAACAGGTCGCAATTATAGTCCGATCTTAACAAAAATTGGCACAAGTAAGTTTTGTCGATCAAGGACGAACACTATGTAATTTGAGGCAAATCGGTTCAGTTTTAAATATAGCCGCCATACAAATGTCGCTCCCGATTTGACATTTTCCGCTCTAGAAACGACATATTGTACCCGATTTTCATTAAATTTGACACAACATCTTACAATCCAATTAGAAACACCTATGCAGAAAGTGGGTAACATCGGTTCAGATTTAGATATAGCCCCCATACAAATGTCACTCCCGATTTGACATTTTCCACTCTAGAAACCCCATATTATACTCGATTTTCTTTAAATTTGGCACAACATCTTATAATCTAATTAGAAACACCTATACAGATAGTGGGTAAGATCGGTTCAGATTTAGATATAGCCCCCATACAAATGTCGCTCCCGATTTGACATTTTCCGCTCTAGAAAACACATATTGTACCCAATTTTAATTAAATTTGGCACAACATCTTATAATCCAACTAGAAACACCTATGCAAAAATTGGATAAGATCGGTTCAGATTTAGATATAACCGCCATACAAATGTCGCTCCCGATTTGACATTTTCCGCTCTAGAAGCGACATATTGTACCCGATTTTCTTTAAATTTGACACAACATCTTACAATCCAACTAGAAACACCTATGCAGAAATTCGGTAAGATTGGTTCAGATTTAGATATAGCTCCCATACAAATGTCGCTCCCGATTTGACATTTTCCACTCTAGAAACCCCATATTATATTCGATTTTCTTTAAATTTGGCACAACATCTAAAAATCCAACTAGAAACACCTATGCAGAAAGTGGGTAAGATCAGTTCAGATTTTGATATAGCCCCCATACAAATGTCGCTCCCGATTTGACATTTTCCGCTCTAGAAACGACATATTGTACCCGATTTTGTTTAAATTTGACACAACATCTTATAATCCAACTAGAAACACCTATACAGAAAGTGGCTAAGATCGGTTCAGATTTAGGTATAGCGCAAATACAAATGTTGCTCCCAAATGTTTAACCGATTTTGGCCAAACTATACATATTATATTTCGCTTATTTCGTTCCAGATTTCAATATACCCCCATAGAAATATCCTTTCCGATTTAACATTTTTTTGTCAAACACATACATTTACAATACAAAAATCCTTCCCGTTTTCACTTTTTCACCTAATTAAATTGTATTCGGATTGAAAGTGGACTTTAGTCTTTCCTTACTTGTCTAGAGCAGTAATAGTGTAAATTATAGGGATATTTGTATGGAGGCTATATCTAAATCTGAACCGATTTCCTCCAAATCCATTACCGATCGTCCTTGGCCAAAAAATAACTTCTGTCAAATTTCATGATAATCGGACAACAATTGCGACCTGTAGATTTCGAACAAGCTTAGATGGACAGCAGACTGACGGACGGACAGACGGATAGACAGACGTCGTCAAATCGATCCAACTGGTGATTATCTCGATTATTTCTTGGTGTTACAAACATTGGCGTGAAACTAACTTATAATACCCAATAGTCCACGAAGTGGTGTAGGGTATAGTTAGATTTGTTGAACCGTTGCCACAAAAAATATACTACTATACATACATACATACAATTAATGCGAAGTCTAAAATAGAAACAAATGTGACATATGACATAAGTGATTTTTCTATTGAACACAGATATGAATTCACCCTTAGTCTGTAATAAAGTTATTGCAACGTGAATGAATATCGACCTTTATCTGCATATTCAGTTTTTAATTATCAAAATATATCTGTGTTAATGCTGTGTTGCTGAAGGTGCGGAGAAGGTTTTTGAGTCAAAATGTTGATTTGTAGCGTGGCAAGTACGTCAATCCCTACTACATTTAAAATAATTGTCAATTGCTAAATTTGAAAGGATTCTAAAGCACATCGTATCATTTTTAGGGAACACAACTAAAAAAGAAATATAAAAGATTTTGGCAAATTGAGTTGATACGCTACTCTTATTTCTAATGAAGTAATACCATCTATAACAAGTAAGGAAAGGCTAAAGTCGGGCGGGGCCGACTATATAATACCCTACACCACTCCCTGCGTATGTACCTCGCTTTGATTACTAAACCCAGGTATTTCATATATAATATAATTTATATGCTAATTCATCTTTAGTCAAATTTAACGAATATGGTAAATAATATTGTAATTGATCCAATTGTCGGACAGACAAATACAAATTATACAGTAGTATACCAAAGTATGGACATATGGGCATCACACAAACAATTCTCATTGCAATTCAATTCGTTAATGTTAAATCGGAAAGGACTTTTTTATGGGGTTCTATTGAAACCAGGAACGATGTGACGCGCTTTCACCATGTCTGTTTATTGGTGAAATATAATATGTAAAATTTGGCCAAAATCGGTTAAACATTCGGGATCAACATTTGTATGAGGGCTATATCTAAATCTGAACCGATCTTACCCACTTTCACCATTGGTTTTTTAGTTGGATTATAATATGTTGTGCCAATTTTAAAGAAAAACGGGTACAATATGTGGATTTTAGAGCGGAAAAAGTCAAATCGGGAGCGACATTTGTATGGGGGCTATATCTAAATCTGAACCGATCATACCCACTTTCAGCTTAGGTGTTTCTAGTTCAATTATAAAATTTTGTGCCAATTTAAAAAAAAATCGGGTACAATATGTGGTTTCTAAAGCGGAAAAAGTGAATTCGGGAGCGACTTTTGTATGGGGGCTACATCTAAATCTGAACTGATCTTACCCAATTTTTGCATACGTGTTTCTAGTTCGATTATAAGATGTTCTGCCAAATTTAAAGAAAATCGGGTACAATATGTCGTTTCTAGAGCAGAAAATGTCAAATCTGGAGCGACATTTGTATGGGGGCTATATCTAAATCTGAACCGATCTTACCCAATTTTTGCATACGTGTTTCAAGTTGCATTATAAGAAGTTCTGCAAAATTTAAAGAAAATCGGGTACAATATGTGGTTTCTAGAGCGGAAAATGTTAAATCGGGAGCGACATTTGTATGGGGGCTATATCTAACTCTGAACCGATCTTACCCAATTTTTGCATACGTGTTTCAAGTTGCATTATAAGATGTTGTACCAAATTTAAAGAAAATCGGGTACATTATGTGGTTTCTAGAGCGGAAAATGTCAAATCGGGACCGACATTTGTATGGGGGCTATATATAAATCTGAACCGATTTCCTCCAAATTCAATACCAATGGTCCTTGGCCAGAAAAAATAACTTCTGCCAAGTTTCATGACAATCGGACAACAATTGCGACCTGTAGAGTGCGAACAATCTTAGATGGACAGCAGACGGACGGACGGACGGACGGACGGACGGACGGACGGACGGACGGACGGACAGACGGACAGACGGACAGACGGACAGACAGACATCGTTAAATCGACTCAGCTGGCGATTCTAAGCCGATCCGTATACTTAAAGGTGGGTCTAGCTCAATTATTTCTTGGTGTTACAAACATTTGGCGGAAAACTAACTTATAATACCCTAGACCACGAAGTGGTGTAGGGTATAAAAATATTGACTTTATTAATTTAATTGTGTTAAAAAAGATAAATAAAAGTGTTGATAAAGTATATATGTAAACCGGGATGTTTTTGTCAATATTTAGAGTAAAAAACATCTTAAAACGAAATATTGTTAATAAGAATATACGTAACATTAAGCACTCGTATGTATTGTTGCTGCGTTAACGAAAGGTTCGGCGAATGTCGCATAAACTGAAGGTGGATACAATTCAACACTAAATATCTCAAAAACAAAAGGATATTTGAACCAAGGATGGTATAATCTGAAGAAAAATTTTGAGAAACCAGAATCTAAAAATGGTACCTGTATCTAAAATATCATTACAATATAATACAAACTCTAAGACATGCCAATTTAGCCAAAAATAACCAGAATTATTTCCAATATAAATCGGGTTCCATCGTTGCGAAATTATTTAACAAGACCTTATACACATGAATCATGATACATACACATGATACATATTTTTACGCCCTAGGGTATTATAGGTGCATTTCTTTGAAACACCCAATAAGTAAAAAGAGCTCTGGTAAAATTGGACTAGATCGGTTCAGATTTATATATATGTAGCTCCCATACAAATGTCTCCTCCAATTTTATTTTTTCCGATCGAGAAACCACATATTTGAACACATTTATTTATATTTAAACTAAAAACAGTTCTGGTGAAAATGGGTCATTTCGGTTCAGTTTTATATATAGCTCCCATAAAAAATTAGGCACCGATTTTATTATATTCTCTCTAAAAATCGCATATTTAAGAGTTTTTCTTCCAATGTGGCAAAACATCATATATTTCAACTAGAAACAGTTCTGGTAGAAATGGACCAGATCGGTTCAGATTTGTATATAGCTCCCACACAAATGTCTCCTCCAAAAGTGGGTCAGATCGATTCAGATTTATATATAGCTCTCCTTCAAATGTATCATCATTTTTAACTCTTTCTGCTCTAGAAACTACTTATTTTAACAGATTTTCTTCAAATTTGTCAACATAAAATTATATTTGAACCAGAGACAGCATTGAATACACTTTTGCTGTTTTTAAGTTCCGGAAAATTTTCGTTAAACGATGGCATATTGAAATACTCACCAAAAACGGATACAAAGGAATTTGCAAATGAAGTATACAAACATCTTTTTACCGAAATTTCTGTAGAACAAGATTTAGACAACAGTTCAGATTTGTTCAGTTCGAAGAGTCTTGCAATTTAATGTTGGATTTAAACCAAACAATAAACCACATCCAAAACCCCAAAATTGTTTGAAAAGGCGAAAGACAGGCGACTTTCGCACTTTTTGACGACTGTTAGCCCTACATCAACATTTAGCGGCCGTGTTTTTTCTACGTCAAGCTTTATCAAAAACAAACAAAAAAATCGCTTACAAAATTATCACTTGAATTGTATACTGGTATTGTGATATTATTATAAGAAGGATTCTACGTAAACTTTTTATTCAAGTTTTTGTACGTAAAAATATGAAGTATTTTATAGAATTTACTTTATGTTAAAACGATCTCAAACAAAACAAGTAAGAAGGCGTTAAGTTCGGCCGGGCCAAATCTTATATACCCTCCACCACAGAGTGCATTCCACAGTATTACCAGCAGATTAAATGATGTCGACTTTACATAGAAATACTGTACCATATTACAAAAATTGTGATATTTTTATGCACATTACAATATTTGTTTACTATTCCAAACTATAATGTATACTTATGCGCACTGTTTAAAATCGACTACTATATATAAATAAAATGCTGAAATTGTGAAAGTGAACATGCCTAAATATTAGGTGATTGTCAGTCGCCATTAGAAAGAAGCATTTCCAGATACAGACAAAGTGATAAGAAAAGTATAAATTTTAAAGATATCCCCATTCGCCCCATTCTCCGGCCAAATGTACATAGTCAGAATGTATACACCGATTTTCATGATTACAACTTCAGCGGTTTGGTAGGTCCCATTTGTATCCCTCTTTTTAATTATATCCCTTAAAAGTAAGAATTTCGAAAAATTCCTCTATTCTATGCAATTAGAGGGATGTACACACCGAATTTCATGATTCTAGCTGTTGTGGTATCATTGGTACCATATTTTTCCCTTTATTGTCCCATTTCGCCCGCTAAAACTTTTATTTTGTTTGTTGTGCTTCCAAGCTACAAGAGGAATGTCCGCAACAAATTTTAACTATATGAAAATAAGAAATTTAATTAAAAAGTCAAGGCTACCAATATTTGTATACTATATATATATAATGGATATTATACTTCAATTCATAAAGTAAATATAAGGGAGCAATTATAAATACCCTAAATATTGGGGGAAGAGAGAGTATTTTCAACTACAGTCGTTTGGTTGGTTGTATTTCCATCCTATTTTAATTTCAAAAGTATAAATTTTGAAAATACCTTATCTCTCACGTACGCAGTATAAGACAACTTCATGATTCTACCATTTTTTGTCGTAAAATCAACAAAATAAAGTACAAATTCGGAAAAAAATATTTTACGTGGCTATGCAGTCAGAGGAATGTATACACCGAATTCCATGATTCTATCAGCGGCCATTTTGTTGGTACCATTTTTATCCCCTTTTTCCAATTTTGCCCCCTCAAGAGTACGACTATCTACAATCTCTTTATTTTACGTATCTACACAATTAGAAGGATGTACACACTGAATTCCATCACTCTAGCTGTATTCGTTTAGTTGGTACTATTTTTATCCCTCAGTACCCATTGTATCCCTGGAAAGTACGAAATTGGAAAAACCTCTTATTTTTCATGTCTCCGCAGTCAGAGGAATGTATACACCGAATTTCATGATTCTGGCTGCTTCGCCCCCTACAAATAAAAATCACTCTATGGTGCCCTTTTATGCTATAAAGGGAATGCGCATTGCAAATATCAAGTAAATACAAGCTAATATGTTAAACAAGTAAGAAGGCGTTAAGTTCGGCCGGGCCGAATCTTATATACCCTCCACCACGGAGTGCATTCCACAGTATTACCAGCAGATGAAAGGATGTCGACTTTACATAGAAGCACAGTACCATATTACGAAATTTGTGATATTTTTATGCACATTACTATATTTGCTTACTATTTCAAACTATAATGTATACTTATGCGAAAGTGAACATGCCTATATATTAGGCGATTGTCAGTCGCCATTAAAAAGAAGCATTTTCAGATACAAACAAGACAAAGTGATAAGAAAAGTATAAATTTTAAAGATATCAACATTCGATATTTGTATATTATATAATGGATATAATACTTCAATTCATAAAGTAAATATAAGGGAGCAATCATAAATATCCTAAATATTGGGGGATAGAGAGTGTATTTTCAGCTACAGTCGTTTGGTTGGTTGCATTTCCATCCTATTTTAATTTCAAAAGTATAAATTTTGAAAATACCTTATCTCTCACGTACGCAGTATAAGACAACTTCATGATTCTACCATTTTTTGTCGTAAAAGCAACAAAATAAAGTACGAATATTTTACGTGGCTATGCAGTCAGGGGAATGTATACACCGAATTCCATGATTCTATCAGCGGTCATTTTGTTGGTACCATTTTTATCCCCTTTTTCCAATTTTGCCCCCTCAAGAGTACGACTATCTAAAATCTCTTTTTTTGACGTATCTACACAATTAGAGGGGTGTACACACTGAATTTCATCATTCTAGCTGTATTCGTTAAGTTGGTACTATTTTTATCCCCTGTAGCCATTGTATCCCTTGAAAGTACGAATTTGGAAAAAACGTTGTATTTTTCGTGTCTACGCAGTCAGAGGAATGTATACTCCGAATTTCATGATTCTAGCTGCTGTCATTTGGTAGGTACTATTTGTATCCCCTTTTTCCATTTGAACCCCAAAAAGTATGAATTGTTTAAAGTTCTTTTATTTTACGTGTCTACACAATCAGAGGAATGTATATATCGAATTTCACTATTCTAGGTGCAGACGTTAGGTTGGTACTATTTTTATCCCTTTAGCCCCATTTAACCCCTTAAAAGTACGAATTTAGAAAAAATACTTTTATATCATTTATCTACTCTATTAGAGGAATCTACACGCCAAATTTCATGTTTCTATCTGTTGTCGTTTGATAGGTACCATTTTTATCACTTTTTGTCCCATTTCGCCCCCTACAAATAAAAATCACTCTATGGTGCCCTTTTATGCTATAAAGGGAATGCGCATTGCAAATATCAAGTAAATACAAACTAATATGTTCAAAAAACGTGCTGAAATACTCTAAATATTAGGGGTATTTTCAGTCCTTGTGAGGGAAAAATTTTTCCCTCTTGGCCGATTTCGTCCACTTTCAATCCCAACCGATCTACAACCATAAGACACATTTAGGAAAAATTTGAACCTCCTAGCTCATTTCGTTTGGCCGCTATCGTGCTTTCAACAGACAGACAGACAGACGGACAGACGGACATGGCTATATCGTTTTAGAATTTTACCACGACCCAGAATATATATACTTTATGGGGTCTCCGATGAATATTTCAAGGTGTTACAAACGGAATGACAAAGTGAATATACCCCCATCCTGGAGGTGGAGGGTATAAAAATGCTACTGAAGAAGCTACTGTATTTACGTTCGTAATAAACAAATTTAATTTAAATATTTTCGTACTTTGATTTAAAAAACCGATTCGATTTTAAAAACTATAACCGAAAACCTGTTTTAAAAAAATTGTTTTTTTGGTTAAACCGAAAACCGTCTTTCTAAAATAACCGTTTTTTGGACATCCTAATATTAGTACCAACTTTTGCTTATTTGTAGCTTACCATTGTATTTAATAAACATCTTTTGTAAAATTGGATCACATCGCCTCCCGTTCGACTTCTTGTCGCCTAAAACCCACATATTTAATTTTTTTGAGCAAATTCGCATTGTGCTGTGTTATATTTTCACTGTCATTTTTAGTAATTAGTAATCATATTACCTTGTAATGGGATAGAGGGTGAAGGGTATCATATAGTCGGCTCCGCCCGACTTTAGACTTTCCTTTTACGAGCCATACAAAGGTACAATAAACAATTTAAATTGTCTCCATTTTACTGGGGAACAAAATGAAGAGAATTTCAACAACTTTATTCAAAAAATATTTTTTAGCAATGTCATGGGATTGGCGGGATGATTCTTAACAATGATATTTTTATGCGATTTTAAAAAACATAATTTTGATTTATAAACAAAATTATATTTGTAGTTTTTGGAAAAATCATGTTCCTGCTTTTAAATCCTAATATTTTTCTGGACATTCCATATCAAATCGAACGATTTTCGTAAATATATATCGTCGACTCCGATTTTTATGATTTTGTCCAGATATATCTATTCTACTGTTAAAAATACATGATTTTTTTAAATATGGCAAACTGAAAATTGTTAAAAAAAACCCTGTAGTAGGAACATTGAAATGGTTTAGGTAATTATACGTGATTGTTGGTGGTGGCCTTTTCTCTATTAAAACAACGACCTAAAAAATCAGTATAAATATAGGGGTATTCCCACATCGATTCTAAACAATCTCTGACACTCTTAGAATCGAAACATAATGACTTATATTTTTAAAAGTATTTACTAAATGTAGTCGATTGAAAAGTATATTTTAATTTCGAGACAATAACATTGCCATCATCTTCAAAGTTGTCTGCAATTACTATATTCGCACTGGTACTAGAAACTTCTACCCATCTCCCCTCGCACGTAATATATAGAAATACTTGTGTCCATATATATCCGAGTGTATCGCCGTATGCATCTTTAAGAATTGCTGGAATTGATTAGTTTCGGTTTTTGTGTCTCTTCAATGTACTCTTGCAATGTTAATATTTTTATTTTCAACCCATGGGGCAGCTGTTCCCAGCGAGAGGAACTGCTGCAACACCAGCTTTTCTACTGCTAAATGTTAAAGTGTGTTGAAAATTAGATGTTCCTATGGTGGCACAGAACGCTGCTGGTGTCGTTTATTGTTCGATGATGCTGTTGTTTATTCTGCCTTCGATGATTACATAGAATGTTGCTGTTTCTGTCGTTGTGTGTTGTTGTTTTCTTGAATTTTTCATGTTGCGACTTTTTCTTATGTCGTGACTTGTAGCGTCTTCCAACAACAACAAACAACATTTGCGTGTTGGCACGGCCAGGCCTGGTGACTGGATGTACGTACAAGTGAAGTGCTCTAATGTCTTTTCATTTGTACGAAGAAAAAATATACGTTGTTTTTGTTTTTGTCTGCTTTATTTAACAAGCCAAAGTATTTGTATGAATGACCTTTAACAATATAACAAAAATGGTAAGGTTTGCTTTTCGAGAAAAATAAGCTTAAAAGATATGTTAAATTCTATTCAAATGCAACGTTGACCAACCTTTCGATGGAAAGGACATTTACAGATAATATATATGTGATGATATTGGAGTTAGGTGCACTATTAAATGTTATAAGTAAGATAGAAAATAGTGATTTTGAATACAAATTTAAAAGCAAGTAAAACCTATCAACTGGTCTAGCACCCTCCCAGAGTAGTAGATCTGGAAACGGTACGATTCAATATATCACTAGCTTGGACTGCTTTCAAAACTTGTATGTATTCTTTTCGTAAAAATATTGTATACGCGTTTAAAATTTTTATGATTATGATTGTGATGATTTTATGATTTCATCATTTAGGTGTGTTCATTAAGTCGAATGGTTGTTTCAAAACACCTTTTAAAAAATACCTTTCAATACAATATAATGAAAATTGCCATGTTCCACATCAATATCGTGCAACTTAATGATTTCATGTCATCTGTTCAACTAAGTCGCATTTTCGCAGAAGATTGGTTCGATGATGTATTCGTGTAAAATCAACCCACTACAACAATCCCTATCGAATTTCTGTACCCTAAAGGCACAATTTTAAATTATATTAAAAACTCAGCTATTGCGCAATACAACATCACACATGTTACGAAGTTCAAATCTTGCGTGAATTTTGAGATAATTTAGTGTTGTCTGTCAGCAACTAAATGGAATTAAGTCGTGAACATTTTCGTTCGATGATTTATGAAGATTTGCAATGTGGAACAAAAACAAAATAAAATTGTAGTTCAAACATAATTTAATAGTACTCAAAGTTTCTTCTATTCAGTGCAGGCTTTTTCCTTGTCCCCAAATTGGTAATGAAAAATCCCCAATGATCCCCAAATATAAAAAATGGTTTTATTTAAACATTTGAAGAACGAACGATTTGTAGAAGTACAGTAACATTACAGGAAAATGTTATTTTTTTAATATGATTTTGTTTAATTTTTTAAGTCATGGAAATATACGGACACCACTACGTGATAAAGGACCAAAAAAAAGACCAGTGTCTCCCAGTTTTGCCAAAGTCATGTCATCTTTGCAAACAGTTGATCATTTTCTCAGTCTCACATCTTGCAAACAGTTTGGAATTTTGATGTTCTCTCTGAGGCAAAGTTGTAGCTTTTGTCATAAAGAATAAAACATATAACAAATATGAACAAAACAACTTCATCTTCAAGGCCAAAATCGCAAATGTCGTCGAACAAATCTTATAGGCTGTAGAGTGTATGGGTAGCGTATACGTGCTGTTGATTAAGGATACGCACTGTAGTCGGACTGACCATTAACAGAAGCAGTCGTGCAATATCTATTTTATCTAAACGGTGTTAAGATACATTCCTAGGAATTCCATGTGCTCTAGAAAATTGTTTATTGAGATCTTAGGTACATTTTTGTAGTTGATTGTTACTTGAATTTTGAACGGTTTACTACCTATGGACCACGAAACAAGGGGAAAAGGTTAAACAAGTAAGGAAAGGCTAAAGTCGGGCGTGGCCGATTCTACGATACACTCCACTTTCTATCCGAATACAATTTAATTCGGTGAAAAAGTGTTTGACAAAAAATGTTAAATCGGAAAGGACATTTGTATGGGGGTATATTGAAATCTGGAACGAAATAGGTGAAATATAATATGGCCAAAATCGGTTAAACATTTGGGAGCAACATTTGTATTTGCGCTATATCTAAATCTGAACCGATCTTAGCCACTTTCACCATAGGTTTATTACTTGGATTATAAGCTGTTGTGCCAAATTTAAAGAAAATCGAGTACAATATGTGGTTTCTAAAGCGGCAAAAGTCAAATGGGGAGCCACATTTATTTGTGGGCTATATCTAAATCTGAACCGACTTTACCCATTTTCTGCATAGGTGTTTCTAGTTTGATTATAAGACGTTGTGCCAAATTTAAAGAAAATCGGGTACAATATGTCGTTTCTAGAGCGGAAAATGTTAAATCGGGAGCGACATTTGTATGGGGGCTATATCGAAATCTGAACCGATCTTACCCAATTTTTGCATAGGTGTTTCTAGTTGGATTATAAGATGTTGTGCCAAATTTAAAGAAAATCGGCTATAATATGTAGTTTCTACAGCGGAAAATGTCAAATCGGGAGCGACATTTGTATGGGGGCTATATCTCAATCTGAACCGATCTTACCTAATTTTTGCATATGTGTTTCTAGTTGGATTATAAGATGTTCTGCAAAATTTAAAGAAAATCGGCTATAATATGTAGTTTCTACAGCGGAAAATGTCAAATCGGGAGCGACATTTGTATGGGGGCTATATCTCAATCTGAACCGATCTTACCTAATTTCTGCATATGTGTTTCTAGTTGGATTGTAAGATGTTGTGCCAAATTTAAAGAAAATTGGGTACAATATGTGGTTTCTAGAGCGGAAAATGTCAAATCGGGAGTGACATTTATATGGGGGCTATATCTAAATCTGAACCGATTTGCCTCAAATTAAATAGCGTTCGTCCTTGATCCACAAAACTTACTTGTGCCAATTTTTGTTAAGATCGGACTATAATTGCGACCTGTAGTTTGATTACAACAATAGATGGACAGACGGACATTGATAATTCGACTCAGAAAGTGTTTCTAGGTCGATCGGTATACTTAACAATGGGTCTATCCCGCTTCCTTTTGGGTGTTACAAACAAATGCACAAAGCCATTATACTCTCGTGGAGTGTATAAAAATCGAATTTTCTAAAGTTTATATGTTTACAATTTTTGTTCTTTAGCTACAACATTGTCTCATCATTCTCCCCTACTTCGTATTCTTTTGAAGATAAAATGAGTGTTGATTGATAATTTTAAAGTATAGTTTGAGTGGGCAGTACCACGCCCCTTTGTCTTATTAAGACCTAATACAGCCAGAAACCATACTCTATATATATATATATATATATGTATGTCTGTATGTTCCGAATAGGACGCCAAACCCGTGGATCGATTCACCTGAAAATTTTACTGTAGCTAACCAGTGGACAGAGTATGGTTTCTGGCTGTATTAGGTCTTAATAAGACAAAGGGGCGTGGTACTGCCCACTCAAACTATACTTTAAAATTATCAATCAACACTCATTTTATCTTCAAAAGAATACGAAGTAGGGGAGAATGATGAGACAATGTTGTAGCTAAAGAACAAAAATTGTAAACATATAAACTTTAGAAAGATGCTCAGTAAGTTTTGACATTTCATCATGAATCGTCTTACAAACGAACAACGCTTGCAAATTATTGAATTTTATTATCAAAATGCGTGCTCTGTTAAGAAAGTTCATTGCGCGCTTCCATTTTATGGTCAGTTTAATCGACCCACTGAAGCGGCTATTCGGGCTATTGTCTGAAATCCCACGTGATCTGTCAAATACTAATGCATGAAAATCCTAACCTCAAAAAAATCACTCTTTATATCAAAAAAAACTTAAATACCCTAAATATTGGGGAATAGTGGAAGCCTTTTAGCTACAGCCGCTTGGTTCTATTTCCATCCTATATGGTGGGTCATGTAACAGTTTAAATTAGAGTTTAAAAGAAAAAGTATTGATTATTTTTTCAAATTTCTGGTTTATTGGAAAGTTTGAACTTTGCCATTTAATAATAAATAACACAAATCATATGACTACGACGCACTGTGGGGCCTCTGCCAGGAATCAGTGGCAAAAGTAAAAAAAATTGATAAAAGATTTTGCTAAAACTGAACAAATTTTAAGATTCATAATTGAGTTACAGACAAACTATCTACCCAATTTTTACGTCTTCGGTCTCGTTTGAAAGGTACGTTAGATGAAATGAAATAAAACGAAAAATGGTGTTTTCCAAGCCTTAGTTACCCAAAAATCGATGTTGTTAAAAAAACTCTTAATTTTGATCGTTTTTCAAATTTGGTGAAATAGAACTAAACAAGTTTTGATTAGGTTTGGAAGACATTACATTTAGGCGATTTAGTACTCATTACTCTGTCGTAATCAATTAAATGTGGCTGCCGATACATGCCTATTCGCATGTTATTACAATAAAAGTGTGGCACATCCAACACAAATTTATTTTTCCCCATTTTATAAAGCAACCTATTTGGAGTACTATGACTGTCAGAGTCTTAAAATAAAAGGGGGCGTGGTACCTCCCATACGAAATTAAAATCTATTATCAAATATATTAATTTCTATGACACTGAGAGTTCTTTAATTTTATGTGAATACATACACAATTAATCTGGATAGTTGGGAGAAAATGGGCGGCATTGTTGAAGGGGGCGTGGCCATCCCATATGAAATTAGAAGCAGTTGTAGAGTATTTTCTCTTACATGACACCAAGTTTCCTGAAAATATGTGTGAGTTCATTACGTTTTCACAAAGATGGTTATATGGCAACAAGAATCTTGAAATTTCGTGTGAGTTCATTGAGTATTAATGTTTAAATTTGTGGAAAAAGTGGACGGTAGTGGGTGTGGCACCTTCCACATAAATTAAAAATATATCCCTATTAATATTATAAAAACGTTTGTATCTTTCTGGAACTTCACACAGATAGGATCTATAGCCTATATATTAAAAAATAGCATTGAGGGAGGGAGGGGCGTGGCAAAACTGTTTGGGAAAAACTTTATACAAATTAGTACATATACATATATTACTGATCACAAAAAAATACAATATAAACCCGAATTTAGATTTTTTGGTACGTGTTTTTTGTCTGGAGAAGCAGGCGGGATTTATTTAGTTAAGTACAATTATATTACTAAATATGTGAATAAATGTTATGAAAAATGATTAGTTTGACAACAAAAAAGTAAATGTAAAATAACACAAAATATAATGTTTTTGAAAAGAAAGAAAATCCATATTTCACGTCTGATTTTGAAGCTCCCAGTAGGTATAGGATCAAATTCGTAGTCTAATTTTAACAACAAAATTTTACTTTTATAATTATGTTCCCTATTTCAGAAGTTATGACTTTTGCAACGAAAAAAGTCTAAATGCCACCCCACAGTGCGACGACTGGCTCGGCAGTATCTCATCAGATCAACCTAATTTGTCAGTACATTTTCGATTGTTCTGGCTCAAATCTTTTCAATGGCAAACTTCTATTTCTTGTTGCAACGCTTTTATTATTTCGGCTGTTTATTCGATTTTCAAAAAACAGTGCGTAAAATATCGATGGTTGCGTTGGCTGTGAGACATGTGGCCCCGTCTTGTTGAAACCAAATGTCGTCCATCTCATTCTCTTGATTTTTTCTACACAAATATTCGCTGAGCCAGCCCAAAATCCACACCAAACAGTGACTCGTTGTGGATGTATTGGCTTTTCAATATTAACTTGTGGGTTCTCAGAACCCCATTGCGTTAATTTTTTTTATTAACATAGCCACCGAGATGAAAATGAAAACACAATTTTTTGGTAAAATTCTTTAAATCTCCTACCAACTAAATAAATGCTATTGTACCTTTCAAAGTCAAAGTAACCGGTAATTCAAATTTTAAATGGCCCAGTCTGTATTTTAATTCCAAAAATACAAATTTTTAAAATCCACTATCTCTTACGTACACAATGCAAGATAACGTAACTTCATGATACTCGCTACCAGTTGTATCACTTTTCCCATTTTTGCCCTAAAAGTAAAAAATAAGATACGAATTTGGAAAAATCTTTTTATTTCGAGTGTCTTTGCAGTCACAGTAATGTATACACCATTGCCACGATTCTAGCTGCCGCCATTTGGTCGGAACCATTTTTATCCCCTTTTACCCCTTAAATCTCATTATTTTACGTGTCTACGTAGTTAGAGGGATGTACACACTGAATTTCATTATTCTAGGTGCAGCCGTTTGGCTGGTACTATTTTTATCTCTCTATTCTCATTTTACTCCTTGCTAATTTGGGAAAAATAATTTTATTTTAATCTACTCAATTAGAGGAATGTCCACACCGATCTTCTTGTCATTTTTATCCATTTTTGTCCCATTTCACCTCCTACGAATAAGAGTGCACGTTTCTGCAATCATTCTATAAGGGGAATGCGCATACCCATTATTCTTAAATATAGTCTTACATTTACATATTAAAAAACAAACATATTGAAAAAACATGCTTAAATACTGTAAATATTAGGGGTTGTTAGGGGTATCTTCAGTCCTTATGAGTAAATTTTTTCCGATTTCGCCCAGGTGCAATCCCAACCGATCTACAACTATAAGACTCATTTATGGAAAATTTGGATCTCCTTCGTTTAGATGCTGGCGTGCTTTCAACAGACGGACAGAAGGTAATGATTATATCGCCCTAGAATTGTATGACGATCAAGAATATACGTACTTTATAGGGTCTTAGGTCTATATTTCAAGGTTTTACAAGCGGATTGTCAAATTTAGTACACCCCATCCTTTGGTGGATGGTATAATAAGAACGATGCGTTCTGGAGCATACGACTTTGAAAATCACAACACTTTAAAAAGATGTTCTGCTGTTTAAGGGTTTAAGAATTACATTTATTTATTATTCTTTAAACTTTATCATTGGATTCGAACTCGGCCTCTAAAATATATTAGACAAATATAAATTATCGTATCTGCGTTAGAAAGTAGTTAGATAAGAAGAATAATAATCTGCTTGTAATTTATTTTAGTCTTTTAATATATAAAGTAGAGTTTTAGGAAGTTGTCATGAAACCTGCGCATCCGTTTTATAATTATTCTTATTTTTTATATTCACCAAATTCCAAAATTCCGGGAAAAGAAAAAAATTGAATTACAGTAAGCAAAAAGAAAAGAAAAATAGAGGGCCCAAACCGAAAAATAATCAAAACAAAAATATTATATATTGATAATTAAACTGAAATTAAAGTTTTCGTGGTAGGTAACTTTAATTTCGATTAAAGGTAATTATGATGTTTACAAATGTTGCAAATAGAAACAGTGGCTTAGGAACAGCATCCAAACAATCATAAAACATAGAAAAAAGTCGGTTACACCGGCTTATATAAATTAACTAAATTTAAAAGGAATTTAGTTTTTAAAAAAGGTTGCGTGTTGACAACTCAACACGTCTTACTTTTATTGCTTACAAATCCGAACTAAAGTTAAAAAGAATTTAAAATTTAGAAGTTAAAAGAATTTAGCATGAAATAACTTAACTAAAATGCTGACGTGGTCCACGCGCGTTGTGTTGACTGTGGGAACGTTGAGCAATAACCGTTCTCGTAGAGTAGCGTAATAGTACACCGCTACAGTGCAACTGCTGACACCATGTCTGGCTGTGACAAGCATGTGTGGACACTTGCAACATATTATCTGTTAACTCCTCCCCCTCTAAGTTCCATACGTCCTCGAATGGAACATTAAAAAAATGGTAAGCTGTGAATGCTTTTATTCGTAGCATTACTCGACATCCTAGGACACACATTTGTAGGTTGATTATCCTGGGGGGACTCTGCGGTAGCTGGTTCAACAATCTCTGGTGTAGTGGTCTTGCATTTCTTCAAGTATTTGATAAGTATGAACAAGCAGATTAGTAGAAATGTCGTTATTATGCCCAAATTTAGTGACAGACTTAACTGGTTTATTGATTTCAACTTGTGGATTGACAAAGAATTTCTGACATTTATTTCGTTTATGAGTTCCAAAGATAATGTTCTTTCTTCGGCGTTTGAGTTCATAGGTTGGATTAGGGCAGGGAGGGGTTTTGTTGCAGTGATTTGTCTCGACATGTAGGTCCTATTGTTCACTCGTAGAGTAGAGTTGTAGTGGTGAATGACATAAGATCCATTGAGCCACATAGTTGAGTTATCTACTTCTATTTGTCCACTGTATTGATTAAGGAATAATATCCCATCTTCTATTTCTTCTATAGTGTAGATGTGTTCATTATTCGTGGTGATACACTTTGATGTCTGACTCGCTAAAAGTTTAGGGATGCACGGTGATTCGGTTATATCTTCATAGGCTGCGGGACCACATATTGATAAACTATTGTAAAAATTACATTTTTCCTTAAGTCCAAAAATTTTATTCTTACAATCTAAAACATATTCATAATCTAGTTTCATTACAATGTTGTCTTTTTTTACAGCTTTGATATGCAATTTATTACAATTTTCAGAATCTGTAGTAGGAACACTTAAAATATAAATTATATTGTAACCATCTATAGCAATTTTAACTTCGGCAAAATGTAATAATTCATCGGTACTAGAAAATGGTATGTTGTCTTTATCAAAAATATTATTCAAAATGTTTATTTCAAATGATGAAAGGATAAAAGAGTTAACTATGTTCACTTTTGCTAAATGTATTGCGAATTCAATGTTCGCGATGTTTTCTTTTAAAAGATCGAGTTTATATTTCCATTCCAATATCCTTTCATTATTAAGATTTTGTTCTGTTTTTATTATTTTTATTATCTCATTTGTGGCATTTGTAAGCTTATCGATTCTATCCAGTGACAAACGATTTATTATAATCTGATTCTCATTGTTTTCCAAAATATCGTTCGTCTTTTTTTGAATTATCTCGAAGTCGTGATGGTCTGGGCTTCCAGCAACCCATTTCCATGCGCTACCGAGGAAATCCAATGAACGTTTAGATTTTAAATTTGGTTTGAGTCTAGATATGTAGGATTTGATTTGGGATATGGTGTAGTTAATGTAGGGAGCTAGTGGATGATTTAGGGTGATATTCCGAACAATATTAATTTCCAATTCGTTGATGAGGCTATCGTATCTCTGTATGTCAATGGTATGGACTATCTTGAATGTTCCGGTTTGAACCTTAGCAAGTCCGGAGTGCATTGCAACCAATTTTGAATTTGAATAATCCAGTATTTGTACTTCCCCAGCACAAAGTGCTGTTATTATGATCAGCAATCTGTAAAATGAATATGCCAAATTAATTTCTGATATGCTTCTTGTGGACAATTCGTCCGCTTTCTGTGACTATGGTAGAATTTCTATTTTCCTTTACTATTTCTTCCTTAAATCTCTCTGACAATTTTGTACCTAATCTTTTCCGTATGGTGTGAAGGATTGCATAGTATCTGCTCGTTCCCTTTATGCTATCAAAAAGAGTCAACACCCTTTCCACTGATTTTCGCCAAGAGCTAAACTCTCCTGGCTTTCCGGAGAATTCACGCAAGGATTTAACTAGGTCGGGAATCTTATCTAATTCCGCGATACTGATTGTACCTATCGGTTGATCACCGCCTTCATCAACAACGTTTTTCTCAAAAAAGCTTTGCATCATCGCTCTAATCTCGTCTTTTTGAGCCTGTGACAGCCCACTAGTACCAAGGTTTGAGCTGCCTGAACTACTCATCTTTAGAGATTTACTTAATCTTTCAGTAATCTCATCGATACTATCTCCTGGCATTATACTATTCCTTTTTTTTAAATTGTTCGGAATTAACAGATGGGATTTATGATCGGGAGGGATTTTTTTTTTTTTTTTTGGAAAACTAACGTTTGCACTTTTAATATTATAAAAAAAAGCTTATAATGCCACTCACCTGACAAACATATCGATGATTATTACTTATTTCTTTTGCAATTTTAATTTTAATAAAATGTCACAGAATTTAATTTTTTTGCCTTTAAATACTATTTTATAAAATTTTTCTGATTAGATACTTTTTCCTCATAAATATATTACTTCTTTTTCTTCCTTTTTTTATAGAGATTTAATCATTTTATCTTTCTAATAGAATATTTTCATTATTTTCTTTTACTCTTAATTTTTATGCACACATTTATTTATCATTTTTTAGATATTTTCTTAATTCTTAGTTATTTTAACTTTTCTTTTCTTCATTCTCTTTAATTCACATTTATAGAGATTTAATCATTTTATCTTTCTAATAGAATGTTTTCATTATTTTCTTTTACTCTTAATTTTTATGCACACATTTATTTATCATTTTTTAGATATTTTCTTAATTCTTAATTCTTAGTTATTTTAACTTTTCTTTTCATTCTTTAATTCACAAATGGTTTAGTTATTTTTCTTTTCCTTAAATTCATTATCTTAGACTACAGTGAAGCCGCTGATGATCCCGTGATCATCTCCTGTTTGCACGTTTTGCTACTAAGGCGCGTCGTTTCTTCACTTTTTGGGTCGGTCTGCCTACAGTGAAGCCGCTGATGATCCCGTGATCATCTCCTGTTTGCACGTTTTGCTACTAAGGCGCGTCGTTTCTTCACTTTTTGAGTCGGTCTGCGTTCCTTTTTTATTTTGTTTGGGAAAACCCCTTCGTCCTTTAAAGGGGTCCCTGCTCGGGCGCCAATTAACTAAATTTAAAAGGAATTTAGTTTTTAAAAAAGGTTGCGTGTTGACAACTCAACACGTCTTAGTTTTATTGCTTACAAATCCGAACTAAAGTTAAAAAGAATTTAAAATTTAGAAGTTAAAAGAATTTAGCATGAAATAACTTAATTAAAATGCTGACGTGGTCCACGCGCGTTGTGTTGACTGTGGGAACGTTGAGCAATAACCGTTCTCGTAGAGTAGCGTAATAGTACACCGCTACAGTGCAACTGCTGACACCATGTCTGGCTGTGAAAAGCATGTGTGGACACTTGCAACATATTATCTGTTAACTTATATACTCTCACTCTCAGAGAACATTTGTATGGAAGGACTTAGTGCCGCATTATGTCCACATTCGTAAATAATTGTAAAAACATGATGAAATATTTAATTTAATTTTACCTAGGGTAGAGACATTTGTGTGGGAGGTCTAGAAGAGGCGTGGCTAAAGCATAAATATTTTTTAGATTTAATATGATTATAAAATTTTCAAATATCAAATTGCAACTGATTTTGACAACCCGTATGTAAGTTCTATCGGTTTTATTCTAACCAAGGCTTATGCCACTTTGTGTAGGAGATACCAGAAGGGGTGTGGCAATATCGCCCATATTTCAAGTGTATCAAACGTCCATAAAAGCATTGTTAAAGGTCAAATTTCAGAGTATTCCGACCATCCGTATATATGTATGTTATAACAGCTTTAATTTTAGGTACGTTGGGGTGATTTGTGTGGGAGGTAGCACAAGTGGTGTGGCAAAAAATCTTGCACGTTGAAAGTGCTTATAAAAACTTTATTGTATACCGAAATATATATAAAACAATGTTTATATGTAAAAAATCTATTGATAAATGTAAAACTTTTGATACTCTTTGTTGACACAAATGTTTGTAACACCAAGAAATAATCGAGTTAGACCCACCTTTAAGTATACCGATCGGCTTAGAATCACCAGCTGAGTCGATTTAACGATGTCTGTCTGTCCGTCCGTCCGTCTGTCCGTCTGCTGTCCATCTAAGCTTGTTTGCACTCTACAGGTCGCAATTGTTGTCCGATTGTCATCAAACTTGGCAGAAGTTATTTTTTCTGGCCAATGACCATCGGTATTGAATTTGGAGGAAATCGGTTCAGATTTAGATATAGCCCCCATACAAATGTCGCTCCCGATTTCACTTTTTCCGCTTTAGAAACCACATATTGTACCCGATTTTTCTTTAAATTTGGCACAACATCTTATAATCTAACTATAAACACCTGTGCAAAAATTGGGTAATATCGGTTCAGATTTAGATATAGCCCCCATACAAATGTCGCTCCCGATTTGACATTTTCCGCTCTAGAAACGACATATTGTACCCGATTTTCTTTAAATTTGGCAGAACATCTTATAATCCTACTAGAAACACGTATGCAAAAATTGGGTAAGATCGGTTCAGATTTAGATATAGCCCCCATACAAATGTCGCTCCCGATTTGACATTTTCCGCTCTAGAAACGACATATTGTAACCGATTTTCTTTAAATTTTGCAGAACATCTTATAATCTAACTAGAAACACGTATGCAAAAATTGGGCAAGATCGGTTCAGATTTAGATATAGCCCCCATACAAATGTCGCTCCCGATTTGACATTTTCCGCTCTAGAATCGACATATTGTACCCGATTTTCTTTAAATTTTGCAGAACATCTTATAATCCAACTAGAAATACGTATGCAAAAATTGGTTAAGATCGGTTCAGATTTAGATACAGCCCCCATACAAATCTCGCTCCCGATTTCACTTTTTCCGCTCTAAAATCCACACATTGTACCCGTTTTTCTTTAAAATTTTCTCAACATCTTATAATCGAACTAGAAACATCTATGGTGAAAGTGGGTAAGATAAGTTCAGATTTAGATATAACCCTCATACAAATGTTGCTCCCGAATGTTTAACCGATTTTGGCCAAATTTTACATATTATATTTCACCAATAAACAGACATGGTGAAAGCGGGTCACATCGTTCCAGGTTTCAATATACCCCCATACAAATGTCCTTTCCGATTTAACATTTTTTGTCAACTACATACATTTACAGGATGCAAAAATCCTTGCCGATTTCACTTTTTTACCGAATTGAATTGCAATGAGAATTGTTTGGGTGATGTCCATATGTCCATACTTTGAAATGACTTTGGTATACTACTGTATAATTTGTATTTGTCTGTCGGACAATTAGATCAATTACCATATTATTTACCATACTCGTTAAATTTGACTGAAGATGAATGTATAGCATATAAATTATATGAATATAATTTATATAATTTGTATGAACTACATAAAATTGCTCCCATGAAATACCTGGGTTTAGTAATCAAAGCGAGGTACATACGCAGGGAGTGGTGTAGGGTATTATATAGTCGGCCCCGCCCGACTTTAGCCTTTCCTTACTTGTTTAAATTCAATATTTTTTATTTATTTTTTAAATAAAAGTCCAATTACAAATTAAATAAAATAATATATTGTTCTAGGTTGTAATAAAGGGTGATTTTTTAAGAGCTTGATAACTTTTTAAAAAAAAAACGCATACAATTTGCAAAATCTCATCGGTTCTTTATTTGAAACGTTAGATTGGTCCATGACATTTACTTTTTGAAGATAATTTCATTTAAATGTTGACCGCGGCTGCGTCTTAGGTGGTCCATCCGCTTAGTCCAATTTTGGCATTTCCACGTTTTTGAGTAACAGAGACCCAATTGGTGCGAACGGCGACGAATCGAAAATTGGTGGTCATCATTAACACTGGCCGATACAGCTGCGATATTTTCTTCAGTTCGCACTCTACGTAAGCGTGTTGGTGGTTTAATGTCCAACAATGTAAATTTGGTGCGAAATTTAGTCACAATAGCCCGAATAGCCGCTTCAGTGGGTCGATTAAACTGACCATAAAATGGAAGCGCGCAATGAACTTTCTTAACAGAGCACGCATTTTGATAATAAAATTCAATAATTTGCAAGCGTTGTTCGTTTGTAAGACGATTCATGATGAAATGTCAAAGCATACTGAGCATCTTTCTCTTTGACACCATGTCTGAAATCCCACGTGATCTGTCAAACACTAATGCATGAAAATCCTAACCTCAAAAAAATCACTCTTTATCTTAACGAAGAAAACAAGGCATTTGTGAGAAAAGTCTATGAGTAAATGTATAAATTATGATGGTTTTGCGGGTGTTATCGGACTTATATTACCAAAATGAGAGTGCAACTATTTAAGATACCTCCGCCGAAAATTGGAATTTTTAATAAAATATAAGAAAAAATTACCATAAACATTTTTTAATGTCATTTTCAATATAATTTTTTAGAAAGCCAAAGTACTTCAGAAAATTGTTGTTGCATAGTAACAACAAAAACTCAAGATTACTAGCTTGTTGTTTCACAGAAAAATAACCAAACCGGGGTTTTATTTGAGTTTTAAGAAGATACTAGTAGTAGGACCACCAAGTATTTTTGCTGCAGAATGAATTTGTTAGACCATCTCATTTATAATTGACTAATTAATGGTCAGATACATATCACCACATAGCACTCACATCCGTGAGCAAATCTCATTTGTTTTTTATGACATTAAATTGTCTTCATTAGCGGTTGTCACGCGAAAGGCTCTTCCATTTGTGCAAATGTCAACCCAAACCTTTTTCCACAGCCATTCATTCTTTCATCCATGCCAAACCCCGTCAGTTTGGACATTTCTGCAATAAAT
This sequence comes from Polietes domitor, assembly GCA_947397865.1. Classification (NCBI taxonomy): domain Eukaryota; kingdom Metazoa; phylum Arthropoda; class Insecta; order Diptera; family Muscidae; genus Polietes; species Polietes domitor. Next base: position 197,983,900 of record OX377618.1, read on the forward strand.
CTCAAAGTAAACAAAATTAAGTTCTATTCCAATCGGCCGAAGTCATCCTTTGCATGATGATCGGTAGAATGTAATAAACACGCTCATAGTCTTTGGAAAATTATTTTAAATCTATTTCTGCCGCTGTATAATAAACGATCATCTCGTGGAACATCTGAACGGTGTGTTTTCTGCTGGATGCCAGTCAGCTCTAGAATGGTTCACCTTCAGAGATCGGCATCAACGCCATCAATTGTTCGTGCGGTAGTGGTGGTGGTTGACAATTGAATTGTCGTTTGGCTGTTGTTTGTTATTTGTTGTTGTTTCTGTGCAACTCAAAGTCAGCCATCTCAAGTGTTGTTCGCCAACATAAAACACCAGAGTTCAATTGCTGCCAATACAACATTTACAATCGATTTATGTGGCTGTTCCGTCTCAGAACCTTTTCCAGATGTATTACTGTCGTTTATTGGCAATTATCATTGGATTTAAATCAAATTAATTTGAATTTACAAGTAATAATTTAAAATAATAATACAACAGCAGAATAGCAACAGCACCAGCAACAACAACAACATCGACAACAGGTTAATTTGTTATTGAGGAACAATTATGAACGGATTGCTTTTTTGCTTTTAACTATAACGATGTTGACGAGAGGAGAGTTACTAAAAATAAATTAACCTTTGGAAATTGAAGTTGCGATGATGACTATGAGTCGTCTTGAGTGTGAAGTGCCTTAATATATTCTGAATTGCGAAATTCACTTGCCAACAATCGTGGGAATATTAATAGTGGAGATTACAATCGATTATAGGAGTAAAGTATGTCCGTTAGAGTAGAATGGCATCGAAATTAGTTCCTATAATGATTCCTCATGAGGAAAATTATATGTATGCATTTATATATTTTAAAAGAACCGATGAATGGTTAGGTGTGCTAACAGAATTTATATGGAATGCAAAATGACGAAAGTTTTCAGGAGAAGCAAAAAACGTTCAATTGCGTAGTTCGTACCAAAATGGAACGCAATCTATATAAAACTCGATTTGATGTGTCTTTTTGCATTTCAGGTGACGATAGTTTAGTGCAAGGTTTGACAATTGGTTATGGACTATTTTCGGCTTTTCAATATCTAAAAGAGTAATCATGTCTTACAAATTATTCTTTTTGAATGCGATGTATGAAAAATGGACATTAGGGTGGGTCGGTAAAAAGTTGTGCCGTTCACCCCCCCTACAATTAAAGATAATTTGAAAACGAATGCATTTTTTTCACGCCCCTTATTTTTGTTTTCTGTGTCCCCATTTATAGTCTGATCATCTTTGAATGGCAACAGCTACATTTTCTGCTTTGACTCCGACGTTAAGTTCTAGACGTGATTTCTGGAATTTCGGTTTTTACGAATCTCGGGTGGCAAAAAAAATTAATCGTCTTCAAATTATCTTTTGTTCTACTGATATAACGAATTGTATCATTGATATAATGAACGTGTATCATTGCAACCGGTTCATAATTGTACATTTTAAAAGTGCATATGTGCGAGGTGACTATTGAGGATCGCTCAGTAGTCCCGGTATCATAGTGACTACACCTGCTCTAAGCATATAGAATTTCGTCAAGATATATTGTGGCATTCCAAAATTTCAGCATTAATTAAAAAATCAATTTGGAAATCATTTTTTAAAAGATATTTATCCATTTTGTAGCCTCCAACGCACACTAATCACCCTGCGTTGGTATAGGGTGACCAAAATCAAAATTTTATGAAAGCTTACAAGAAATACGATTAGTTGACGAAATGTGTTTTCCGACTATATGATGTCCACCACTTTCTAGCCTATTACAATTGAATTGGGTAATACCTTCAAATATAAGTTATATCGGGAAGAACATTTGTATGAGGGTTATACTAAAGTGACATTTTTATGAAGCCTGTAACTAAATCTGAAACGATCTGACCCACTTTCACCATAATGTATCCAGTTGAAATATAAGTTGCCAAATTTGAAGAAAATCAGTTAAAATATGTGGTTTCTAGTGCGGAAAATGTTAAATGAAATCTCAACCGACCCGCTGACCCGCTTTCACCATAGATGTTTTTAGTTAAAATATTAGGTGTTGTGCCCAATTTCAAGAAATTTGGTCAAAATATGTGATCTCTAGAGCGGAAAATGTCAAATCGAGTGCGAAATTTGTAGCGGACCCATTGGCGTAGGACGGATGGTCCTGGGCGGCTAAGCCCACCCTAGAGCCCCCCAGAATTTTAAATTAGCATAATACAATTTTTACTATTTGTCTGCTTCACACAAAAATCTTATTTTTTAAGTGTTGGAAAAAATCTTAAAATTAAAAGTGATTGTCAACACAAAAAGAAAAAATATGAGTTTTCAAATTGAACGTGAGAAAAGGGTTGGATTTAATTAAAGTTATTTCATCAGTTTTTAAAATTTCGCAAATAAGGGCTACAGCCGCTGCCAAGTTATTTTTGCATTGTTGTTTATTTACCACAATTGTATTAAAATTTAATTTGGCAAACATCTAGCTTTTTGTGAATAAATAAATACAAAATATATTCATGAGTAAACACCCCTAATGTTTCAAGTCGTTGTAGGAACATTCGATAGTTGTAGTGATTCCTTTATCTGTAGTATTTACATAAATAACTTAAAACCCTTTTCAATGTACTGAACAGAACAGGGGTGCAGTGTTGTATTAGGTCTGTTTTTCTTTAAGCCGGGATAACAAGCTGCAATATTTTTTTTCACATTGTCGCCCAATGTGTATGAATTTGAACCGATCTAACTCACATTCACCATACATATTCCTATGGCTTAAAATATGTGTTTTCTAAAGCAGAAAAAGTCCAATCAGGAGTGACATTTGTAGGGGGCTATATCTAAATATGAGCCGATTTGCTTCAAATTAAATAGCGCTAGTCATTGGCCCGCAAAACTTACTTGTACCAATTTTTGTTAAGATCGCACAATAATTGCGACCTATACTATGATTACAAGAATAGATGGACAGTCAGACGGACATTGCTAAATCGACTTAGAAATTGATTCTAAGCTGATCTGCATAATAAACGATGCATCTCGTTTCTCTTTGGGCGTTACAAACAAATGCACAAAGACATAACACCCTGCTGGAGGGTATAAAAATGTTGTAAGTTAATATCTGAGAGATTTTTTGTCAGAACTCCACTGTGGAATTTTATGAGGATCATTTTTGTGAAAAAAAAAATCAAATAAGGACATTTAAAGACTAAAATGTTCTAAGAAAAAATTAATACAGTGAAAATTCGTTATTGTTCGATCGATGTTTTTCGACGAAAAATGTGAGTGTTTCGGTAGAGAACAATAAACAAAAAATGCAAATTGGATATTTTTGCAAAATTTTCATTTTTGCGGGAGATATGGCTAAAATGATGTTTTTGTTCTGTAATTTTTTAGCTAGGGGGTTTTTAAAAATTGTAGTGCTATTTTCAATGAATTTTTTATAAAATCGGTTTTACTTCTACATTTTTGGTCCGATGTGTGTTTCTGATTTGTGATTCTGATTTTTGGAATTTCCTAACCCATTAAGGACCATATTTTTATACTCTCCACCTCCAGGATGGGGGTATACTACCTTTGTCAATCCGTTGAAACACCGTTAACACCTTGAAATATTGGGCAAAAAGGGATAAAAATTGTACATATTAAACGACAAAAACTAGAAACACGAAATTCGGTATGTACATACCTCTAATTGAGTAAGTACATAATATAAAGTATTTTTTCCAAATGCGTACTTTTAAGGGGTAAAATGGGAATAGAGGAAGAAAAATGGCACCAACCAAACGGTTGCACCTAGAAATATGAAGTTCATACTTTTTGAGGTTAAAATGGAAAAAGGGGATAAAAATACTACCAACCAAAAACGGAAAATAAAATATTTTTTTCCAAATTTGTACGTTCAAGTGATACAATGGGTTCTATACCCATTACAAATAGTACCAATTAAACGACAACATCCCTCTAATTACATAGACACGTAAAATAAAGAGATTTTAGAAAGTCGTACTCTTAAGGGAGTAAAATAAGAACTAGTAAATCAAAAAAAAAAATTTTTCAAATCCATGCTTTATGCAAGCAGAATTCTATTGGGCCTAGAAATTCTTTTTTAGTTATCTTTTGTAGAAGGGAAAATTACTGCGTTAACAGGAGCAGAAATAATAGATTTTTAATTTGTGGTTTGTATGGGAGGTACCACGCCCCTTTGTACAATCCCGCCCATATTTGCAGCAGCACTTAAAAAATCCACACCAAACCGACGTACCAAATTTTGTTCAAATACCGTTATCAGGAGCAGAAATAATAGATTTTTAATTTGTGGTTTGTATGGGAGGTACCACGCCCCTTTGTATAATCCCGCCCATATTTGCAGCAGCACTTACAACATGCACACCAAACCGACGTACCAAATTTTGTTTAAATACCGTTATCAGGAGCAGAAATAATAGATTTTTAATTTGTGGTTTGTATGGGAGGTACCACGCCCCTTTGTCCAATTGATCAAATTTTTCCATTTCCTTGTATTGTCATCGAAAATGATTAAGTGTGCAAAATTTGAGCAAAATTGGTTGAGAAAAAAGCTTTCAAAAATTGATTTCAAATTTTGTGGCACACAAACATATATAGAAAGTAACCTTATATAAAGCATGGAAAAATGGGATAAAATTGTTACCAACCAAATGGCCGCCGCTAGAATCATGGAATTCGGCGTATACATTCCTCTGACTACAGAGACACCCAAAATAAAAAGATTTTTCCAAATTCGTACATTTTACTCTTACGGCAAAAATTGGTTCAATCAAGTTAGATTATTGCACTATGTACGTGAGATAATAGATTTTCAAAATTTGTACTTTTGGAATTAAAACAGAATGAAAATACAACCAACTGTAACATCCACTATTTACGAATATTTTAGCTTTTTGAAAATATAAAAATAAGAATACTTATTTTTTGAATTGACTTGAAGTATTATTTTGATATATAAAGAGTGATTTTTTTGAGGTTAGGATTTTCATGCATTAGTATTTGACAGATCACGTGGGATTTCAGACATGGTGTCAAAGAGAAAGATGCTCAGTATGCTTTGACATTTCATCATGAATCGTCTTACAAACGAACAACGCTTGCAAATTATTGAATTTTATTATCAAAATGCGTGCTCTGTTAAGAAAGTTCATTGCGCGCTTCCATTTTATGGTCAGTTTAATCGACCCACTGAAGCGGCTATTCGGGCTATTGTGACTAAATTTCGCACCAAATTTACATTGTTGGACATTAAACCACCAACACGCTTACGTAGAGTGCGAACTGAAGAAAATATCGCAGCTGTATCGGCCAGTGTTAATGATGACCACCAATTTTCCATTCGTCGCCGTTCGCACCAATTGGGTCTCTGTTACTCAAAAACGTGGAAATGCCAAAATTGGACTAAGCGGATGGACCACCTAAGACGCAGCCGCGGTCAACATTTAAATGAAATTATCTTCAAAAAGTAAATGTCATGGACCAATCTAACGTTTCAAATAAAGAACCGATGAGATTTTGCAAATTTTATGCGTTTTTTTTAAAAAAAAGTTATCAAGCTCTTAAAAAATCACCCTTTATATAGTTTAAACGAGTTGGTAGCCTTGCCTTATACATAGGTGTGGTTTGAAATAATAAAAATATTATATTTTTTATAAAATTATTTTTATACACTCCACGAGAGTATTATGTCTTTGTGCATTTGTTTGTAACACCCAAAAGGAAGATAGATAGACCCATTGTTAATTATACCGATCGACTTAGAATCACTTTTTGAATCGATTTAGCGATGTCCGTCCGTCTGTCTGTCTGTCTGTCCATCTATTCTTGTAATCACGATACAGGTCGCAATTGTACACAGAACCAAATGAAACTTTGCACAACTAAGTTTTTCGGGATAAGAACGAACGCTATTTAATTTGAGAAAATCGGTTCAGATTTAGATATAGCCCCCATACGAATTTCACTCCCGATTTGACTCTTTCCACTCAAGATACCACATATGTTAACAGATTTTCTTCAAAATTGGCAAAACATCTTATAGTTCAACTAGAAACATCTGTGGTAAAAATGGGTTAGATCGGTTCAGATTTATATATAGCTCCCATACAAATTTCGCTCCCGATTTGATTTTTTCCGCTCTAGAAACCACATATTGTATCAGATTATCTTCAAATTTGGCAAACTATCTTATATTTAAACTAGAAATGCCCATGATGAAAATGGGTCAAATCGGTTCAGATTTATATATAGCTCCCATACAAATTTCGCTACCAATTTGACTTTTTCCGCTCTAGAAACCAAAATTGCATCAGATTGTCTTCAGATTTGGCAAAACATCTTATTTTTCAACTAGCAACACCTGTGGTAAAAATGTGTTAGATCGGTTCAGATTTATATATAGCTCCCATACAAATTTCGCTCCCAATTTGACTTTTCCCGCTCTAGATACCACATATTTTAACAGATTTTCTTCAAAATTGGCAAAACATCTTATAGTTCAACTAGAAACACCTGTGGTAAAAATGGGCCAGATCGGTTCAGATTTATATATAGCTGCTACACAAATTTCTCTCTCGATTTCACTTTTTCCACTCTATAAACTATATATTTTAACAGATTTCTTTCAAATCTTTCAAAATATCTTATATTTCAACTAGAAACACCCATGGCGAAAATGGGTCAGATCGGTTCAGATTTACATATAGATCCAATACAAATTTCGCTCCCGGATAGACTTTTTCCGCCCCAGAAACCACAAATTTTCTCCGAATTTCTTTGAAGTGACCACCAAACGTTATATTTGAACTGGAAGAACTTATTTTGAAAGTTATTCACATTATTCCATGTTTAGATATAGCCCCGATACAAATATTCTTTTAGATTTGACAAATTGGATCATCATTAGCCTATGATAAGGAAACATACAAAAATTCTTCCCGTTTTCACTTTTTACCGAGTTGAATTGTATTCGGATAGAAAGTGGAGTGTATCGTATAGTCGGCCCCGCCCGACTTTAGCCTTTCCTTACTGGTTTCAATATTTGTATTGTTTTGGTTTGGCTATATTAAAAATTTTTATATTTTGCTGTAATATTACTGCACTTCGACGAAAGTCGACAACCTCTGTGGAATGCAATACATGGTGGAGAGTATAAAAAGTTTGGCCCGGCTGAACTTAACGCCGTTTTTCCTTGTTTTTCTTTTAATTTTTGGTCCTCAAGGGGCTATCCCGATATCGATTTTACAGAAAATTGTAGGCTATTTTCTAACAAATTTTGCACAAAATCCAAATGACGTTATGCAAGGATAACAAATATTTTTAAATTTTCAATGTCCTTCTCCACCAGGACATGTATAATTTGCTATACCATTTTAACGCAGTCGTGAAGTGCTGATACATATAGTTTTATAATCCGATAATTCATGCGAACAATACTACATCATAAAGAAATGTATCTTTTTCTACAAACACTGTAAATTGCCAACAAAATTCGTATGACCGGACATGTATAATTTGCTATACCATTTTAACGCAGTCGTGAAGTGCTGATACATATAGTTTTATAATCCGATAATTCATGCGAACAATACTACATCATAAAGAAATGTATCTTTTTCTACAAACACTGTAAATTGCCAACAAAATTCGTATGACCGAGGAAAACAAACGTGCAAAATGTTAGACAAATCAAAAGGGTTCGGGTCCAAAAAGTGTGTTTGAAAAAAAACCTTGGGATCACCCAATAATTTTATTGACAGGATCACAATAACGGACTTATTGTGGATTGTGTGGGTCTAGACGACATGTGGTTACCGCAGCCCTGCCACACATATCATGAAACAATCGATTTATTGGAGAAGATATCATGTCTACCTATAATGCTGTAAAATATTATCATTCCGGTTAAAACAATTTGTGTTATATTTAATTAGATAGTGCATTACTAAAATTGTATTTTTGATATGGTACCTTAAATGTGCCAGTTAGTGTGGTAGTGGTCTATGGCAAAAATCCAAATAAATGATATATGCTTATTTTTCTGTTTACTTTGATCAGATCTTTAATTTAAGAACGTTTCCTTTTGACATTTATGATAAATATACCGGTTCAATGACTTTTCTCATTTAATGCACATCGTCTTGTCTTTAGTTTTAGTTTGAAATTGGTCTAAGTCTCACTATATCCACTGACATTGATGTGTGGTGATGTAAACAGACATTTTTTATTTATAATGTCCACTTTAAGTGATTCAGATAGTTTGAATGACATATAAAACGAAATTATTTCAAAATTAAATAATAAATTCAATATAAAGTTTCTAGACGGACAACCTCATCTTTGGCAAGGAAATATTACTTTTTCGAATTAAAATATATTTGTTTATTTTTTTTTTTGAGTAGAATGAAAGTGGTCTATGTGGTATAATCCTCTTAAATTAGTGAAATTTATAAAAGTTCAATATAGTAGGATATTCTAAGAAACAAATTTTGTGCTTCAGTGGAAAAATATTTTTCTATTGTGATGTGCGAATAACTCCTGAATTGTAGGAGATAATGAACAATATGGAGAAAATTGCCATTCTTGAAAATATTTCATCGCAATCAATTAAAAAGGAAAGTTCTGTGATACTAGTATTTATGTTTAGACTGATTTTTATCTCTGAGAATTTATTTTTAAAATTTTAATAAATTGTGTCGTGATGTCGAGTTTTCATAATAGAATATAAGTGATTTACCTATGATGTAAAATGAATCGAATTTCATTAAATACAAATTTGTCTCCTGATGCAGTTGGAAAAAACAACACAACACAACATTAGCCCGACATCATAACATCAATAATTAAATATAAACAACAAATTGTTCGTAAATAAACATCAAAAATATAAAATATTTTAAATTACAATAAAATGTATAGTTTATACCATACCATTCTTACCTTAATAATATTATAATTTTCCCATCCTTTCCTTGCAGGTACAAGATTTCCGTTTCCTGTGTCCAAATAGCACCGCATTTGACCAAGAGGCTCAAATATGTGCTAATTGGGGTGATGTCGATTGTGAACAATCCGTTCTCTATTATGGCAGTGACAATTTTGATTTGTATCGTCTGGGTTCGGGTTTCGAAAGCAAGCGGGCACCGCTGGCCGAAGAAGACGAATCAACGTTCCATTTGCAACGTGCGGAAACTGGTAAATACTGTGCAATCTCGGCATGCAGCCATGCCAACGAAGAGCAATTAATTTACATTTAATCTTTTTCCAAAACAAACACAATCATACACACCGCAGGTGATATAAGACGTTTCAAGCAGACGACGGTGGATCAAAAGTCTCGCCCCGACCAGCCGCCTAATTATACCAAACACTTTGAAACGGTAACACGGGGTACGTTCAATAGCCACAATAGCAATAGCAACAGCAACAACAACAACTATTTAAATGGGCCAAATGATGATGTGCAAAAGAAGAAGCAGACCAAAACGGAAGCTAGCAAAAAACCCATAGTGAGCTATTACACGCCAACATCGACGACGACCACCACGACGACGGAACGTTACAGCAACGATGATTCGAAACGTAAGCTTATTTTCAATTTGCATAATGTGAGAAATTTTAATGAAACCCCCACACCCCTCCTTTTTGTATTGCAGAGGACTTGGATGACATCTTCAAGGGGTCCCACAGTTCCCACTTCTTTTCCAATCGTAATGGCGGGCGAGAAGATGACTTCGTGGATCACCCGGTGAGACAACAGAAACCCAATGATTTCAATGATTTCTCGAAGAAATCGGAGGCCACTACCATTGGCAAGACGCGGGTCACCCCGGCGAGAAGCAAACGTCCCCCAGCATCAACAACAACCTTGGCGACAAGCAGCACCACGACGACACCAAAAACAACAACGGCCACCAGAGTAACCAAGAAAGTAACCGGGAATACCTATTACAACACCGATTTCTTTGATTATGCCCTGTCCAAATCGACCACTTCGGGGTCGACACCTTCGACCAGCACCACCGCCGCCGCTAAGGTTACCACCCCAAGGCCGTCCTCAAATAATGCCGTGAATCGTTTCAACTTTGGTTTCAACGATTATGAGACTCAACTCAATGTTCAACCCACCACCTATAATCCCAATCGCTTGAAGACCTCCACGGCCAAGTATGTCGAAGTGAACCGAGAGAAATCGGTGAACAACGACGCCTTCAATAAGAAGCTGCAGAAATTCGAACAAACCCAGCAAAAGTCACAGCCCCAAAACAGCAGCTACGTCAATCTGAATGAGTTCAATGAGTTTGCCAAAATCAAACCGCAACAACCGCAACCTTTCCAACCCAAAGCTCCGGCCAAAACCTTTGAAGCTCCCAAAAAAGCCGACATAGAACCCCAATATCATCGTTCACGAGGCCAGTCGGCCAGACATCACAACCAGCAGCCGGAACCTTTTAAGACCGCACCCACCCGAAACACTGTACGACCCACAACGGAGAAGGTGAAGGAGAAGCCAACGGCGCTGCCGGAACACAAACCCCGCGGCTTCGTCAGTAGAGGCAGCATCAACTACAAGGCCACCACACAACGGAATAGCGAAACCTATCCCACGGTCTCGGCCAATAACTACAAGAAATTCTCCACGCTGGTGCCGAAAGATAAATACGATCCCACAACCTTCAAGCCTTCGACCTACAAGAAACCCTACGAAAATAATCCCTATCAGACACAGCAAACCATTAGGCCCCAGAACAAACCTCAGAAGGCGGTGACAGCCTCGCTGGCCACATCCACAGCATATACCACTGCCAATCCCTACTATAATGTCGATGAGGATGATGGTCAATATCATCCAGAATTGTATGAGACTGACTTCCCCAGAAACAAGCTGAATCTTCAACGTTCCAGCAGCACCACGGCCACATCGTCAACCACCAGCACAACATTGAAACCTCAATTCCCGCTGAATTATCAAAATCCAGCCTCACATCTCAAGAGCCAACAGCAGACCTCCTTCCTGAAGGAACAATCGTCTTACACCAACGATTTCAGCGAGGAAGATGAGCTATTCAATACAGCCCAGTCGTTGAATTTCGGGGCGGCCAGTATCAATAAATTGAGGGCCGATATTATAAAGGCCGAAAAGACTTCGCAGCAATACAACTCCCACTACAATCCGCTCAATTCGTTAACTAGTCCCAAGACAACGACCACCACCCCAGCCTCAACCACCACAACCTATTTCACCTATCCCTCCTATTCGTCGTCGTCATCATCGTCTACGCAGCAAACTACAGCCAAGCCCTCAACTTATGCGGTCACCCTAATTAGTACGACCACGACCAGCACAACAAGACGTCCCACTGTCTTCAGTAGCACTACAACGGCTAGACCAACTACCCCCTATCCGTTGAATATTACCAAGAGTGGTAAACATGCGGATAAAACGGATAAGAAATCGAAAAAGAATGAAAGCAAGAAGAAAACTTCCAAGAGACCACCACATGCTGATGCCGACACCAGTTACGATTATGCCTATTACGACTCCGATACTCTGAGTGAATCGCCTCAAGAATATCCAGAGTATGAAATACAAGAATTTACTAAAACAAGAAAGAATTGATAGGGGAATGGGAGGGGAAGAAGATCCTATCCTATTCCACACAAAAATCACACATCTAAAATAGTAGGCGTATCATTACACTGGTCAACAAAGAAGTTAATTTTTTGCAATTTTTACAACTATGGGTAGGGGAAACATAGCAGCATTTGTGGCGTAAATTCGAAGCAATATCAATGACAGACAGCAAAGTTCATCCTTAAAGTAATACCTGAATTTAAAATTATTAATTCCAAATTTATTCAAATTATAAAAAAGTGTGACATCTACGTCGTGATTTTCACGTCCTGATGAAATTGGGAAAATCTATTCTTTTTCCCTGTCTTGTAAATATTTCATTTGTACGATATCATTTGTATTTCGATTTCCGAGTGGAAGTTATATTTATTCTAACCCACTTGTGTAAGAGGTACCATAAAGGGTTTGGTAATCTCACCCATTTTCCATTCGAATACAGCGACGATTAAAACATTGTCAAATACAACCTCTCCGAAGATTCCGATCCGTATATAAGTTATGACGTGTGGGAGGTACTATAAGGGGCGTGGCAAAACCATCAATATTCCTAATATAAAATTGTACAGGATGGGCTATGTAACATTTTAACTTGGAATCGGCTATAAAATAAGAAAATACTGATTATTTGTTCAAATTTCTGTTTTTATTGGAAAGGTTGAACTATGTCATTTAATAATGGAACACAATATCATTCATATGACTACCTCATATGTCAGTACCTCATCCGATCAAACCAATTATTCAGTAAAGCCCAAAATCCACAACAAAGAGTGACTCGTTGTGGATACATTGACTTCTTGATAGTCTGAACCCCATATGCGGCAGTTTTGCTTATTGACATAACCACCGAGATGAAAATGAGCTCCATGAAGTCTGAACTGAAGGCCGATCTCTTCTCGAAATTTGTTAACGTACATTTCTTACAGTTTGCGTTATTTTCCAATTTTGTTCGAGCGTATAGCGTCCAATTTGCAAATGTCAAACATAAAACTGAAAATAAAAATTAATGTTATTCCACCTTCCAAAGTCATAGGAATCGGTAGTATACAATATCAATTTGTAACTGTTTAGAAATATCCTCATATGGATTATGATGGTTTTATTAAAACTATTCGTAGAGGAGGAAACAGAATTTGAGTATCCATCTATGGGCATAAATTAGGAGTTGGGGAAATATTTATATGTGCAAAGTTGGAATAAATTACACTTTACAACACAAAAAAAAACTATGTTCGGCCAAAGGAATTTGGTAGAGTGGATCAATAAAAAATATGAAGTTTAAATTTAAAACTATGTACAGTTGGGGATTCAAGATTCTCCCCTATGGCACATTTTTTGGCATAGGGAAGCATGATATTCTTACATTTTAGTTATAAAGTGTTTACTGCACATTTATGTAAAACATTACCAGGAGCATTTTTAACCTCGCAACGCTTCAATGAAAGGGCATTTATCCCCGTTTTCAACTTGTTGTTTATCAACATCTACCCACAGTAAATGTCCAACAAAAATGTTCCAGTAATGTTGTAGATAAATATTCAGAACACAGCGTTTTCTAAAGAGCAAAAGAAACATGGTATCCTATGCTACTCTCTGATTTTATTCAACGAAGGTATTTATTCAAATTTAGGTAATAGAATAATCGAATATTGTCATTTAAAATAAAATGGGCCACATGTATCTTGTTCTTTGTTCTGTGCTTAGTTTTCCATCAAATATTTCAAAGTTAATTCTTTAAAAAAAACGCAAAAAATATGTATTCGGTAATTAAATGATAATGTTACTTATGCGCCAACCTGTATATATTATGGATCGTGGAAAAATGGTAAAAGGAGATCTAGCCATGTACATTAGGCTGGGTCGCTGACCATACAAATGGAAAATCAATTTCCAGTCACCCCACGAAAAGTGAATTGGATTGGATTGTTTAATGACGATCTGCTAAATATTTCGTCACTGGGTCAAGCCATCTGTGAGCTAAACGCTCCTGAAACACATCCAAAAATCATGTTTTTCCCGTGTTTCAAATAAAAATTATCTTAGAATAACTTATTATTGGACGTTTATTTTGATTTTTATACACTCCACGAGAGTATTATGTCTTTGTGCATTTGTTTGTAACACCCAAAAGGAAGAGAGATAGACCCATTGTTAATTATACCGATTGACTTAGAATCACTTTTTGAATCGATTTAGCAATGTCCGTCCGTCTGTCTGTCTGTCTGTCCGTCCATCTATTCTTGTAATCACGATACAGGTCGCAATTGTAGACAGAACCAAATGAAACTTTGCACAACGAAGTTTTTCGGGATAAGAACGAACGCTATTTAATTTGAAGAAAATCGGTTCAGATTTAGATATAGCCCCCATACGAATTTCACTCCCGATTTGACACTTTTCACTCTGGAGACCACATATTACAACAGATTTTCTTCAAAATTGGCAAAACATCTTATATTCCAACTAGAAACTCCTGTGGTAAAAATGTGTTAGATCGGTTCAGATTTATATATAGCTCCCATACAAATTTCGCTCCCGATTTGACGTTTTCCTCTCTAGAAACCACATATTGTATCATATTGTCTTCAGATTTAGCAAAACATCTTATATTTCAACTAGAAACACCTCTGGTAAAAATGGGGCAGCTCGGTTCAGATTTATATATTATTAGTATTAGCCTATGATTAGGAAACATACAAAAATTCTTCCCGTTTTCACTTTTTTACCGAGTTGAACTGTATTCGGTTGAAAAGTGGAGTGTATCATTTAGTCGGCCCCGCCCGACTTTAGCCTTTCCTTACTTGTTTTTGTAGTCAAAGTGACAGCTAAAAACTCATATTTCTTTGAAACATTGGAGGTGTTATGACAAATAAATAGAAGGAATTAATACCTTTCGAATGATACCCAAATGATGAATATCGATCGAAAAATTACGTCACTGACTCCTTGTTTGTAAAATAATTAAATACAGGAGATGGTATTGACTTCCGCTATTTAGTTTTTATAAAATACTAAAAAGAAATACGAAAATTTGTTAAGTTGTCATTATGAAAAACCACAAAAAATTACGATAAAGGTCGAATTATTCGACCAATAAGTTACTCTAAGACAAGAATCAAAATTTATATTTAAAGTGCTTTCAAGGGTCTATTATTTCAGAAAAAATTGGACAAAAATGCAGCAGAAAAAATTACACGGGAAAAATATGATATTTAGGGTTATTTTCAGGAGCGTTTAGCTCACAGACGGATCTAGGAACGAAATATTTTGCAAATCATCCTTAAACTATCCAAACTTTATTTTCATGGGGTGACTGGAAATTGTTTTTCAATTTGTATGGACAGCGACCCAGCCTAATGTCTAGTGGGATGGAATAGAAAGTGGATGAAATCGGCCCAGGGAAGGGAAGAGATTTCACTCGTAGTGAATAAAATGATCTTTAAAAAATTAAGGTTTTTGGAATGTTTCAAAGCATATATGTATGAGTGTATGATTTCTGGATTTTTTATTTTCAATATTTTATTATTTATTTTCGTCGTTCCATTGAGAAACATAGGACCGTTACAAAAGAATTACATTCAGATCTATTACACCTGAAGGTTCTAATCGATGGCTGTTCTTGCAATATCATCTGCCAGTTTCCGTAGGGTTTGGCCCAGCCACCCCCATTCCATTCACAGTGTTTCAGAACACAGTGGAGATTGTTTAATTGCCGACCACACGTCGTCATAATTAACAGTTCTTTCTTAAACTGGGATAACAAGAGTTAAAAAAATATTTTTTACATCGCCGCCAAAAAATATTTTGTGTTGACTTTTTTGGACTTTTTATTTTGTGAGAAATTTTAAGTGTTTAAATAAGTTTTGGTTATCGCAGCTAAGTTATCCAGTCTTAAAGAAAAACAGCTCTATTCATAATAGGCCAGGTTATTTGCATTATTCTCCTGATGCAACGTTTTATGAATACTTGCATGTCGTTTATATCACGAGCTGTCGCATTCCATGTTTAAAAGATTTCCATATTCAATATTTTAATATATGTACATCCATTATCACTATATGGTGGATATATCCACCAAGATTTGGCAAACTATCATAATAGTTTACATAAACCAGTATTGAAAATGTGTGTATCCGCTATTTTGGTAATCGTCATATCTCTTTTTGTGGACCCATTCTAATAAACAAATCAAAACTGTTATGGTACATAGCTATGACCAGATGGTAATTATGGTCTGCATCTTCGTTTTTAAGTTTTCTTTTGTGAGACAAATGTGTAAATATCAAAAAATGTCTCAAATGTATAAAACGTCACAAAATCTGATAATCAAAATTTTCTGAATATCAGAGTGTAGCATAGTACTTATAAAATGAACACAAAATATATTTAATGGAATTTTCCAAAAATTGCCAAAAGTATGAATAAAAATCAAAACTTTTCGAAAAATTCAGAGAAAAATAGAAATCGTTTAGATTTTCCTATCGTACGTGAAGCCTGATACCCCAAGAATAAATTAATAATATTAGGTGTGTTTTTTTCCTGACGTATATATCCTCACACAAATTATAACGACATGTTAACATCTTCATTTATTTCAATTAATTTTAATTAATATATAAAAAAATCTATTCATAAACTCAACTCCCAAAAACCTGTCGCAATAGTATTCGTCGGCTAGCTGATGTGTGATCGTTTCGGATTCAAAATTAAAAGTTTTATTTAACTATAGTTTAAATTTTATTTCTTGTTTGAGACTATATTAACTGTCACCATGCCACCTTTAATTATTGACGTTTCACCCTTTAATTTACCATTTTAATAATCTTTAACCCATCAGATGTACTAGAAAATATGGCAAGAAAATTGAAAAGTTGATGCCTGGAGCCTGCTTTTCAAAAGAATCCATTATCACAACAGTTTTTTTGTTGACCAGTGTGTTGTTGCCAACAGCTAACATCGATAGCATTACAATCTGTAGTTAATCATTAAATATAATACCACTCTGTTTTGTGGTTATCAGTTTTTAAATCAATCTTAAAACTCTTTTCATACATTTTATATTGTAATTTATTCCCATGTCATTACCTGGCCTACAATTTTGCTTTGCTTTCCATGGAAGGCATCATCAACTCTTTAAACGAAAAAAAAAACTACACTAAAAGCTAAAAAGAGAAAAATAAAAATGTGAAAAAGTATTTCTAGTTATTTAAATTGAAACAAAACATTTATGTATGTTTTTTAGTCGTTAGACAATTATTAATCGTAAAATAATGAATGTGTTCATGTGTATCTGCATCTGGATGTATGTCGATACACATTACACTACACCACTCTACACTACATACCTACCTACCAAGTAGACTTTTTACGTTTTGTTTTTACCCTTTTCATTGGATTCGCGCAAAATTTGTTTTTCATTATTTGTAGTACGATGTATTTATAAAGCAAATGTGTTTTTTTACAAAATTTATTTATCTTAAGTATTTTTGTATTGTAAATAATAAATAAGAAATAAACATTTATAAAGATATATAAAATAATATTTGAATGGATTTATTTAATCACTGTTGGTAAACTGTGCTGACGTCATAACAATTGTAACCCTCATTCAGGAAATACGGATTATGATGGATTTTATCTTTGTGGCTATTGCGATCGAAGTGGGTATTTTTGGCTGACATCCCCATTAAATGAAGACACAATGGATACAATGCTGAAATTTACTTTGGCTAACTACGTATTTTAAAGATATGTGTATTGCCTTAGATTGATTAGGTTTTAAAGAGCTTCCTTAATATAGAAAGGCCGTAACTCATATTTTTAGCAAATCACGATTTTTGGATACTTTAACAAAAAAAAAAGAAAAGAACTCGATTTCTCAAAAAATATAAGATGAATCATTTCTATATTAAGTTGGGGATCATTCTCAGAAATTGCTGGACATTATCATTCCCGAGGAATTCCACGGGAATTCCAACGGTAAAAAACATGCGACCATTTTAATAAAAATTAATTTTGAAACACATTTTCCCCACTATGGATTCGGGTATTTTTTCGGAAAACATGGAAAATCTAGTAATTTGTTCATCGTTCCTATCCTTTTTAATGATATTTACGTATTTTTATTCATACAATGATGAGAGATCACCAAATCTTTTTTGCAAAAATTTAGTATTTAGAAAAGAATATTTGTATAGGGGCTATATCCAAACATGGAATGATGTGGCCCACTTAAAAATTTTTTTTTTTGAAAATGCTATAAAAAAAACTACTGAATAATTTGAGAAAATATTCTTTTTTTATTTGAAAGTTCAATCCTTCCGGTTAATAATGGAAAATAATTTCATTCAAATGGCTGCCTCGGCACCCCACAAATAATAGTTGAACGGTTGAATAGTTGAAAAAAAGTTAGATGGCGGACGCTTTATAACGTGTTATGCTCATTTTGACGAAAAATTTAATAAAAATATGTAGTTTTTGGGGCGGAAATAGTCAAGCCGGGAGAAATTTGTATGGGAGCTATATATAAACCTCAATCGATCTGACCCATTTTCACCATGGGTGTTTCTACTGGAAACATAAGACATTTTGTCAAATTTGAAGAAGATCTGCTAAAATATGTGGTTTCTAGAGCAGAAAAAGTATAATCGCGAGCGAAATTTGAATGGGAGCTGTATAAAAATCTGAACCGATCTGACCCATTTTCACCACAATTGTTCTTAGTTTAAATATAAGATGATTTGCCAAATTTGAAGACAATCTGATAAAATATGTGGTTTCTAGACCGGAAAGGGTCAAATCTGGATCGAAATTCATATGGGAGCTCTATATAAATCTGAACCGATCAGATAGGTATTTCTAGTGGAAATATAACATATTTTGCCAAATTTGAAGAAAATCTGTTAGAACATGTGGTATCTAGAGTGAAAAGAGTCGAATCGGAAGTGAAATTCGTACGGGGGCTATATCTAAATCTGAACCGATTTTCTTCTAATTGGATAGTGTTCGTCCTTATCGCGAAAAACTTCGTTGTGCAAAGTTTCGTTTGGTTCTCGCTACAATTGCGACCTGTACTTTGATTACAAGAATAGATGGACAGACGGACGGACAAACAGACGGACATTTCTAAATCGATTCAAAAAGTGATTCTGAGTCGATCGGTGTACTTAACAATATATCTATCTCGCTTTCTTTTGGGTGTTACAAACAAATGCACATACACATAATACTCTCGTGGAGTGTATAAATATATATATATTTAAAAAATGAGTTTGTTGGATAAAATAATGTATCGAAACCTCCAGGTTTCTTTGGCATATATCGAGGTCTTATGGTCATATGTGGCTATGAACAAAAACACAAACTGATTTTCTCATTAATTTTAAGAGTAATTATGAATCATTCTTCTAAAGTGTATTATAAAGAGGATTACTAATTGCTACGATTAAAAAGTTTTCAAAATTTCCTATTATTCGCGGTTTTTTAGTCACCTTTGCACGTTTAAAATTGAGCACTATGAATGTTGAAATAAGCACATATTGTTATATATATGTATGTTATATACATATATATATGTTATGTTCTCAATGTGCTCAAATATATAAATAAGACTTATTGTAAACTCATTAACGTTTTTTTATGAAATGTTGGCAATGTTGTGTAGAAAACGAATTTAAAGATTCCAGCATCATCCGTCAGATTGGTATAATTTTTATCCCTTTTTCCAAATTTTTACAAAGGTGTATATTGCTGTAGAACACGGTAAACAGAAAATACAAATTGGATATTTTTGGAAATCATTTTAGCGGCAAATATGGCTAAAATGATTTTCACAGATGACATTTTTGTTTTATGATTTTCTCCCGATCTATCCTACGGAATTTTTGTTTGTGTGTCATACGCGAAAATCGCTACAATTGTTCAACAAATCCAAAATTCGCGGTTGCAATTGCTATCTCTGTTCAGGATTCTGAAACTTTTCTGACACAAATATTCCGAATGAAGTCAATCATATGTCATACAAATATTTTGGTATTCTCAATATGATAAAAAGTTACATGGGTTTTTCTAAAGACACTTTTCACAATTTTTTTTTTACTTTATGTGTGTATGGATAAAGGCGTTGTCCTCGAGGTCTACGTTAATCCACCGGATTTTTTTAGATAAAACTTTGATGCGTCACACAAGAGATTTGCTTTCCAACGGGCAAAAGTCCAGTTAACATGTTCCATAGCAAATTCGAGGTATAATTGTGATATAAACGCTTTTTTGGCACTTCCTTATGTCGTCAACGCCCATCTACAGCATGTCTTTGAATGGATCTAGCTGAAATATTTAATTTAAGTTATTTCCTTCTTTATTATCCATATAAAAAATGATTTTTGGAAGTGTTTAGCTCATAGAAGACTGAATCTAGGGACGAAATATTTTGCAAATTAAACAATCCAATCTTCATTTTTGGATTGGTGATCGCATTAACATTTTCGCCACCCTTACTAATATATAAAGAGTGATTTTTTTGAGGTTAGGATTTTCATGCATTAGTATTTGACAGATCACGTGGGATTTCAGACATGGTGTCAAAGAGAAAGATGCTCAGTATGCTTTGACATTTCATCATGAATCGTCTTACAAACGAACAACGCTTGCAAATTATTGAATTTTATTATCAAAATGCGTGCTCTGTTAAGAAAGTTCATTGCGCGCTTCCATTTTATGGTCAGTTTAATCGACCCACTGAAGCGGCTATTCGGGCTATTGTGACTAAATTTCGCACCAAATTTACATTGTTGGACATTAAACCACCAACACGCTTACGTAGAGTGCGAACTGAAGAAAATATCGCAGCTGTATCGGCCAGTGTTAATGATGACCACCAATTTTCGATTCGTCGCCGTTCGCACCAATTGGGTCTCTGTTACTCAAAAACGTGGAAATGCCAAAATTGGACTAAGCGGATGGACCACCTAAGACGCAGCCGCGGTCAACATTTAAATGAAATTATCTTCAAAAAGTAAATGTCATGGACCAATCTAAGGTTTCAAATAAAGAACCGATGAGATTTTGCAAATTTTATGCGTTTTTTTTTAAAAAAAGTTATCAAGCTCTTAAAAAATCACCCTTTATAAAACAAATGCACAAAGACATAATACTCTCGTGGAGTGTATAAAAATGTTGTCTATTTCGTCTACTTTGTTATGAGTTAGTACTGTGTTAGCATTCAATACACCAAATATTGATCAAATTCATTGACAACTTGCTTTTTTACACTACGGCGCGCTTCTGCCTAAAGTATGTTATATAATTTTTTTGAAATATATTTTCTGATATATTTGTAATACTTTCTTTTGAATGGTGCCGTCGAGAAATATATAATTTTATTTCCACCTTAATATTTGAGATTTAAAAATAAATTTAACATTTAACTCCACGAGAGTATTATGGCTTTGTGCATTTGTTTGTAAAACCGAAAAGAAAGCAAGATAACCCATTGTTAAGTATACCAATCGACTTAGAATCACTTTCTGAGTCGATTTAGCAATGTCCGTCTGTCTGTCCGTCTGTCCATCTATTATTGTAATCAAATTACAGGTCGCAATTATAGTCCGATCTTAACAAAAATTGGTACAAGAAAGTTTTGTGGATCAAGGACGAACGCTATTTAATTTGAGGCAAATCGGTTCAGATTTAGATATAGCTCCCGATTTGACATTTTTCACTCTAGAAACCACATATTGTTCCCAATTTTCTTTAAATTTGGCACAACATCTTATAATCCCACTAAATACACTTGCATAAGATCGGTTCAGATTTAGATATAGCCCCCATACAAATGTCGCTCCCGATTTGACATTTTCCGCTCTAGAAACGACATATTGTACGATTTTCTTTAAATTTGGCACAACAGCTTATAATCCAAGTAAAACAAGTAAGGAAAGGCTAAAGTCGGGCGGGGCCGACTATATAATACCCTACACCACTCCCTGCGTATGTACATCGCTTTGATTACTAAACTCAGGTACTTCATGGGAGCAATTTTATGTAGTTCATATAAGTTATACAGTTACTATAAATTCATCTTTAGTCAAATTTAACGAATATGGTAAATAATATAATATCCCATTATCCGACAGACAAATACAAATTATACAGTAGTAATAGGACCGACATTTCAAAAGGGTACATATAACAACATTCTGGGCCTGGTCTAAAACATGGGCCTATATATTTCTCATTCACGGTAGGTATTCCTAGTTAAAAAATATCATGATCTGCAAAATGTCCGATCCGATGTAAGATGAAGTTTCTAGAGCTGTAATAGATCAGAATGGGCCCCATTTGGGTTATACCAAAGTATGGACATATGGGCATCATCCAAACAAATCTCATTGCAATTCAATTCGGTAAAAAAGTGAAGTTGGGAAGGATTTTTGCATCTTGTAAATGTATGTGGTTGACAAACTATTTTAAATCGGAAAGGACATTTGTATGGGGGCGATGGGCGATGTGTATGTTTATTGGTGAAATATAATATGTAAGGTTTGGCCAAAATCGGTTAAACATTCGGGAGCAACATTTGTATGAGGGCTATATCAAAATCTGAACCCAGTTTCAGCATAGGTGTTTCTAGTTCGATTATAAGATGTTCTGCAAAATTTAAAGAAAATCGGGTACAATATGTCCTTTCTAGAGCGGAAAATGTCAAATCGGGAGCGACATTTGTATGGGGGCTATATCTCAATCTGAACCGATCTTACCCAATTTTTGCATACGTGTTTCTGTTCGATTATAAGATGTTCTGCAAAATTTAAAGAAAATCGGGTACAATATGTCGTTTCTAGAGCGGAAAATGTCAAATCGGGAGCGACATTTGTATGGGGGCTATATCTAAATCTGAACCGATCTTACCCAATTTTTGCATACGTGTTTCTGGTTCGATTATAAGATGTTCTGCAAAATTTAAAGAAAATCGGGTACAATATGTCGTTTCTAGAGCGGAAAATGTCAATTCGGGAGCGACATTTGTATGGGGGCTATATCTAAATCTGAACCGATCTTACCCAATTTTTGCATACGTGTTTCTGGTTCGATTATAAGATGTTCTGCAAAATTTAAAGAAAATCGGGTACAATATGTCGTTTCTAGAGCGGAAAATGTCAATTCGGGAGCGACATTTGTATGGGGGCTATATCTAAATCTGAACCGATCTTACCCAATTTTTGCAGACGTGTTTCTGGTTCGATTATAAGATGTTCTGTAAAATTTAAAGAAAATCGGGTACAATATGTCGTTTCTAGAGCGGAAAATGTCAAATCGGGAGGGACATTTGTATGGGGGCTATATCTAAATCTGAACCGATCTTACCCAATTTTTGCATACGTATTTCTAGTTGGATTATAAGATGTTGTGCCAATTTTAAAGAAAATCGGGTACAATATGTGGTTTCTAAAGTGGAAAATGTCAAATCGGGAGCGACATTTGTATGCGAGCTATATCTAAATCTGAAGCGATTTCCTCCAAATTCAATACCGATGGTCCTTGGCCAGAGAAAATAACTTCTGCCAAGTTTCATGACAATCGGACAACAATTGCGACCTGTAGAGTGCGAACAAGCTTAGATGGTCAGCAGACGGACGGACGGACGGACAGACAGACATCGTTAAATCGACTCAGCTGGTGATTCTAAGCCGATCGGTATACTTAAAGGTGGGTCTAGCTCGATTATTTCTTGGTGTTACAAACATTTGGCGCGAAACTAACTTATAATACCCTAGACCACGAAGTGGTGTAGGGTATAAAAACCTATGGTGAAAGTGGCTATAGACCACGAAGTGGTGTAGGGTATAAAAACCTATGGTGAAAGTGGCTATATAGCGTAAATACAAATTTTGCTCCCAAACGTTTAACCGATTTTGGCCAAACTATACATATTATATTTCACCTATTTCGTTCCAGATTTCAATATAACCCCATACAAATGTCCTTTCCGATTTAACATTTTTTGTCAAACATACATTTACAGGATACAAAAATCCTTCCCGTTTTCACCTTTTCACCGAATTTAATTGTTTTCGGATTGAAAGTGGAGTGTATCATAGAGTCGGCTCCGCCCGACTTTAGCCTTTCCTTATTTGTTTTTAATAGTTTTTAAAGAAAGCTCATATATTACCAATATTCAGTTCTAAAGTTCGCTTCATACCTTATTATTAGTTGCGTTGTTTGCGTTAATAAACATTTTTCAATTATTGTCGAAAATTTCAATTAAGGTGAAAACGTATAATTTTTAGAGATATATGAATTTGTTTTAGCTATAGCCGAAATATTTTTTGGGTACTCATAAAACAAACCAAGCTTACAGTTTAGGCGCGAACACCGCAACTTTTTATACGGTCTTGTATAAAAAATGTAAAATTGTTTCACGAAGTTATCAATACCGGACTGTATGCTATTTATGTCCGTTTCTATGTACAGGGTGGCCGTTGAATGCTTCCATCATGTTGAATGAGTTTTTCTTTAGAGAACAGCAATGGGTTGTTAGTTATGTATACTTTTGATCATCTTAATAATACACAAAATCGTATATATATGATTTTCCGTTGATTATAAAGGGTCAAAATAAGTTCAAATAATCCAAAAAAATATTAAGCTAGTAAGCCCAATTTGTTCGACTGACTCGAAGTTCTAATTTTTGTGCATAACTAGTCTTGCCATATCAAGCTGTTTATAATAAATAAAGAAATGGTTGTGATATGCACTACAATATGTGAGAGCATTGCCATTCATTAGTCTGTATTTCAAGCAGTATTGCCAGATTTGTTCTAAGCTTAAGCCCAAAATCAAAGGAAATTTACAACTATTTAAAATAAAATCACCTAAACAAATAAATTAAATTATTTGAAAGCTAAACAAAACACGAAGCTTTAATAAAATTCTATAAAAAAACCTATTTCGACTATTCGAATATGAAAATGCAATACTAGTATCCCAGAAAAAAAGAGAACACCCAAAGAAGTGAAAAAGATATTCATCTTGTGATTCGGAAGTTTTGAAAATTGGGATCTTCACCAATAAATTTAACATGGAGTTGTCATATGAGAGATGTCTTTTATTTTGAAAGACTTAAAAGTTATTTTAAAGTGTTGCCCTTTTCACTAGTTCCCAATACTTAATTTAAGTGATATTATGTAGTATATTTATAAAGCAATAAATTTGTATTTTTTAAGCAAAAATTTTTAAATTGTTAAAATTATACAAAATTAAACATTGTTTATTACAAAAGTATTAAAAACAAAAAATGTTTTTTTCTCGAGCCACGATTCGAACCCGAGACCTTCTGGACAATGCGGACACATTACCTCTGTGACCCTACTAAAAATGCATTACCATTCACTTTTGAAAATGATATTCGCCAAATGTTACATATTTTTTGTTTGTTTAAAAGAACTTCCTCAAAAGCAGGAAAGTGGCTCATTTGGATTTTGAGATGCGATTAAAATGTGCTTCCTACGGAAGTACTTCCAATTTTTTTGTTGGGAGATTAAAATTGGCATAATCCATGAGATAAGGATGCTGAATAGGCGTGAACGGTGAAATACTACTTTCCACATTGTTGGAATAGTAAACAATTATGAAAACAAAGAGAGAATTTTAGTTGGCAATAATGAATATTTGATGATGGTTGACGAAGACAACCGAAATATTGGGAAAAGAAAATAAAAATATGTGAAGTAAAACAACAACACCAGTATTTCATGACCTCAAGCAGAACCAATCAAAAGGAAAATTAAACTAAACTAGTAAATCAAAAAAAATTCTTTTTTCAAATCCATGCTTTATGCAAGCAGAATTCTATTGGGCCTAGAAATTCTTTTTCAGTTATCTTTTGTAGAAGGAAAAATTACTGTTACGTTTTTAAATATTTTTTTTTATTAATTATTATTATTATTTATTATTATTATTATTATTTATTAACGTAACAGTAATTTTTCCTTCTACAAAAGATAACTAAAAAAGAATTTCTAGGCCCAATAGAATTCTGCTTGCATAAAGCATGGATTTGAAAAAATAATTTTTTTGATTTACTAGTTGATTTACTAGTTATAACCTTTCTTTACTGTTGTGCTAAGAAAATCCACAGAAAACGTGTAATTTTACAAAGTTCGAATCAAAAATGCGCCTTTCAAATCCCGCCCATTTGCATATTGTCTAAGCAGGTTACAACTAAATAAACACACACAACAATATAGGAAGATCGTTGTAGAATATACTTAAAAAACTGGTTTTAATTTCGTATGGGAAGGGTCACGGCCACTTTCCGCCCATCTCGGTGTCGAAATACTCTAAAACCGGTTTTAATTTCAGATGGGAAGTGTCACGTCCACTTTCCGCCCATCTTTGCACAACTATTTACACTGGATCAACTCACACAAAATTTCAGCACTCTAGGTCTATGACACCTACTGACCATATTCGATTATATGTTTTAACTTCGTATGTGAGGTACCACGCCCACTTTCCCAATACCGTCCATTTCTGGCACAACTACGCAGGTTTATGCTAGATGCACTTACACAAAATTACAGTAGGTGTAATTTTGGTTTTATCTTCATATGGGAGGTGCCACGCCCACTTTTGCATTACCGCCCATTTTAGGCGCAACTACGCACATTGATGCTAGATGCACTTACACAAAATTTGAGCACTATACGTGTCATAGAACTGACACTATTCGATAATATGTTTTAACTTCGTATGGGAGGTGGTACGCCCACTATTCCAATACCACCCATTTTTGGCAGAACTACGCACATTGATGGTAGATGCACTTACACAAAATTTCAGCACTCTAGGTGTCATAGAACTGACAATATTCAATAATAGGTTTTAACTTCGTATGGGAGGTGCCACGCCCACTTTTCCAATACCGCCCCTTTTTGGCACAACTATGCGAATTGATGCTAGATGCACTTACACAAAATTTCAGCACTCTAGGTGTCATAGAACTGACAATATTCAATAATAGGTTTTAACTTCGTATGGGAGATGCCACGCCCACTTTTCCAATACCGCCCATTTTTGGCACAACTATGCGAATTGATGCTAGATGCACTTACACAAAATTTCAGCACTCTAGGTGTCATAGAACTGACAATATTCAATAATAGGTTTTAACTTCGTATGGGAGGTTCCACGCCCACTTTTCCAATACCGCCCATTTTTGGCACAACTATGCACATTGATGCTAGATGCACTTACACAAAATTACAGCACTCTAGGTGTCATAGAACTGACAATATTCGATAATAGGTTTTAACTTCGTGTGGGAGGTGCCACGCCCACTTTTCCAATACCGCCCCTTTTTGGCACAACTATGCACATTGATGGTATATGCACTTACACAAAATTTCAGCACTCTAGGTGTCATAGAACTGACAATATTCAATAATAGGTTTTAACTTCGTATGGGAGATGCCACGCCCACTTTTCCAATACCGCCCATTTTTGGCACAACTATGCGAATTGATGCTAGATGCACTTACACAAAATTTCAGCATTCTAGGTGTCATAGAACTGACAATATTCAATAATAGGTTTTAACTTCGTATGGGAGGTGCCACGCCCCTTTGTCCAATTGGTCAAATTTTTCCATTTCCTTGTATTGTCATCGAAAATGATTAAGTGTGCAAAATTTGAGCAAAATTGGTTGAGAAAAAAGCTTTCAAAAATTGATTTCAAATTTTGTGGCACACAAACATATATAGAAAGTAACCTTATACAGGGTGGCCCAGAAGTGGCAGGGTGGTGTGAATTCCTTATAACTTTTTTATTATAATTTTTTTTTCTTTTCTTTTCAGTATTTTGTAAAGAAGACTTGGATAATTTATAATGGAGCAATACACAATTGAACAACGTGCCCATATTGTTGAAATTTACTTTTCAAATCAACGGTCCATTGTGTTGACTCAGCGTGCATACCGTCGTCAATTTAATGTGCGGGGATTTAACCGCTCCAGACTGTTTTCTTTGGGGCTATTTAAAAGGAAAAGTTTATGTTAATAAGCCTAGGACTATTGAGGAGTTAAAAACCAATATTCGAGAAGAAATTAACAACATACCACCGGAAGTTTTGCGAAAGGTCATGGAAAATGTGTTGGAAAGAGCACATTTGTGCGAAGCAGAATATGGCCACCACTTGCGGGATATCATTTTTAATAACTAATCCAAAAATATTCCCCATAAATTTAATGTATTTAAAAAAAAAAAATTAAAAAAATATCTCTTAAATAAAAAGTTATAAACAAAACAATTCACACCACTTCGGTCTTTCTGGGCCACCCTGTATAAAGCATGGAAAAAAGGTCAACGATACATAAAAAATAAGTGAAAATATCATTATTAACCTTTATTTTTTTGGGGAGAAATGTATCACCACAATAGCAGAATAAGTGGTTCCAGGATATATACAGTGTGGCTGATGAATTACATTACATTAAATAAACTCTAATAAGTTTTTAATTTATATATAATTTTTGTTCACTTGAAAACAAATAAATATTTATTAAATATTTGTTATCAATATTTGATTTTAACTGAAATATTGTTCTTGCCCAAGGTCTTTCTTCATCTATATTTTATAGATTGCAATTTTATTTACAAATGACATGGTGACAATTATTTCTTGACTGTACACCATGCCATTTCTATAAAATATAGATGCAAAAAGGTCTTGAGCCAGGACGATATCCCCGGTTTAACCAAATATTGATAACACAACGAAATAAATTATACGAAAAATAAAAATATTTATTAAATATTAAAATATATATTAAATTTTTTATTATAATTTGACGCATGTGTGACATTCATTACTATCTCAATGATTTTATGACATCTTTGCTATAAAAATCTATTTGTAATCCATTACAGCAGCAAACTTAAGCATTTTAATTAATTTCGATTGAATATATTTTTATTTAAATTGAAAATACACTTAAGTAGATCTTACATCTAATAGTATCTAATAAATAACTTTTGAAGCATTTCCTTGGAGCATTTCGTTTCTTCATAATCAGTCTCTAAACTTTTGTCGAACACATCGTGGCATCGGGAACATGTAGAGTAACATGTTGAAAGCGGCCAAACCGACGGCAAAAGCGCACGAAGCCACAACATCAATAGTTTCCTGATAAAATAAAAAATAAGTACTTGTTTAAATGCTCGTGTTAATAACAACTTACGTCTGGATCAGCCAAACCCAAACGTTCGTGAAGGAAATCAGCTGGTTTTGGACATATCACCGAAGCCGTTGGGGTGCAGTTCATGTTGCGTGTCTGGAAGGTGATACTGTGCAGCAGTGAGGAAGCATAACGTGTATGGGTGCCCTTGGTGTTGTCCTGCAGCCATGGTTGAAGGCCTTTGAAAGAGCTGAAATTAGGAAAATAAATAATAATGATAATATGTAGATAGTGTTTAGAAGAAAATGTATGAATATTTCAATGACCATATTAATAAACATTTATCACAGGTTTATACGAATTCACAATTTAAAAAAGTACGTGTATGGCAGTAAATATTTAGCCTCTCTTTTGATGTCATACTGATTTTAGAGAATCTAATAAAACATTATTTTTTATCAAAATGAAAAAATCCAGAAAAATATGAATCGGTCTTTTGAGAGAAATCGAGGAAAGGTGCTATAGTAAAATGCCATATATATAAAAAGTGGGATTTGGGTTATACTATGGAACAAATTGTGGAAATATTTATTAAATTATTACATTATAATTATACAGATCATTTGTTTTTCTTTTTCTTTGTTTTAGTCCCATTACATGCAAATTTCAAAATTCTAGTCCCAGCCGTTTAGTCAGGACGGTATACAGTTTTTATCCCATTTAAAATTAAAAATGTTGAAAAATTCCTTCTTATCAGTGATCTGCGCTGTTAAACGAATATACACACCGAATTTCATTATTGTAGCGTCATCCGAATTTTATGATTTCAGCTCCATTCATTTTATTATACCCTACACCACTTCGTGGTCTAGGGTATTATAAGTTAGTTTCGCGCCAAATGTTTGTAACACCAAGAAATAATCGAGCTAGACCCACCTTTAAGTATACCGATCGGCTTAGAATCACCAGCTGAGTCGATTTAACGATGTCTGTCTGTCCGTCCGTCCGTCCGTCCGTCCGTCCGTCTGCTGTCCATCTAAGCTTGTTCGCACTCTACAGGTCGCAATTGTTGTCCGATTGTCATGAAACTTGGCAGAATTAATTTTTTCTGGCCAAGGACCATCGGTATTGAATTTGGAGGAAATCGGTTAAGATTTAGATATAGCCCCATACAAATGTCGCTCCCGATTTTACATTTTCCGCTCTAGAAACGACATATTGTACCCGATTTTCTTTAAATTTTGCAGAACATCTTATATTCGAACTAGAAACACGTATGCAAAAATTGGGTAAGATCGGTTCAGATTTAGATATAGCCCCCATACAAATGTCGCTCACGATTTGACATTTTCCGCTCTAGAAACGACATATTGTACCCGATTTTCTTTAAATTTTGCAGAACATCTTATAATCGAACTAGAAACACGTATGCAAAAATTGGGTAAGATCGGTTCAGATTTAGATATAGCCCCCATACAAACGTCGCTCCCGATTTGACATTTTCCGCTCTAGAAACGACATATTGTACCCGATTTTCTTTATATTTTGCAGAACATCTTGTAATCGAACTAGAAACACGTATGCAAAAATTGGGTAAGATCGGTTCAGATTTAGATATAGCCCCCATACAAATGTCGCTCCCGATTTGACATTTTCCGCTCTAGAAACGACATATTGTACCCGATTTTCTTTAAATTTTGCAGAACATCTTATAATCCAACTAGAAACACGTATGCAAAAATTGGGTAAGATCGGTTCAGATTTAGATATAGCCCCCATACAAATGTCGCTCCCGATTTGACATTTTCTGCTCTAGAAACGACATATTGTACCCGATTTTCTTTAAATTTTGCACAACAGCTTATAATCCAACTAGAAACACGTATGCAAAAATTGGGTAAGATCGGTTCAGATTTAGATATAGCCCCCATACAATTGTCGCTCCCGATTTGACATTTTCCGCTCTAGAAACGACATATTGTACCCGATTTTCTTTAAAATTGGCACAACATTTTATAATCGAACTAAAGAGTGCTTTTTTGAGGTTAGGATTTTCATGCATTAGTATTTGACAGATCACGTGGGATTTCAGACATGGTGTCAAAGAGAAAGATGCTCAGTATGCTTTGACATTTCATCATGAATAGTCTTACTAACGAGCAACGCTTGCAAATCATTGAATTTTATTATCAAAATGCGTGCTCTGTTAAGAAAGTTCAGAAAGAAAGAAATTGTGTTCAGCGACGAAGCTCATTTTTGGCTCAATGGGTACGTAAATAGGCAGAATTGTCGATTTTGGAGTGAATATCAGCCAGAAGCATTGCAAGAGCTACCAATGCATCCAGAAAAAGTCACAGTTTGGTGCGGTTTATGGGCTGGTGGCATCATTGGACCGTACTTCTTCAAAGATGATGCGAATCGTAACGTAACTGTGAATGGTGAGCGCTACCGTGAGATGATATCCAACTTTTTTTTGCCCAAAATGGAAGAACTGAACTTGGTTGACATGTGGTTTCAACAAGATGGCGCTACATGCCACACAGCTCGCGATTCTATGGCCATTTTGAGGGAAAACTTCGGAGAACAATTCATCTCAAGAAATGGACCGGTAAGTTGGCCACCAAGATCATGCGATTTGACGCCTTTAGACTATTTTTTGTGGGGCTACGTGAAGTCTAAAGTCTACAGAAATAAGCCAGCAACTATTCCAGCTTTGGAAGACAACATTTCCGAAGAAATTCGGGCTATTCCGGCCGAAATGCTCGAAAAAGTTGCCCAAAATTGGACTTTCCGAATGGACCACCTAAGACGCAGCCGCGGTCAACATTTAAATGAAATTATCTTCAAAAAGTAAATGTCATGGACCAATCTAACGTTTTAAATAAAGAACCGATGAGATTTTGCAAATTTTATGCGTTTTTTTTAAAAAAAAAGTTATCAAGCTCTTAAAAAATCAGAAACATCTATGCTGAAAGTGGGTATGATCGGTTCAGATTTAGATATAGCCCCCATACAAATGTCGATCCCGATTTGACTTTTTCCGCTCTAAAATCCGCATATTGTACCCGTTTTTCTTTAAAATTGGCACAACATCTTATAATCCAACTAAAAAACCTATGGTGAAAGTGGGTAAGATATGTTCAGATTTAGATATAGCCCTCATACAAATGTTGCTCCCGAATGTTTAACCGATTTTGGCCAAATTTTACATATTATATTTCACCAATAAACAGACATGGTGAAAGCGGGTCACATCGTTCCAGGTTTCAATATATTTAATTTTGTCAAACACATACATTTACAGGATGCAAAAATCCTTCCCGATTTCACTTTTTTACCGAATTGAATTGCAATGAGAATTGTTTGAGTGATGCCCATATGTCCATACTTTGGAATGACTTTGGTATACTACTGTATAATTTGTATTTGTCTGTCGGACAATTGGATCAATTACCATATTATTTACCATATTCGTTAAATTTGACTAAAGTTGAATTTATAGCATATAAATTATATGAATATAACTTATATAATTTGTATGAACTACATAAAATTGCTCCCATGAAATAAATGGGTTTAGTAATCAAAGCGAGGTACATACGCAGGGAGTGGTGTAGGGTATTATATAGTCGGCCCCGCCCGACTTTAGCCTTTCTTTACTTGTTAGTACTATTGTTATCCCTTTTTACCCGATTTCATCCCCAAAATGTACGAATTTTGAAAATTCGTTGAAGCTATAAGATGAATTTTTGTACAAAAATTCAAGTTTCTAGGCCTAACCGTTTGGTCATTGCTGCTGTACCATTTTTATCCCTTTGAACCCCATTTTACCATTTAAAAGTACGAATTATGAAAAAATCCCTTCAAATCTGATATCTACGATGTAAGAGAAATGTACACATGATTCTTCAGCTTCAGCCGTGTTGATGGTACCATTTTTGGCCTTCTTGACCCCCCCTTAACCCAAATTTCAATTTCTAAAATGCGACTTTTTGGAATGTCTGAGGAATATCCATACCAAATTTCAAGATTTTAGGCCCAGCTCTTTGGTCATTGCGGTGGTACCATTTGTATCCCTTTTTACCCCGTTTTACTTTTTAAAAGTACGAATTTCGAAAAATCATGAAGCTTCTGGTGCCTATTCCACTTTTAAACTACATTCGTTTCTATCAAACCGAGTGTCTCATATGTCACATTTTTTAAATCCGTAAATAAAGCTTTATTGGCCATATAGAAAAATGCAAGTTATTAATTTCTTTTAAATCTGTTCTCTTAAGTCTTTCTGTTCTAGTTCATAGGGAGTTACTCAACAAAAGAACGCAGCTTGGTTGAGATCTTATCCACTTACCGTACTGTGCCACTGGCCAGAGCTATAGAAATCACCAGAATATAAGTCACTGCAATGGCGGCATTAAAAGGCACTTTGACCACCAATAGGAACGATATGCTCAACTGTTCAGCCAAAACAAAGCTGGACCATAAGGCTACCATAAGATAGGCGAACGTTGTGCCATTCGGGAATTTGGAGTCCAACAACAATCTGCAAGCCATAACAAAATTTACAATTAATGAAGGTATGATTCTATATACATTAGGCTGGTTCGTTGTCCATACAAATGGAAAAACAATTTTCAATCACCGCACGAAAAAAAGTTTGGATTGCTTAATGATAATTTGCAAAATATTTCGTTCCTAGATCAAGCCGTCTGTGAGCTAGACGCTCCAGAAAATTTTCCTAAAATCATGATTTTCATGTGTAATTTTTTTCATGTTGCATTTTTGTCCAAATTTTAAATCTATATAAACGTCCAATACTAGGATACAATTCTGAGACAAAAATTTATATTTAAAGTGTTTCCAATGGTCTATTAATTGAAAAAATGGACAAAAATGCCACAAATTACATGGGAAAAACATGATTTTTAGATGTGTTTTCAGGAGCGACGAATTATTTGGCAGATCATCATTAAATAATCCAATCTTCATTTCTGCGGTGTGATCGCACCAATTTATTTTCGTGACCCATCCTAATATACATATGTATAGAAAACTTACGGATATATAACACAACTGGCTATAACGGATGATATTAACGAGAATGGTATGGACACCGAGTTATAGGCAATCAACAAAGTGGCTCCCGAATACAGACCCTCGGGAGTGTCCTGCGAGAAGCGTTTGCGCCAAATGGGAACTAGGAAAAGAGAAGAGAGTTAGGAGAATATCAAAATACAACTATAAATTATAAACATTTACTTACACAGGGTTATTGTGGACAAGATACCACAACCGTAGGCCAAACCTATGACATTCAAAATTAAGCCGTTTTTGGTAAAGAAACCATGGGCATCATCCTGCAAGATTTGTTTGTTTGTTATGGAATGATTTGTGTATTATTCTTTTGTCCTTACCCCCACATTAGTGTAGAACAGCCACATTAAACTCATGGCCAAGGGCAAAATGAATAAACGCAAAAATAAAGTTTTCATGCCGGCTGTACCGCAGGCGAATGTAGAGGCCAATAGTTTCCTGAAATAATGTAAAAAAAATAATTAAATGACTTAGTCTTAACCCAACTTCCAATCACTTACAGATACAGCATTATCCAGACCTTCAATTCGCCCGGTTTGCCATAAGCCAAGGGCACTTTTCCACTGCCCATATTGTTGACGGGTCCATCGGACATGGGAGTTTCCCGCGAGAATCTCTCCACCAGTGCCTCTATTTGTTGACTTGACTCTACAAAACGATCTCTGCTGCGTCTATCGACCGTGGATAGACATAAATAATACATTAGCGGATTTTCCAACTGGGGACAAGGAAAGCCAATGCCATGGAAATACTCCAGCATTGCCCGAGTACCACCCGAATAGACAACGCCACCCAAGCAAAGGAATAGAGCGCGATCCAAAAAGGGAAACACGTCGGAGCGGGGTTTTTCCAAAGACAAAAGTATGCCACAACCCGTTTTCTTGGCCGTATTCGAAAGGATTGATATGAGCAAATAGGCACTTAGGGGATCCAGGCCATGGGTGGGTTCATCCAAGAGCAGCATTACTGAAAATAATAGAAATGATTTTTAAAAATGTAAACACGTGAGAAAAACTTTAAATAAAATATCCATTGGATTATATGGAAACATATGAGAATACTAATTACAATATGCTACAAAACTAATTTATTAAAATAAAAAATATATTTGCTGAGATTTTTTATTCAAAACATATTCTAAGACATATTTGTAAATTTCGAGAAGAGTATTTCTCTGCAAAGTTTTTTGAGATTTAAAGGAATCTTGTCTGGAAAGTTCATTAAGGAAACTTCCCCCAGAAGTGAATTAATATATTTTTTAATTTTCCATAAAATATTCATGGATAAGTTATTCTTCTTTTTCATCGCCGAGCTTTTACAAACTGCTAGCCGAGAATAAGGACTCAAACATAAAGAAAAATCCCCACGAGTGACTAGGATGGTCCACTGCAAAGAAATTTTGTAAAATAAAACTCTCTTACCTGGATCTCTTACTAATTGTGTGCCGATCGACAGACGCCTGGCCTCGCTAATATTCAGATATTCAACACGTTTGTGAGCCACTTGCGACAGGGCTAAATCGGCCAATACTTGTCGAACTTTTGAGCTTTTCAAATAACCTGAAAGCTGCGAAATAGAAATATAAATCAAAATAAAAAGTGCATAGTTTTGAAAACCCCACATTGACCAACTCACTATTGTGGGAGTGTAGTGTAGCGTTTGAGCCACCGTCAAACCCGGTATAAATGTACACGACTGGGTAACATAGCCACAACGTTGCTGGAACAACGCCTTGGTCAATGGGGAGCCGTTTAGCAAAACCTGACCCCTGGTCGAACCTTCGGAGCGGCGAGCAATGACATCGAGCAAGGCACGTTTACCACTGCCTGCAAAACGAGAAGAGATAAACGGAAAACATAAAATAAAGCATTCCATGCTTCGAGCGTACGTGCGAGTATATATGAATGGTGGGGTGTTGCTAACCTTTAGAACCCAATATAGCCATAACTTCACCGCTGTGCACGGTCAAATTAACACCTTTCAAAACTAAGGCAGAACTGCCGCCTCCATTGAAGCAGCCACCGCCATCCACCTGAATGAAATAAAATGAGAAAATGATAACAAGAAGAAAGGCGATAAATTAATAAAATAAAAACATATCCATAAAGTGTTCATTAATTGAGGTAATTCTTGGTATCGCAATGAAAGACTGAAGACACAAACTCGCTTTAGTACAACCGCTAACATACACACATTCGTAATGAACAGAGTGAAAAGCAAGGAATGTGACGAGATAATTTGGTGGTTACTAAGGCATATTTTAGAGAATGACGAATATAAAACACATGCCGGAAATGTTAAGAAGAATTTATTTTTACACCGAATTAAAAGTCATCTTTTGTCTAGAACCTTTAGTTTCACCATTAAGCAGCGTCAAAACGATATGATATAATTATATAGGTGGGTGGAACAACCAATTATATTACTGGAATCGTGTATTATCGCAGATATAAGCTAACGAACACTGATTTAGAGCCATTTTTTCATTTTTAATAATATGTAAAATATTTTATTAAATAATTTTCTTGGAACTTTATTGTTGTTGTTTCATTATTTTGACAATAGT
The DNA here is from genome assembly GCA_947397865.1 of Polietes domitor. Lineage (NCBI taxonomy): Eukaryota > Metazoa > Arthropoda > Insecta > Diptera > Muscidae > Polietes > Polietes domitor. The sequence continues at coordinate 198,020,431 of OX377618.1, forward strand.
TTTAAGAGAAACCCCTGATGAAACCTTATAAATGGAAGTTTACCACATAACTATGTTTGCTACAAATATTTTTAAGCTGGAGTGTCAAGCTGTACATTACGGCTTTTTGTAAGAGAACAAATATTTTTAAAATGTTCATAATGGTTCATATCGAACTTTTTGGCCATCTACAGACGATATACCCTACAGGGTAGTCTACGAGCCAAAGAAAGACATACAGTTCTTTGCAGGGTAGTCCACATTTTTTGTAGTTATTCACGAACACTATCACTGGGCCAAATAACTTTGCAATCGGTACATAATAGAACTTCTGGCAACCTTTTCAAAATTTGATATGACCTAGGTGATCCGCTTTTTAGAGTCAGTAGTCACATTAGAGTCCAACTTTTTGCAAATCATTTAAAAATTGAATCGGCTATAAAAAAGTACTGGTTATTTTTGAACTTTGTCATTTAATAAGGCAACACAATATCATTTATATTCATACCAAGACTGGCTCGACTCATCTGATTAACCCAATTTTTTAGTACATGGCCCAATGATGCCGTCAGCCACAAATCCACACCAAAGAGTGTCTCGTTGTGGATGCATTGGCTTCTCAATAGTCATGTGTGTTTTCTCTGAAGGGGTTCAGAGATTTGCTTATTGACATAGCCACCGAGATGAAACTAAGCTTCACCAGAAAACAAGAAAATTTTCAACATAACTTTTTTACAGGTTGCGTTAAATACTCTTTGGAAGCGTATAGCGTCGCATTTTGCAAATTTCAAACATAAACCAGAAAATAAAAATTAATGTTATTCTACCTTTCAAAGTCAAAGTAATCAAACCCTATAGAAAACATCTCAGGTATAAGCATAACGTGAATCAGATATATTGTATCAGTTCTCTTAACTGCTCCGCAGATACTGAGGCAAGGCATACTCTGTACTCTTTTCATCGAATACAAGTAGAACGTCTTTTCCACGAGTGTATTGCACCAATATGGTGTAGTGCTAAAGAAAGTGGCACCCACTTCCGTGGGGACATTATACAGATGTACCACCTCAGAACTTTTTAGCTCCCCCACCCCAGATACTTCTGCAATTTTTTTTATTTGTCGATGCCAATATTAAGGGTTTCTACACATAAAAATGTCTTGTACAACTTGGAATCTAGCTATACATCTGTGAATACTTTTGATAGATGGAAACGACAAAGTAAATCCTTTAAGAAACATGACAAACCTATTCATTCAAACAGAAGCAAAATGTGGTGCTGTAAAGAAGACCAATTGTCAATTAATTACTATAATATTTGCAATCAATTTGGAAGTAGAAGAACTATTCCTAGGTTTGGTAGGTCTGTAAGTAGAGATTCTGCACATAAACTTATTTTGTTTCTTATGTTCCCCCAATAAAATATTCCAATATTTGGACAGTCTTAGGATGGTGCAAATGTAGTGTCGGATTACAAGAATGTACATCAAATGAAAAGAAAAGAAAAACATACACAAGTCGCATTTATTCACTGCCTCGCACACAAATTAAATTTGATAATTGTCGACTGGAATATTGAAACGATTTGTTTTTTCAACTGAAGCGTCAGATTTGACACTTTTCATTATTTTTCACTTGGAAACATCTGCAGTAAAAGTGGATCACATCAGTCAATGTTATATATAGACCCAATACACATTTCCTCTCCGATTTGACTTATTACTGGTTAGAACATGTATTTCATAACACTATGCAGCAAGTAAAATAAAAATTTCGAGAAGTAAATGTATTTTGAGGCATACTGATTCATAAAATCAGCATACAAAATTTTTTATGAATAAATTAAAATGACAATGGATATTTTTTACTTGTTGCGATAGACACAGTGCTTTAGGAACAGGAACTTTAAAAACTTGAGAAAACATTTATTTTTTTTTCGAAAAAATTCTTTGTTTTGCTGGCAATATCGGACAAAGATATTGTGTTTGTCATTCCATTAACTTCTGCATTTATCCATAGATCTTTTACACGTAGACATTATGTTCTGCGTTATACATAACCTAAAAAATTCTTGTTAAATTTGGCGCAGTGTCATGTTATATTTTCGCTGACATTTTCAGTCATCCAGATTTGGTAATAAAATCTTATAATTACACTGATTAGGAGGGTTTTCATATAGTCGTCTCCGCCCTACTTTACCCTTTCCTTACATACTTAAAAGGTCAATTGAAGTTTTGCTTTTTCGTTGGGTTTGATCACTCTACTATGAATGTATTTGTATAGTAATTGAGTGACTAAGGAGACTGTTTTAAAAATGATTTAGACCATCTTAAAGATCAGTTCATATTCCTATACAGACATATTTTTAATAATACCCTAGTCCACGAAGTGGTGTAGGGTATAAAAATTGTATACATCATCGTTTCATATTAACACTTTTTCTGCATATAACTCAGGGTTTTTTGACTCTAGTAAATTGCTTAGTTATGTCGCAATTTTCATACATATATATTTGCATTTAACTAAACTGCATATCCACAGAAAATTATGAACCTCTATGTCTGAAACAATATAATATTTTATATGGTCTCCGACGGCTATTTCAAGTGTTGCAAATATTACACTGTGCTACAGTCCAAAAATTCTGCAAAGTTATATCATTTTTCCTGTAGGTATGGTCGAGTGGAACAAGAATCAGTATTTCTAAATTTCCCAGACACACCCAAAGTCTTTAGTTACGGAGTAAAAATCGGATTTTCGTACTTTGCACACTTATAAACTAGTAACTTAGTTGATTATCAACCGATTTTCACTTTCTCCTCGGATTTAATAAGATCAAACCTAGATGTTTCGATAGATATATAGTTTATTTACTTAAACTTAAGAAATCTGTGTGGTTTTGTTCAACAAACAAATTTTTTAAACAAATTTTAGCGATTTTTCATTTTTTTCATTATTTTTTTGGTGACCGTACAACTAGTAAATTTATTTAAGTAACATATTAATTAAGGAGTAAAGCGTAGGATTTTTTAAACCGTTAGTAATCTCTTTGTGTTTGAGTTATTTACATTTTTATACCCTACACCACTTCGTGGTCTAGGGTATAAGTTAGTTTCGCGCCAAATGTTTGTAACACCAAGAAATAATCGAGCTAGACCCACCTTTAAGTATACCGATCGGCTTAGATTCACCAGCTGAATCGATTTAACGATGTCTGTCTGTCCGTCCGTCTGCTGTCCATCTAAGCTTGTTCGCACTCTACAGGTCGCAATTGTTGTCCGATTGTTATGAAACATGGCAGAAATTATTTTTTCTGACCAAGGACCATCGGTATTGAATTTGGAGGAAATCGGTTCAGATTTAGATATAGCCCCCATACAAATGTCGCTCCCGATTTGACATTTTCCGCTTTAGAAACCACATATTGTACCCGATTTTCTTTACATTTGGTACAACATCTTATAATCCAATTAGAAACACCTATGCTGAAATTCGGTATGATCGGTTCAGATTTAGATATAGCCCCCATACAAATATCGCTCCCTATTTCACTTTTTCCGCTTTAGAAACCACATATTGTAACCGATTTTCTTTAAAATTGGCACAACATCTTATAATCCAACTAGAAACACCTATGCAAAAATTGGGTAAGATCGGTTCAGATTTAGATATAGCCCCCATACAAATGTCGCTCCCGATTTGACATTTTCCGCTCTAGAAACGACATATTGTACCCGATTTTCTTTAAATTTTGCAGAACATCTTATAATCCAACTAGAAACACGTATGCACAAATTGGGTAAGATCGGTTCAGATTTAGATATAGCCCCATACAAATGTCGCTCCCGATTTGACATTTTCCGCTCTAGAAACGACATATTGTACCCGATTTTCTTTAAATTTGGCACAACATTTTATAATCGAACTAGAAACACCTATGCTGAAACTGGGTAAGATCGGTTCAGATTTAGATATAGCCCCCATACAAATGTCGCTCCCGATTTGACATTTTCCGCTCTAGAAACGACATATTGTACCCGATTTTCTTTAAATTTTGCAGAACATCTAATAATCCAACTAGAAACACGCATGCACAAATTGGGTTAGATCGGTTCAGATTTCGATATAGCCCCAATACAAATGTCGCTCCCGATTTCACTTTTTCCGCTTTAGAAACCACATATTGTACCCGATTTTCTTTAAATTTGGCACAACATTTTATAATCGAACTAGAAACACCTATGCTGAAACTGGGTAAGATCGGTTCAGATTTAGATATAGCCCCCATACAAATGTCACTCCCTCCGCTCTAGAAACCACATCTTACACCCGATTTTGTTTAAATTTGGCACAACATCTTATAATCCAACCTATTGTGAAAGTGGGTAAGATCGGTTCAGATTTAGATATCGCCCTCATACAAATGTTGCTCCCGAATGTTTATCCGGTTTTGGCCAAATTTACATATTATATTTCGTCAATAAACATACATGGTGAAAGCGGGTCACATCGTTCCAGGTTTCAATATACCCCCATACAAATGTCCTTTCCGATTTAACATTTTTTGTCAAACACATACATTTACAGGATGCAAAAATCCTTCCCGATTTCACTATTTTACCTAATTGAATTGTAATGAGATAGAAAGTCCGTCCGTCTTTGGCCTTTCCTTACATGTTTGGGAGATGCCCATATGTCCATACTTTGGTATAACCCAAATGGGGTCCCATTCTGATCTATTACAGCTCTAGAAACTACATCTTACATCGGATCTTCATCAAATTTTGCACCGTGAATGAGAAATATATAGGCCCATGCTTTGGACCAGGCCCAAAATGTAGTTATAGACCCCCTTTTGAAATGTCGGTCCGATTCATCCTATTACTACTGTATAATTTGTATTTGTCTGTCGGATAATTGGATCAATTACCATATTATTAACCATATTCGTTAAATATGACTAAAGATTAATTTATAGTATAATTTATACTGTATAACTTATATGAACTACATAAAATTGTTCCCATGAAATAAATGGGTTTAGTAATCAAAGCGAGGTACATACGCAGGGAGTGGTGTAGGGTATTATATAGTCGGCCCCGCCCGACTTTAGCCTTTCCTTACTTGTTATTAATACTAATTCATTGCAAAAATAAGTTTTGGACATTCCAGTTCACACCTCACATAATTTTACGAATTGAGGACCATTAAAAATACTTAAAATTTGTCTGACATTTTTCAAATACAGATTCTTTTTCTACTCGACAATACCTATAAGAAAAATAATATCACCTCCCAGAGTTTTCTACTCCATTACTTTTTGTAGCACAGTCTTATCAATCAAAAGAAATCCCGATCCTATGGTGACGGGTATAAAAAGTTGTTACTACCGTCATCGTGAAATAATAGTTAATATTTAAAATGCTGATACATTAATAAGAAGACAGTCATAGCTATGAGCAATTTCTCGAAATTCAGGATCTCCTTTAGAAACCACAAAACAAAAGACTTAAGAAACGAACGTTGTTTGATGAACGCACATGCTCACATGCAAAGACTTAAGCAACAAGTAAACATTCCCAACGTCGCCAATCGCCAATAGAAAATCAAAGACTTAAGAAATGAACTCCGATTTCTGTTAAGGGAGGTGTTAACGAAATTGCTGGCTACTGTTTGTTTTTGTTGTTAATAACAATTTTGATTAATTGATTTTTTGCAATTGTGAACTAACCTCGGTGGTGTGAAAGATGTTGTGAGCCTCCAAGACATAATCACTGCCAATCATTTTCATATCAAACTTCTATTTCGCCGTGTGTGTCGTGACTCCCTTATTACGTCGAGCTGGGTGTCTGTTGTTGCTGTGGTCTTTTATGTTTTGGTTTTGTTTGGCGGTTTCTTTTTGTTTACACACAGCAAAAATATATGTTGTTTTGTCAATTCCGCTTCACACAGGTATCCAAGGTATACAAAACAACTTGTCGATTGTTGTTTTCGGCACTCTCTTTACGCTATGCTCTTTCTCTTGTTTGTTTTGTTTCAGTTTTTCGCTCTGTTCACTCTTTCTGTTTGTCAACGAAGTCTGATGGCGCAAATGAGAACACTATTGTGAAACCACCTAGCGTGGATCCACCTTAACCGATTTTAACACACGTCCAAACTCTATAAACGCTCAGCGCAAACTGACTGCGAAACTGGAATTCATGAATGATGATGGCTCAAAGGCTGTGGTAGTGGAATGTTCAACAGACTGAAATGCCAGCGCTCAATTTCCAATTGGCTAGAGAGCGAGAGAATGAGCGATATAGAAGATGGCATTGCCATTTATGGATTTTTGTTTTTAATATTAAATTTAAAATAAGTGAAATTATATATTTTATTTAAACAAAACACTTGTTAAAATGTTTTATATTTTAATATTTTTTAACTTTTTTAATTAATGCTTAACTTATTTAATAACAAACTCTGTGATAATTATGTGATCTCTTTCTCTTTGTCTCTCCCCCTCTCTTGCTCTCATTTTGTGTACCAGCCTCTCTTTAACCAGAATTGGCTTAAACTCAGTGAACTCATCCACTGGAATTTTGTGTGGCGTTTTAGCCCAGTCTGCCTCTGGTTAAGATGGCGTCAGAGGCCAAGTTCAGTATGCGGAGAGAGTTTAAGCACGTTGGTCATTCCAAACACAAAACTGCGCACGGCGCAGTCCGTTCAAAATAAAAGGAAACAAAAAATCCACAACAAACGACAAAGAAAAACCCCCGCCCCAATAAAGTACAAAAGAATAAATTAGTATTTCACCAATTCTACGCAAAAAGCAAACAAGTAAACGATTAAACAAATGCGAAATTAAATAGATTAACCTGGAAAAAAAATTGTTAAAATCCCGGAATCGGTACTTGGTTTAAGCCATAACCTAACGGCGTTTTTCATCAACCATAGTTTTGTTGTAAAAGTTCGCCTCTCGTCTCGTCTCTTCCGCCTTCCGCAGTGCGCAGCAGTCCATAGTCCGCCCCTCGTTCGCATTCGATAGCCCCGCGTGCCAAGCTAGCAAAAAAGTATAGCAAAAAACGCGTATTTATCTATTCTTGTTGTTTGTATCTACACCAGTGTTTTATCCTCCTCTTCTACTTCGTTTTTGCGCGTCCGTCCCGGTGTGCGCGAGTGTTTTTCTTCTATAGAATTTTTGTCTTGCAAGACGAAAAAAGGAGTGCATAATTTATACGAAAATTGTTTTTTTTGTAATGATTTCATTTGTGTTTGTGCAACAGAGTGTTTTTTGTGTTTATATGAATATATATGAAACATAAATGAAGAAACCACATGGAATAATAATAACAACAACAACAGCGGCAGCAGTAAAATAAGAAAATTTATGATTCCCTCAGATTAATCTTAAATTTTTTGCTTTGTGGGATATGAGTGGAGTGCCTGCGTTAATGCAACGAAACGTAACGTCAGTGTAACGTTATTTGTGCTGCGCAAAACAAGGAAATACATATTTTTATGATTTACTTTTGGTAAGTCGTCGCTCATCTTATTGTTTTTATTGATAAATCCACTTTGTGGTTTCTAAGAATTAAAAGTGAATAATTTGTTGTTAAAAGTTAAGAATAAGAATATATTTCATGAACTCATATAAAAAATCCCCTTAAAAGTAAGTGGCAACACCAGTTGAGTGCCAAGCCACACAATGGCCAATAAAAAATATTTTTAAATTGAAATTTTATTGCCATTAGTCAGACCACAATGTCTTGTCGTTTTTTAAATGAAATTACATACAGTCCACATACACACCTGTAGAAAAAAAGTTAACTGGATATCAGTACAATGTTTATTTATTAAAAATGTGTTTAATATGTCAAAATTTAAATTTTAGCACGTTAAGCCCTGTGTTAAGAAATCATATCAGCAAATAGTGGAAATGTAATTAATTGTAATCTAATGTTCTGACCACGAGCTCAACAGGCTATACCTAAAGTATGATTCATATGTCATTAATTCTTTTAGAATGGAATGAACCGAAAGAACACGACATTTAGTGCTTATACCCTGCACCATAATGTGGGGGTATTTCTTTTGTAATACCTTGGATTCTCTGCAAAACGGATCTAACAATTTTTTTTGTTGATCATAAAGTTTACACAGAGAGAAATATATATATATATATATAGGATGTTATGGAATTAAAAAAATTTCCTGCGTGTAAACTATGCAAACCACACAACCACATATTTCTATCTGTGTAAATATATATAGGCTGGGCCATTTAAAATCGGCTATAAAATTTAATATTTTTTTTATTTAAGATATTTTCCTATGAGATAATTTAATTTAAAAAATATATATGTTTTGACAATAAAATGTGTTCATTTTCAATTGCAAAAAAAAAATAACAATTTCATTGGATTGTTTTCTCCAAATAATTGTAATTTTGCACATATTTTTCCTGATTTTTCAGTTTTTTTTTTAGTTTTTTTTTGTTTGTATTTTTTGGTCTGTAATCAATATTTGTTTTGAACTGGGATATTGTCCTGGCTCAAGACCATTTTTCATCTAAATTTAATAGAACGCAAATTTATTTACAAATGGCATGGTGACATTTATTACTTGGCTGCAGACTACCACTATCATCATTCCCACCCTGTCTAAAGGTTTCGTTCAGGTGGCTTCGCAGCGACTTTTCAACATCAAACCCGGCCTCTTTATGCTAATGGGCTACTTCAATAGAAAACATAATTAAAAAATGTAGCATTTATTGTGCAACCCACGTATGTATATTTTTGATCGTCATAAAATTCTGACAATTTAACCATGACCGTTGAAAGCATGCTAACATCTAAACGAAAGGAGCTGGGAAGTCTATATTTTCCAAGAATATGATTGAAATTGAAAATGGATTTAAAGCAAAAAAAAAGTTCGGCCGGGCCGAACGCTATATACCCTCCATCATTGGTTGTATTCCACAGAGGCTTTCGATTTTCGTTAGAAGTGCAGTAACATTACATAAAATAAAAATATTGAAAAATATATAATTTTATATAAAGCCACGCAGTCCTCAAAAAAGCTTAAATACCTTAAATATTTGATGATAGTGGGCACATTTAAGCAATAGGCGTTTGGTTGGTTATATCTCCATCTATTCTAATGAATTTTGAAAATCCATTATCTCTCACGCACACAGTGCAAGATAACCTAACTTCATGAGTCCACCCATTTTAGCCGTAAAAGTAAAAAAGTACGAATTTTGAAAAATCATGGTACCATTTTTATCCCTTTTCCCCATTTTACCCCCTTAAAAGTACTACTATCGGAAATCTCTTTATTTTACGTGTCTACTCAATTAGAGGGATGTACACACCAAATTTCATCATTCTAGCTTTAGCCCTTTAGCTGGCACCATTTTTATATATTTTTATACGAATTTGGAAAAATAACTTTTTATTTTTCGTGTCTAGGCAGTCAGAGGAATGTATACACCGAATTTCATTGTTGTAGGTGCAGCCGTTTGGTTGGGACTACTTTAATCCCTCTATACCCATTTCACCTCTTAGAAGTACGAATTTGGAAAAAATACTTTTATAAACTTTATACACTCAAATAGAGGAATGTACACACCGATTTAAATGTTTCTAGCTGCTGTCGTTTGATAGGTCCCTTTTTATCCTTTTGTGTCCCATTCTACCCCCTACAACTACGAATCACTTTATGGTGCACGTTTTTACTATAAGGGCATACCAAATATCAAGCAAACAATTAACGTAGCAAGCAATATTTTGAGAAATAGAGAAACTAATTTCCGTTTCCCGGGAAATATAAAGCACGGGAAAATGCAAACCCATTCGTGTAGACATACAAAATAAAGGGATTTTTAAGAAATTCACACTTATAAAGGGTAAAATTGGATAAAAATGGTACCAAGGAAACAGCTGAAGAAAAAAATATATTATTCGCTGTGTAGACGAGCAACATAAAGACGATTTTCAAAATGAATACTTTTAGGGATAAATGGGTATAAAAATGATAACAACCAAACAAAAATACGGCCAGAATAATGAAATTCGGTGTAAACGTCGCTCTGACTACGTCGATGTACACATTCCTAGGACTACATTGACGCGTAAAATAAAAGGATTTCGTCGTGGTGGTTTGCAATGAAAGTATATCAATATATGTGCCAGTTAGAATGATAGTGATCTAAGTCTGAGATATGCAATGGTTTATGTTTGAGTCAATTGAAAAATATTTTTCAACCGAAGCACAACATTTTTTTTTTGAATTGTACCTCTGTACGTTGGTACCTCTAAGGGAACCACTACTTTCAGAGTATGTAAAGAGTGATTTTTTTGAGGTTAGGATTTTCATGCATTAGTATTTGACAGATCACGTGGGATTTCAGACATGGTGTCAAAGAGAAAGATGCTCAGTATGCTTTGACATTTCATCATGAATCGTCTTACAAACGAACAACGCTTGCAAATTATTGAATTTTATTATCAAAATGCGTGCTCTGTTAAGAAAGTTCATTGCGCGCTTCCATTTTATGGTCAGTTTAATCGACCCACTGAAGCGGCTATTCGGGCTATTGTGACTAAATCTCGCACCAAATTTACATTGTTGGACATTAAACCACCAACACGCTTACGTAGAGTGCGAACTGAAGAAAATATCGCAGCTGTATCGGCCAGTGTTAATGATGACCACCAATTTTCGATTCGTCGCCGTTCGCACCAATTGGGTCTCTGTTACTCAAAAACGTGGAAATGCCAAAATTGGACTAAGCGGATGGACCACCTAAGACGCAGCCGCGGTCAACATTTAAATGAAATTATCTTCAAAAAGTAAATGTCATGGACCAATCTAACGTTTCAAATAAAGAACCGATGAGATTTTGCAAATTTTATGCGTTTTTTTAAAAAAAAAAGTTATCAAGCTCTTAAAAAATCACCCTTTAATAGACCACTTTCATTCTTCTCAAAATTTAAAAGATTGAACAAGCAAAATTTTTAATTTTTTTCGCAAAAGTACTATTTTTTCCCAAAATGGAAATAAAACATAAAATATTTTATTTCAAAAATTTATTAAAAAAATATATAAATATTTACAGTTTTTATTATTATTTACTTTTCAAGTAATTCGATTTTTTATGTTATTCAAATTATCTGCATCATCTAAAATGGTCATTATAAATAAAATCAATGTCAGTGGATATAGTGTGACTTAGACTACTTTCAAACTAACACTAAAGATAATTTTGGTGTGCATAAAATGCGAAATGTCATTATAAATAAATGTAAAAAATAAAAGTTCTTAAATCTGGTCATTATAAATAAAATCAATGTCAGTGGATATAGTGTGACTTAGACTACTTTCAAACTAACACTAAAGATAATTTTGGTGTGCATAAAATGCGAAATGTCATTATAAATAAATGTAAAAAATAAAAGTTCTTAAATCTGATCAAAGTAAAGAGAAAAATTGGTATATCTATTTTTTTGATTTTGACTTAGACCATTATCATTCTAACTGGCACATATGTACAAAAAGTTATAATATTTGTAATATTTTACTGCACTTCTACGTAAAGTCGACAGCTTATAATCGGCCAGTAGTTCTGTGGAATGTAATCCAAGGTGGAGGCTAGATACGATTCAATTTGAAAATATTGAATGTGTGCTTTATAAATGTACATTCGACATTCGCATTGGTGAAATATCAAACACCCATTAATCAATGTACAGTATTTAAGATACGAACTGTCTATATCACGTGGAAAATATGTCAAAATGTTTAAATGGCGTACCCCTACACTAAGTGATCTTTCACCAAAGCGAATGTTGAATAGTAATGACACTCACTCTATATTGAATCAAAAAATTAATAAAGAATATTGTATAGTTATAATTTTTGTTATTAATTACTTACTGTATGCATATAATTTTCACCACAAATTTTACTTTTTTCCATAACATCGAATTCATATTCAGAAAAAATACATGACAATAATAATAGATTAAAACACACATACACCCAAATTAAATGCGCATTTCATTAGCAGAGAAGTGTCAAAAAAATAAAGAAAAATGAAATAAAACAAAATAGATTTTCTCCGGCACGCACAAAAACCACCTGTTCTTTTGTTGGAGGAAATTCTAACGTCAAATGAATGAAAAAACCTTCGAAATCTTATCAGCCCTAACACCATCTCGGCGATTAGAAAACCAAATAGAAAATCCCGGCAGCAGCAACAGTAGAAATATACACACACACAACAACCACACCGCTAACAAACACCAACAACAAACAACAGCATAAAAATGAAGCTAACACAAGACCGCCAAGCATTCCATTCACATCCATCAGCTCAGACTCGGTTATTCGACTAATGCTACTGCCAGCAAATAGAAACTTGTGCATTTTTAATATTTTCCAAATGTTCTTTGGGTTTCTTCACATGGTACTACGTAAAATCGCACCTTACTTTGTTGCCCGTTGATAACGATGACGAGATGGCCAAGTGGCCCCCCCCTGGTTGGCATGGTATCGACCACATAGTTATTATTTCATTATGACGAAAACATTTATTTAGTTTTGGAATTTCAACACCCCAACACAGAAAAATGCTAACAGATCTTTTTTGTGGCTAGTCTTCTGGGGGGGATTTTGGCTGAGTTGACTGTTTACTTAAAGTTTTTTCCTCCTCTCTTCTTCTTCGCCTTCATTCTCTTCCAAGTGATGTCTTTGGCTTGAACTGGTATTTACTGTTAATTTGTTCATTTAGTTACGCATTTCGGACAGTTGGCTTGTTTTTTGTGTGTCAAATGTGCTGTCGTTTGGTGTAGCAATATCGCCGCGGAGAAGTCCCACGAGAATTTAAATGAAAACTGTTTTACCAGTTTTCGTGTGTTACACTTTTTCCTCCATCATTATCATCGTCATCATCCATTTGTGTTTGTGTTGCTAAAACACAAAGAGTTAACGCGACTTTCCTCGTTGTAATGACGAAGATGGCGGTGTGAACGGACAACTATTATTATGAGGAAAGTGCGCCTTGCAAGCGACGGTTGTTAGCGAAGTTTTGGACTCAAGTAAATATAATTTAGCATTTAAACGAAAGGAGATAGAAGTCCAAAGAATTTCAATAATAGCTGTAGATTGGTTTGGGCCACAAATGGGCGAAATCGGTCTAGGGTGGAAATTTGTTCCCTATCAAGAACAGAAAAAACTTGAAAAACTCCCTAAGGCGGGGGCGGAATGGGATAAAAATAGTACTAACTAAACGGATGCAGATGGAATAATGAAATTCCGAGTAATTAGGCCTGTTCGATTGGGCTTTATGTCACTCTCACTGCGTAGAAGGGAAAATAACAGATTTTTCGATATTCGTATTTTTAGGGTGAAATGATCGTGAGGTTTTAAGAAAAGAATATGTTTAGGCTAACAATGAATTAGAAACTACTAGCAATGCTTATTTCTTTGGCTAGATGTATCGTATATAAATATATATAGGTGTCCGTTGAGCTCTCATAATTAGCATTATGCAATCTAGTCACGTTGCGTTTCTTCATAAAATTTCTCAGAAATTTAATAAACCGAAAATTAATATTCAAAATGCCCAGCAATTCTGTCCTACTTGCAATAATAAAATGAATATTACTACACCTGAGAATTTACTTATTATCTAAGAGGGGAGAAATTTGTATCAGCTGAAATTTCTTTAATAAGAAAAGTTAAGCAAATTTTGTAGTATAATTCTATAAAAGCATTTAGCGCGAAATTAAATATTGAAAATCATAACTATATTTATGACAAGTTGTTGTAGTATTTTTTAACTAATATTTTTAAATACTGCGGGGCTGTTTTGGGCCTTTCTTTCATAAAAAAATATAAAAAATAGACAAATGTATGGGGCCGCCTTAAGGGTTGCAGATGGAGGGTAGGTGTGTTCTGAAATAATATTGGGGCTGAACAAATAAAGGGGTGGGTCTTACATTTGACCAGTAAAAGCGGTGTGGAAAAATTTTATTAAAAAATATGTTTTATATTGGACCGCCCTTAACGAGTGGGGATGGAGGGTATGTGTGTTCGAAATAAATGGGGAGGGAAAATTAATGGGGGTCGGTCTTATATTTAACCCCTCTGGGGGCGACGCCGAGGCAGTTTTGCGACTTTTCCTGTATTTTTACCACTTACCTTTGGCCCCGATGAGCGCCCACATGGCTCATGGATTTTATTTCCGAACCTCACAAAATAGGGGGTTCTAGTATATCAAAATCCAAAAGTCGTGCACTATCCCACCCCTACTGAACAATAACTAAATTAACCCCTAATGGGAAATCTTGAATGTGATTGATTTTTGGCGTTTGTGTTAAGTTTTGAGTTTTGGTGTGTTCCGATTTGTTGAAATTCCGATGTGATTTAAAAAAAACGCCGATACACGTATATTTTTTTTGGTCTTCTCTTACAGAATCCATTGTCAGAACCGTATTTTTATACCCTACAACACTTCGTGGTCTAGGGTATTATAAGTTAGTTTCGCGCCAAATGTTTGTAACACCAAGAAATAATCGAGCTATACCCACCTTTAAGTATACCGATCGGCTTAGAATCACAAGCTGAGTCGATTTAACGATGTCTGTCTGTCCGTCCGTCCGTCCGTCCGTCCGTCCGTCCGTCTGCTGTCCATCTAAGTTTGTTCGCACTCTACAGGTCGCAATTGTTGTCCGATTGTCATGAAACTTGGCAGAAGTTATTTTTTCTGGCCAAGGACCATCGGTATTGAATTTGGAGGAAATCGGTTCAGATTTAGATATAGCCCCCATACAAATGTCGTTCCCTATTTCACTTTTTCCGCTTTAGAAACCACATATTGTACTCGATTTTCTTTAAAATTTGCACAACATCTTATAATCCAACTAGAAACACGTATGCAAAAATTGGGTAAGATCGGTTCAGATTTAGATATAGCCCCCATACAAAAGTCGCTCCCGATTTGACATTTTCCGCTCTAGAAACGACATATTGTACCCGATTTTCTTTAAATTTTGCAGAACATCTTATAATCCAACTAGAAACACGTATGTAAAAATTGGGTAAGATCGGTTCAGATTTAGATATAGCCCCCATACAAAAGTCGCTACCGATTTGACATTTTCCGCACTAGAAACGACATATTGTACCCGATTTTCTTTAAATGTTGCAGAACATCTTATAATCCAACTAGAAACACGTATGCACAAATTGGGTAAGATCGGTTCAGATTTAGATATAGCCCCCATACAAATGTCGCTCCCGATTAGACATTTTCCGCTCTAGAAACGACATATTGTACCCGATTTTCTTTAAATTTTGCAGAACATCTTATAATCCAACTAGAAACACGTATGCAAAAATTGGGTAAGATCGGTTCAGATTTAGATATAGCCCCCATACAAATGTCGCCCCCCGATTTCACTTTTTCCGCTTTAGAAACCACATATTGTACCACTTTTTCTTTAAATTTTGCAGAACATCTTATAATCCAACTAGAAATACGTATGCAAAAATTGGGTAAGATCGGTTCAGATTTAGATATAGCCCCAATACAAATGTCCCCCCCCCCGATTTCACTTTTTCCGCTTTAGAAACCACATATTGTACCCGATTTTCTTTAAATTTGGCACAGTATTTTATAAGTGAACTAGAAACACCTATGCTAAAACTGGGTAAGATCGGTACAGATTTAGATATTGCCCACATTCAAATGTCGCTCTCGATTTGACTTTTTCCGCTCTAAAATCCACATATTGTACCCGTTTTTCTTTAAAATTGGCACAACTTATTATAATCCAAGTGGGTAAGATCGGTTCAGATTTAGATATCGCCCCATACAAATGTTGCTCCAGAATGTTTAACCGATTTTGACCAAACTTTACATATTATATTTCACCAATCATCAAATTTTGCTGATTATGGTATTTTTCAACCAGGAATACCTACCGTGAATGAGAAATATATAGGCCCATGTTTTGGACCAGGTCCAAAATATAGTTATAGGCCCCCTTTTGAAATGTCGGTCCTATTCATCCTATTACTACTGTATAATTTGTATTTGTCTGTCGGATAATTGGATCAATTACCATATTATTAACCATATTCATTAAATATGACTAAAGATGAATTTAAAGTATAATTTATATGAACTACATAAAATTGCTCCCATGAAATAAATGGGTTTAGTAATCAAAGCGAGGTACATACGCAGGGAGTGGTGTAGGGTATTATATAGTCGGCCCCGCCCGACTTTAGCCTTTCCTTACTTGTTTCGTGTTGTACTGTGTAATAGGTGTGACTACGCCGTACAATTTTCGGCATTTCCACCGGTATCTCGTGAATTTCTTGAGTATTGTTGATTTCAACGTCTTGAATCGCAACAAAGACTTTTGACTTCACATAACCACAAATCCTGAGGTGTGATATCACATATTGACACCAGTCACTAAAATTCTTCCACTACAGATATAAATCACTGAAGAAATTATTTTTTTCACAAAGTGAATGGACAATATGGTAACACATATAAGACGTTCACTAAATCTCTTCATGTGGAATCACAGACAACATAAAGATATATTCAATTTGGTTTAGTTGGAGCCCAAATTGGATATTTTATTGGCAATGATCGGAATATATGAACCGTCAAAAAAAGCTTAAAAAGGCTCATAAAGTGGTCGTCATTTTCGGTTGTTTGATCAGGTTTCTAAAAATTATACTAGAACACTAACACGAAAACGAAGCTAAAACACAGAAAGATTGGATCACTTTCAGAAGATTGTTTCGAGTTGAACAGGTCGTCATCGTTTAGTCTCCTCGAACTCTCATAGAAATCAGTATGACAAATCTTTTTTGTTTTTCACTGAACCAACACTCAGGGGATGTCTCCTATGAATGCATGTCAGTGCGTTGGTTAATGGAAGATAAGGAGTTTGAAGGAAGAAAGAGTGAGAAGTGTTTGTTGACGTCTGTTATGAATCTGTGGATGTCATAATTAATAGATATTTGCCGGAAGTCGATTACACATACGAGTAGCACGAACAAAAAACGAATTCAATCTGTAAAGCGGCCAGCTGTTCAATCGACAACAAATGGATGCGAGGTCGTCGATGAAAATATGAAAAAGAAAAGTAATCCCTGTGGTACTCCTGCGGTTAACCTATGCTCGTCGGAAGAGAACCCAACTACAACAACATGTATAGTGTGATCTCTGAGGAAGCTCGATATAAATCGAGAGAAGTCACTACCAACACCTTTGAGTGCGCCGTGCCAGACTATGTCAAAGGCCTTGGAAATATTTACGCAAAGACCTTAATCTCACCAAACTGGTGGGTTAATCGATTCCACTTTTCGTATATTTTACAATATGTTACCATTATGATCTAATGCCGGGTTCGTACCTTAGCTTGCAATTAGATAGTGATCCGAATCTATGTGTGCACCTCCGTACGATCGGTATGTCCAACACACTGGATGATTGCCTTCCGACTACAAAAACGTAATCATTCAATGTTAATTTTTTTCGTCCCGCGACGAAGACGATTAGTCTAATTCCGTTGTCTTTGACATATAGCTTGAACTATCCGATAACAAAAGTTTCCATCGTAATAAGAAATAAACAAATATCCGGAATTCGAATGTATTACGTTCAAAACACATAGTATATCCGATAATTGGATCGAAGATATTTTCCCGCTGTGTTTTGCCGTCTAATGGAATGAATATAAATATAAGGTATGTTCAACACAAATTTCCACCAAGCTGGCTCCATGCCCTACCTATCGCACTTTTTGAATGAAAGTGGGGTCCGCAGTACATTCGCCAATTGGATGGAGCCACCTTTTCAAGAAATCTCAGAGATGAGGATTTTTTACGGCCTTTCGTCTATTTTTTTCATTCTCGTAATTTGTGTCTTGTTAGTTCCGTAATCCAATACATGTTGTGGTGACACCTGAGCTTAGCCCGGAGGTCCATATCCACTTGAGATGAAATATAACCAAGATATGTACTGGTTTCACCAAGTTAAACTTTATTAAACCGTTGTTTGGTGTCCAACATCCCCAACATCTTGCGTCCATACAAATATCTGTACGGAAATTTGGACAGAGTCTCTGCACAATTTGTGTTCTTACTTCCCCTGCAAACATTTGGAAGTATCTTTTTAACTCCATCGCGCTGAAGTCACTACTTCGACACGTCTGGAAGATAATTGGATGATTGAACACATTAATATGACGATAGCTCAGTGAAAGTGTGCACGATTTGACAGCAAAATGTTCTTGGTTCTTTTCATAATACAAGGTTTTCCAACAAGAGGTGTTATTTTGAAGCACCCGGTATTTCGGTAGCTGTCACTTTTGGAGCTTATTATATTTATTCTTTGACATTTAACAAGTAGAAACTACGCCATTACTAAAAATGGAAGGATACACGCTTCAACAACGCATTG
Source organism: Polietes domitor (assembly GCA_947397865.1). Lineage (NCBI taxonomy): Eukaryota > Metazoa > Arthropoda > Insecta > Diptera > Muscidae > Polietes > Polietes domitor. The sequence continues at coordinate 198,038,884 of OX377618.1, forward strand.
AAATTATTAAAATTCTGAATAAAAATGATCCGGAATTCCATCGAAAAATCATCTTGACTGATGAGGCCCATTTCCACCTCGGTCGCTATGTCAACAAGCAAAATTGTCGCATCTGAGGCTCGGAAAACCCAAGATACTCATCGTGCGACGGTTTGGTGCGGTTTATGGTCCGGCGGGGTCATTGGACCTTACATTTTCGAAAATGAGGTTGGATCAACAGTTACGGTGAATGGATCAAGATATGATTATCGGGCGATGATTAATGATATTTTATGGTCGGAGTTGGATGGTACTGATCTGGACAACATTTACTTTCAACAAGACGGCGCTACGTGCCACACAAGCAACGAAACCATTGCTCTTTTACGAGAAAAGTTTCCGGACCGTGTTATCTCTCGAAGAGGTGATCACAATTAGCCACCGAGATCTTGTGATTTAACACCTTGCGACTTCTTCCTTTGGGGCCACGTGAAAGATAAGGTCTACGCCAACAGCCCAGCGTCGATTCAAGACCTCAAAGATGGAATTGAATAGAGTGAGGCTATCGAGGACATAGGGCAGCCACTTTGTGATTTGGTTATGGAAAATTTCATGAAAAGGATATGATCCTGTAAGCGTGGTAGTGGTGGCCATTTGGCTGATGTTGTTTTTCATTATTAACGGCATACCTTCCTCTTTATTATGAAATAAACATTCGATCATTTATCTCAAAAAATGACATTTGACATGTCAACGTGCTTACTTCGAACATTTTCGATACGAAAGTGATAATTGCAGAGATAATTTACAACTTCTTGGCGTAACGCTTTAGTAACTTCCGCGATAGAAATTTTTTGCCGGGTCGGAAGAAATTATTGGCCGTCTATGTATGTTAGGGGTGTCTGTTGCATGTTTGCTTAACATGTTGCGGATTCGACCTCTGTGTCAAAACTTCAACTGCCAAACCTCGTTCTTTATAGTTTTGCCTTTTTGGCAGTTCATTTCTCCATCGTTTTTTATCATTTTCTTCTTTTTCTCGTTACTTGTTGGGTCAAAGATCTTCATCTAAGTATGTGTGACTGTATGTATGTCTGCATGTATCTATGTTGTGGTTGTGTTCTTTCTCCACATAATGCTCTTTCTACTTTGCTACTCGTCTATGTGTTGTGTATTGTGCTGACTTCTTCGTGGTCTTTCTTTGCTACGTTCTTCAATAGAGTCGTTGTTGTTGCTGTTGCTGCTTCTCTTTCTTTCTGTTCTTTCTCGGCATTGTTGTGTTAACATTTCTATTGACTTAAGGGTCCATATTGGACTCAATTCTGTTGGTAGAACTGGTAAGACCGACTACGGGCTACAGCGAGCACATGATGGCTCACAACGTCAAACAGACATGACTGGGTACACACATACTAGTGCATACGGATGGATGTATACGTGTACACAATTCCTTTTGGATTATCACTATTACATGGATAGTTGTTGTCGTTGTTGCTCTTGCTGCTGCTATTGTTATTCTTGTTGTTTGTCCGTTTAGTTTTCTTGTTTTGCTTTCGACATTCTTTACTTTCAGTTCGTTACGATTAGTTGGCTCTAGCAGCAGTCAGTACGAGTCAGTGAGACACGTTACTATTCTTATTGGCGTTTTACTCGCCTCTACAGGCAGGCAGACAGGCTGACATACAGAAATACATACAGACCGATACGAGTACGTAACGTATGGCAGAGATATTTGCCAACAAGTTTTGTTTTTGTGCTCCGTGCTCCGTTCCTAACTTGTTTCGTTCGTGGTGTGCCGTCGTCTTGTACTTGTTGCTGTTGGTGTTGCCGTTGTAGTTGCTCTCGGTGTCGCCGTTGTTCTTGATTGTCCACTGGCTTTATGAGTAGTCATTCTTGTATAAAGATTTACTCATTGTTCTTAGTCACAAAGAATTACGTTTTATGAAAATAACAAATATTTGTATGTATAGGCAAATGTACATACATATGTACAAATGAACATTAATTATATCCGTTTTAGAAGTCTTTGTTTTTTTCTGATCTTTAATCGTCATCCAGAGACACGCTACATTTTCAATTATTCCACATAATATGCTAGGATCATCGGGCACTGCAGACTTCATTATACCTTATCGTCAACTGCAGAATGTCACGTAAAACGCAAATTTTTCATCTCTCTAATATTTGCGTATTTATGTGCTAATTGTGGGTAATTTTCAAAAAATATTTAGGGTCGCTCAGTGTTTTGAAATCGATTCATTTTGCAAAGAGTTTTGTAACTTCTGTTGCGAATGACTTACTTTCAAGAACACAGGTCTAGACAATATACTTTCGAGATTACTTCGGTCTTGTAACATCAAAGGGCATGGAAAATTGAGTGCTCGTCAAAACAAGAGTTTTCCCAATCGGTGGGCCATTTATAATTTTAAATTAGAATCGGCTATAAAAAATAAATACAGATTATTTTTTAAAATTTCTGGTTTTATAGAAAAGGTTGAACTTTGTCATTTAATAATGGAACACAATATCATTCATATGACTACCACGACTGGCTCGGCAGTACCTCATGCGATCAATGCCGCCTGCTCAAAATCCACACCAAACCGTGGCCCGTGGTGGATGCATTGGCTTCTCAATAGTCACGTGTGGGTTCTCTGAACACCATGTGCGACAATTTTGCTTATTGACATAGCTACTGAGATGAAAATGAGCTTCATCTGAAAACACTAAAAATGTCCACGTAAATTTCTTAAAGTTTCCGTTTAAGGACTCACTACTTTTGAGTAAGTTTTTAATATTTCCCAGTTTTGTTCGAGCGTATAGAGTCCCATTTAGCAAATGTCATACATAAACCTGAAAATAAAAATTAATGTTATTCTACCTTTCAAAGTCAAAGTAATCGGTATATCAAATTTAAAATGTTAAATGGATCACCCTATATATTCTTCCTCTGAAAACACTAGTTTACACCTATTTTGTCGATGACCTGTGTTAGACATTTTCTGATGTATTGTGTTTTTTCTGGAGAGTTTTCCTGGGAAATGCGAGTGAGAATTTTTTCGTAAATTAGTCGATTTGATGCAATCACGACTTCATGATGTTATAACAAATAAGAGAAACGGAGGCTTTAAAATATAATACTAACAAATTTTATAATTTGTAACCTTTATCTCATATAATTGCACAATTAGAACATTTACAGTTTTTAAGTTAATATTTAATTGCATTAAAAAAACTTCAAGTTTATGTTTTAGTAAAATATGCAGTTTTTACAGTTGCGTATTTATTTTCATGATACACTGTATACTATTATTTGGGAGTAAAGCCCCGATCATACCACCCTTATTAAAGGCATGTATGAGCGCTACAAATGATGTGGTGCTTTAGTAAAAGTCGCCAAAATATATAGAAAATCGAAAAAATCTAGATATATAGCATTCTTTTTAGAGGTGAGAGAATTTTAAGAAAATCTGTTTTTTTTTATTTTTTAAATAGTAGTTTTTTTGCTGGTACGATAAAAACCACAGGCACTGTTAAGATTTTTGCTATTGTAAAATAAAACAATATTTTTAGTTTTTTTTTTCTATTTATTTGTGGGTTCTTCGTGTCAGAAAAACGTTTTTCTTAAATCAATTTTTTGGCGATTACTTTTTCTACGTGAAAGTAATAATTGTAGCCTCATTATTATTATGGCACATCGTGTGTTTTTTCACTGAACAAACACTCAGGGAATGGCCCCTATAAATGCATCGCATTGCGTTGGCGGGAGGAAGATACGGTATTGGAAGGAGGAAAGAGGGAGTAGAGTTTGTTGACCTTTGTTTTAAACTTCTGAGTATCATAATTAGCTGGGAAGATATCTGGCGGAAGTCGATTCCACATACGGATAGTGCGGGCGAAGAACGAATTCATTCTGTAAATGAAAGCAACGATAGAACAAGGACACACAACCCACATTACGACGATGTTCAAGGGAAACAATAGAATTGGATATCCTACCGTCACTTATCAACACCATCGCCCTCCTCTGGACACGGTCAAATAGCTCTAGTGATGAAGCTGGAGCACCCGACCATATATGGGAGTTGAATTCCATCTGTGGTCTGATGTAAGTAGTGTAGATATTGAAAAGATCAGTGGAAGTGAAGTAGACACTTGAATACTTCTTTCGACACTTCAAATACATGCTTTGTCCAACGAACATCGCATTGTATTTTCATGCCTAGAACATCAAGGGTATCTGATTGCTCAATATCTGCAACTTCATTAAAATCGACGACACCGTTGGATCAGCGAATCGCTTGTGAGACAACAAGGAACATAGGGTCTTATGTGCATTAAAACCTGCTCTATTAACTTGACCCCATTCGGAAATGGCCAGTAAATGCTGACTGAGTGAGCTGTAGCCATCATAGCTACCTTCAATTTGACATATCGGAATTATACTGCACTCGGCGAAAATTTAAATTTTAGTAAACAATTAAAAAACAAATTATCCATTAAAAATGTTTTGGTGATGATTTTATGGATCAATTATCCGCAATTATAGTTTTTGTTCATAATGTGCACATTAAAAATAAGATTCTACAAGTTTTCATTTTTTTAAATTTCGAAAATTTAAATAAAACATTATTCTCCCAAACGAATGATAAACTGATTTTTTCCACTTTCTTAAATTGGTTTGGAAATATTCACTCAAATATGTTTACTACATTAAAGTTTTTGAATTTAGTTAGTGATCCACCAGACAAAAAGCAGTATATTTCCAAGTAGAAGAAAATTCAATTTAAGGCAACAGGATTGGCGGGATTGACATACAAAATGGAGCATGAAAAATAGATGTGAATGTGCTCTAATACGAATAATGAATATAATATCACATGTCAAGTGCGTAAAGTGTATTGAATCGTCGAATAATAACATGCAATTAATAAAGTTATACTAACATTAAGTACTGAGAGTATATTAATAACATTGTACAACTACATCATTTTTAAATAACAAGGGTCGGATAATTTTAATTATTGTTGAATTTTTATATTTGTATTGGACCTGAATTCGTAAAATTATGAAAGTTGTGAAATGGAAGGACCAAATGTATTTTTACAAATAAAAATTTTGAATTAATGAAAACTTCAATAGCTCCGTAAAATACCAACGAATGTTTAAAAACAAAATTGTCCAAGTGTACGATAGCCCATGTTTTACCTCCAAGTCAAAGTTTTGAGGGTGTTTGGGAAATTTCAAATGCATATTCATGTTATACTCGGCAAAATCTACCACAAAATATAGTATCACTTCCCAAGTATTTTTTACTGTCACACGGTGAAATGTAATAGCTCTGGAACTCGTCTTCTCGATATAGTCGTCTGAAAGGTGTTCTCCTCTTTACGAATTTAAGGTATGTCCTTGTAGATAATCGACTTCAAAAATTAAAACTTCCATTAATTCTTAAATATACTGAAATCATTTATTTTCTTATAATTTTTATGTTATTTTATTATCTACAAGATATCAAAATTTCAGAATGGAGTGATCATATGTTCGGAAATTATAGTTGTTTAACTCATCATCACGATTTTATCACGATAAAATTGAAAAGTTCACAACTATTTGCTGCGAACACACCTATTGTCTTTATTTACTCCTTCCAGGCGTTATATTTTTATTCCAAATCAAGAGGTTGTCATTAACCACCCATTAAGTAATTGATCTCTTGGATATTCTCCATTTATAATTTTCCTTGGATACTCCAGTAAGCAACTGGTTAACTACACTATTTAACGAGTTATATTTTTATTTTGTTTACGATTCATTATTTTATTCATATAACTTGGCTTAAAGAACATTGCAATGAACTAACAATATGTCTATAACAATGGACCCTTTTGTTAACAAACGTTTGTTACACTACTTTTGACCGCCTAATGAATGAGCTGTTCTATATTAAATGAACCCATCATACTGATCGTACTAAATACAATAATATTTGTAAACATTTAAAATAATTAACTGAAAATGAAAACCAAAAAGAGAACACAAACCACATTGTGGCCGTTGAGTAGTCACTAAACACAGAAATGTACCGCTGACAAGAGATATTTAAACGCGGCATGACCCTAAAACTCCAAAAACAAAAGCCGCAACAGCAACGAATTTCATACCGTTCATATCGGGGGGAATTTTTGTTTTTGGTAACACTTTTCTTGGCAACATCAGTGGAGCGTTTTTGTTGTACCAACAATATTTTGTTTTTAATATCTAAAATAGAAGCAAAAAATAGCTTAGCTATACATAAATATAGCGTTAAATGAAAACAACAACAGAAAAATATATTCGTATGCATCATGGTTGTATGTACGAGTACATTTGTATACATACATATGATTTATATTTATCTTTAGTCATAATGACCTTGACAATTTCTGTTGAATTACCATAATTAAAAGCCAGCTACACTCATGCACACCGATTCTTTTTTTGTAAATATTTCTGAATGAGAGACTTTTCATGACCTACAACATGCAGCACCTTGTGGATGTTGGTCATGTCGTTGGTGACGCCTGAAAAAAATAGTGATTTCAGATTTGTATCAGAAGGATTTGAAGGATTTAATCTGTAACATTGCTTGCGATAAAACAGAGAGTTGTCAATATTTAGTTATGTCAACAGTAGTAGCAAGATTTTGGTTCACATTTGACGTCCATTTGGCAAAATTCATTATTTTTAGGTCTAGTAAACATTATTTATCTGTTGAACAAACTGATGGTTATACTTCAGAAATTAGAATAAAGTGGATCATTCTGTATTTCGGAAATAAATAAAGAATTATTCCGATTTGTATGCTAATTCAAAGAAATGGTCCTCTATATGAGTCATTCTATGTCAAACCGGACAGAATATATTTCAAATGACTCCAATTTTTCAGACAATCTCATGAAATATTCTTCTTTATAAGATATTTTACGCATGTCTTAGGACAAAATCCTATTTTTTTGCAGATCTATTGCCACTTGAACTCCACAAAAATGCAAAATACTGCGGACATGCGTATGTAAATCATTCCATGCCGTCTATTGATTTTTCATATAATTTTGAATTTCATATAATTTGCAAAAAAAAAATAAATGATATCGTAAAAAAGAGAACCAACTATTTCACCACCGCGAAACACAAAGTCGCTAAAAAAGACACCAAGAACACTTCTCTAAAAGTTCAAAAAAATAATTAATGTTATCATTTCGAAAATCAAAATAAAAGAAATAAAATTGTAAAAACATCACAAAATATAATGGGCGATAACAAACAACTTCAACATCTTAATCTTTTATAACATTATAAGTATAGTACATTAAAATCGGACAAGTGTTTCAGGATTTACAGGCGATTGAATGAACACATCTTTTTAAAAAATTGGTTAAACTGTTAAATTGGTCATAACACGTGAAAAAAATATATATATTCAAAAATACGTAAATAATACATTTACAAAGCCTCGAAACAATGTCGAAGTCAAAAAAAGGTATTGTTGTAATCACTTTTAAAAGTCGAGATCAAAATAAAAAAATAAGTAAAACGTAAGGGGAATTATCATAAATTACACTGAACTACAAAAAAGAATGAAATAGAAAACTCTGAAATAGAACTCTTTTTAGTGTTTGAACATTATTTTGTTTGGTAACCATAACAATTTTTAATACATTAATTTTAATAATTTAAAAAGTATTGCTTAAAAAAATAATTTTTTTATTAATGTACTAAAAATATTTAATTTTTTATAAATTATTGAGTAGTGTTAAATTATTTGCTAATTTAATTTAATATTAATTTGTATTATATATTAATTCATACTAAATAAATATTTTGTAAGTTTCCTATTGTCAGTTATAACGAACAAAATGGTTTGCTTTAGTTATTCAGCACTCACAACAGATGATAACTGAGATGGTTAGAGTGCCGTAGAAGCAACCAGAAGTTCCGCTGTTCTACCCCCGGTAGCTGCGGATTTTTTAAAACAGAAATGGAAACTAATGAAAAAGTGGTTCCTTTGCAACACTTTAAAATAACTTTTAATTCTTTCAAAATAAAGGACATCCCTCCCATGTTAAATTCATTGGTGAAGATCCCAATTTTCACTACTTCCCAATCACAAGATGAACATCTTTTTCACTTCTTTGGGTGCTCTCTTTTTGCTGGGAAGGAGTGAAACGTCGCTTTGTTTTTAAAAATCTGTTAATGATTGACTGAGTTATTGACGTTTTTATTAATACATTTTTTTGCAAAAATTCAAGTTTTGGTCATTCCAGATAATATCTCTCATAATTTTACGAATTTAAGTCCAATAAAAATACTTAAAATTCACCGAAATAATTAAAAATGGTAAAACAATTATGGTGATCATTAAAAAAAATTCCCAATTTTGCAACATATTTTCTCATCTTTAGGAATTCGAGTTTTTTTGGAAACATGGAAAATCTACTAATTTTTTCATTGTTTTTATCGATGCATTATAGGCATTTAACATGAAAGTTTGCAAATTCCTTGAACAAGGGAAAGAGAACTGAATTTCTCGATTTTCAAAAATTCGAAATTGTAGACACTGGAATGGATCGAAAATCAGGAATTTTGCCTTAGCCAAAATTTGTTTGGCATTTTTCAAATTTGACAATGTTTTTGCACATTATTTTTATTTATCCGTTAATAATTGACTGAATTGAATTGAATTCCTAAAATTCATCATCATTTTAATAAAAAAAACCCAAATTTTCGAACATATTTTTGCCAATTCGATTTTTTTAAAAAACATGGTCTAGTAATTTTTCCATCGTTTTATTTTTGGTGAATTTTAGGTATTTAAGTTGAATGTTTGTGAATAAGGGAAATAGAAATGCATTTCCTGATTTTCAAAAAATAAGAAATTGTAGACACTGGGTGGATGGAAAATAAGGAATTTTGTCATAGGGTATTTATTTAAAATATCGTACCTTTTTCTGGTAAGAGATAGAAATATATTTTTTGTAAAATTTCAAATAAATTGCTACTAGTTTAATATAAAATTACCAAATCTTCTTTTTCTTCATTCCTTAAAAAATTTAATAAGCAAAAAAAGTATAATTTTTTAAATATTTTTTATCTATATATCATTATACTATGTGAAACGCTTTCTAATCCATTGAAAATGTGTTCTGGGGAAAAGGCGAAATCGGGAACGAATTTTTGTAAGAGTACTACATATGGGCAAATCTACGGTATAGTACGATTCCATGTCACTCAGGCTTCTAACCACTTTAAGAGCAATGTATAATATTTCTGAGAGTGTCATAATTTTCAAAACGACGAGTTTAACCTCGCCAACATCCTAAAGTTTTAAAATGATGCTCTTAATGTAGTCTACTGAGCTAAGGTCTACCCTAATTTACCCTATTTTTGCTTGTAACTTTCGGGAGTTGTTCAACTCTTTTGGCTATAACTTTTTCAGCATAAGAGAAAATCATTCTGATCTTTTTGTGGGTGTTGAAAAGGGCGTGTGCCATCACTGAGGAATAAATGGTAGCTCTTCAAAATCTGTCACTCTGTTTTTGCATAAAACGAAAATTGATACAATTTTCTTTTTTGCGCTTTCAGCGTGAACGTAATTGCAAATTTTTTAATATTGGATTATAAACGACAGAGATACTAACAAAAGGCGACCGGACGATTTGGTGTGCCTTCAGCGACAAGGATATTATGACCGTACGAACATCATCAGGTCGATGCGTGCAGATCATGAAATTTCATATTTTTTGAAGAGCACATCCGCAGTTTGAAAAATAACTGGTGGCAACCCTGTGTGATCGGTGAATATGGGTACTACTAATAATGTGTGTAAGTGCTAAATAGATCGAATTATTATTTTGGTACCGAGAGCCATTTTAGGTTAAATTTTGTTGATTTTCATAGGGTTTTCAGGCTTAACTTGCAATAGAACCAAAAGGGACAATCCGATTATAACTTCTTCAGCACTTTATATTTTATGTATTATTCTTTATATTTAATGTATTTTTAACAAGTTGACGCTAAAATGAAACGTGTGCCTCTAATTTGAAATTTTTAATTTTTCAAAATTGAAATCGGACTATTTTGTAGATTTTCCCATATATATGTAGTCTCTAGAATGGAAAAAGTCAAATCGAGTGCGACATTTGTGTGGTAGCTATATCTAAATCTGAACCGATCTGACCAACTTTCACCAAAACGTTTCTAGTTGAAATATATTATGCTGTGGCAAATTTGAAGAAAACTGGTAAAAATATCTGGTTTCTAGAAGGAAAAATCAAAACCGGAGCGAAATTTGTATGGGCGATATACATAAATCTTAACCGATCTGATTCACTTTCACCACATATGTTTCTACTTCAAATATAAGGTATTGTGCCAAATTTGAAGAAAATCGGTTAAAATATGTGGTCTGTAGAGAGCAAAAAGTTAAATGGATGCCAAATCTGAACGGATCGCATCCACTTTCACCACAGATGTTTGAGTTAAAATACAAGGTTCTTTGAAGTAAATTGATTAAAATATGCAATCTCTGGAACACAAAAAGTTAAACGGAGAACGGAGCTATATATAAATCTGAACTGATCTGGACCACTGATATTTCTAGTTGAATTCTAAGGCTCTGTGTCAAATTTGAAGCAAATAGAATAAAATATGTGGTTTCTAGAGCGGAAAAAGTCAAATCGGGAGCGATTGGGTTCGTCCTTGGTCCGCACAACTCACTTCTGCCGATTTTCGGACAATAAATGCGACCTGTACTTTGATTACAAGGACGGACAGACAGACATTGCAAAATCGACTCAGAAAGTGATTCCAAGTCGAACGGCATACTGAACAATGGGTCTATCCAGCTTCCTTTTGGATGTTACACACAAATGCACAAAGACATAATACCCAAGTGGAGGGTATACAAATGTTGTAAGTTACTGTCTGAGAGAATTCTTATTGTCAGAACTATATTGTGAATTTTTTTTGAGGACAATTTTTGTGGAAGATCTTAACTCTTTAGCTCACCTCTTTATGGGTAAATTTGACCTTTTTGAAATAAAGTCCTTTCAAAAAGGATTAAAATGTTCTACGAAAAAATTTACTGGGAAATTTCAGGACGGGTTACCAAAGACATCGAAGATGTAAATTAAACTCTTCATGCTTAAATAGCAAAATTACACGCCCAAAATAAACAAATTACGAGGGTTAAAATTCGTCCACGTTTTTTGGAAGATCGATCACGATCGAGCACGAAAAAAACGAAACAAAACAATACAAATTATATATTTCTGCAAAGTTTTCATTTTCGCGGGAAATATGGCGATCTATCTAATGGATCTGACTGATTTTTTGCATTTGTATAAAGAACCAATTGTCGATTGTAACGTATATGTAATCAGTCGCGAAGAAAGCTGCAATTGTTGCAAAAATCCTAAATTTGCGGTTGAAATTCCGTATTTTTCAACTTTCTCTATCTAGGTTTCTGAAACTATTCTGTCACAAATAACAAAAAAATTGTATTATCTATATGATTATCTGACAATAAAGCGAATTTGATTGTTTTAAATCCCTCTAATAACTTTTAGCGCAAATGTAAGTCTCTACTGATCGATTGCAAATATTTTCAATGTTATTCAGCCTTTTTGCATGGGATAATAATCAAGAAAATAAAGACAATTAATTTACGATACATTTTTTTCATTTTCGTTACATATTTTCACGCAAAAAACATGCGTGTCTTGTTGCGGGGCGTTGCTGTTTCATGATCAACTTTTTATTTTTGGCGGGGCAAATAACCCGGTTAACCCTGAGCCACAGATTTTGCCCATGAATCAAGGTTTTCATGTGAGTCGTCTAAAGACTTAATTCATTACATTCCGAAGACTGTTTGTCATGCTGTATGTAACTCACAACTTGGGTGGGGGGCTATACGAAATGTATTCGTATATGTAGGTACCCGTACCTATATGTTCATCTTTTTATTCGCTATTTATTAAGTCATGACGATGAATTCATTGAATTGGGATTTGCTATTTTTATTTCAATTACTAAGATTGTAAAATTAATCATTCGCCGTAGGCTGTCATTACAGACGTTGAAAATACTCGTATGTAGGTATGTCTATATGTACAGACGTACGTGTACATCTGTGTGAAGGATGATGACGCTGGTGATGCTATTATCTGATGATAATGATGTTGACAATCACATTGTTTGTCACATTGTTGTAAGGTGTGGTGTAGAATTTCATGTTTATTTTTTTGTTTTCGTTTGTGTTGTTTCTATGGTGTAGAAAAAGGCGTTAGCGTTGTCCATTATGAATGAGTTTGCATTGCGCGCAAATAATTCGCTATAGCATTACAATTATTATTATTATTCTTTATGCGAATAATAATCTTTAAGAAGATTTTAGTATAAGCATCTTCAGTAAAACAAGTTTGTTCAATAATCTGTGTGTGTGTGTTTTTCTCACATTGATTGGATTGGATTTTGAAGTGGAAACGTCAACTTTTATTGAATTGGGACATAGTCGTATTGCATGTATTTTATGGACATTTGACTTAAAGCAAACACGAGTCAAGTTTTCTCTCCTCACTCTTTGTGTCAGCGTAGTTAAAAGGTTTGGAGAAAGTCGTGGACATTTTTCGGAAAATTTCTCTAGACATTCCTCTAAATAATGAAGAATTTAAATTTCCACTTTCAAGGGATGTTCAGAGTAAAGTCTCATTTCAGCCAATCAACAGCAGTGAGACTTGATGTGGAAGATATTTTTCTTGACTCAATAAAACTATAAATTTTGTTCTAAAAAAATATTTTGAATTAATATCAATCGCCATTATTTGAAACGGACAAGCAAGTATTTATTCACCAAAACATGATGTGCTTAAATCAAGATAAGTGTCGAACTTCAAATTTGATTAATTTTTCTTCTACATTATGGAGTCAATCGTAAATCGTATCTTTTTGTGGTAGAAATATATTTTTTGGCAAATTGCTTCCAGTTTAATATGAAATTATCAAATATACTTTTTTTCAAAACATATTTTTACTTTTTTTAATTCCTTATAACTTTTTTAACAATCAAAAAAGTACATCTTCGATTTTAGAAGTAGCTCTTACATTCTATAAGTACCTCTGTCATTTTATAAGTAATTTTTATTAACAAATAATAGTAAGACGCTTCATAAGTTTCATGATGCAGTTCCTGGTACTTACACAACTATAACCGTGGTCGAAATTAAAAATATTTAATAGAAATAATAAAAACAACTTCATTACAAAACAAGTAAGGAAAGGCTAAAGTCGGGCGGGGCCGACTATATAAAACCCTACACCACTACCTGTGTATATACCTCGCTTTGATTACTAAACCCAGGTATTTCATGGGAGAAATTTTATGTAGTTCATATAAATTATATGAACTATAAATTCATCTTTAGTCAAATTTAATGAATATGGTAAATAAAAAAGTAATTGATCCAATTTTCCAGCAGATATTCCGAGCAAAATAAATATAACATGATCTGGCAAAAATTGATCAAGATCCACTGACAAATACAGATTATACAGCGGTAATAGGATGAATCGGACGGACATTTGAAGGGGCCTATAACAACACTTGAGGCCTGTGCCAAAAATGCGCCTATATATTTCTCATTCACGGTAGGTATTCCTAGTTGAAATATATAATGATCTGCAAACTTTGATGAAGATCCGATGTAAGATGTAGTTTCTAGAGCTGTAATAGAGCAGAATGGGGTCCCATTTGGGTTATACCAAAGTATGGACATATGGGTATCTCCCAAACAAGTAAGGAAAGGTTAAAGACGAGCGGAGCCGACTATATGATACACCCCACTTTCTATCTCATTACAATTGAATTCGGTAAAAAGTGAAATCGGGAATGATTTTTGAATCATGTAAATGTATGTGTTTGACAAAAAATGTTTTATGTTAATTGTTCGATTTGTCGTAGAATGCATATACATATATTAGAGTAAAATTATCAAATATAGTGTTTCATGAATACACATTTTTCGATTTCGGTTGACATTTCTGTGTTAAAGTAAGAAGCATTTTTCCCCGCCATATACGTCTAAAATTTTTTTATTTGAGCAGTGAGCAATTCCACGGCTTATCGATCACTAATTTAACTTAGTTCAGCGATTTTGATGAAAAAAAATACAAAATATTACATATGTAAACGCGTTTTCCGGAGTATTTTTTTTTTGTTACATTTTCCCCATTTTTTTCTAAAATAATAGACCCTTAAAAGCAATTTAAATAAAAATGTTGATTGTCTTCTTAGAGTAACTTATTGGTCGAATTATTGGACGTTTATAGTAAATCCACAAAGGATTTTCACAGTGACTACTGAAAACTTTTCTGTATTGCTGCAGTCAATACCTTTCGAATGATGCCTAAATGATGAACATCAGAATGAAATTGACGCCGCAGCGCTCATTTTGGAAGAAAGTATTTGAATATTTTGGCTGTGAAAACCATCGTCTGCATTAAAGTATTTCACAGAAATGGAGTCAGTGACGTCATTTTTTGTCCGTTATTCATCATTTAGGCATCATTCGAAAGGTATTGAATCCATCTGTTTATAAACTTCTAACAAAATGTTTCTAAGAAATATGAGTTTTTAGCTGTCTTCAAAAGCCACAAAAAATCAGTATAAACGTCCAATTATACGATCAATGAGTCATTCTAAGACAATAACAAAAATTTATATTTAAAGTGCTTCCAAGGGTCTATTAATTCAGAAAAAATAAATTTGGGCAAAAATGCAACATAAAAAAATTACACGGGTATTTACACATAGGTGTTTTGAGGTGTTGCATGTAGCTCACAGACGGTTTGACCCAGTGACGAAATATTTTGCACATCATCAATAAACAATCCAATCTTCATTTCTGGGTGGTGACCTATCCTAGAATATATCATTTGGGATAGAAAAAAAGAAGGAGTGATCCTAAGTATGTTTGGAGCAAATCCGTTTCATGGCTTTTTAAGCTGTTTGAGCCATTTCCGGCCGTCTGTATGGCTGGTGTACACGAAAACTTTCGGAAAGAGGTAAAAAAACCTATTCAAACTTTGCACATTGTAATATATAAGTTCGAAGGTGGGTTAAATTGACACTCCTCTTTTGGTACCTTCCACGTAACTTCCAACCTTCTAATATCTTCCACACATTTATTCTTCCCTAATTAAAATGTAAGTATTTAAAACTTCTATACATCGAAGTCGGTTTATCCCACTGACGCTTACTTTCTTGTTCGGTATTCAGGACTAAACAATAAAAAAATATATTATTTTTTAATTTAAAGAAAATAATAATAACACCAAACTAAATATACGTACAAGTTTTCATCACAGACCTAAATATAGTAATAGTAATTCATGGGAAACCGATATGAATTACTAAATTATAAAAAAAAAAAAAACAAAATACATTTATAACTACAAAATATTTGTAATTACAATGTATTAAACTTTTCTAAAAAATTAAAATGTCATGTGGGAAATTAATGCAAATTGTAAGAATTATGAAAACATGATATTGAAGTTGTTCCATTAAAACACTTCAGTTCATTTTAGCAATTCGTATCTTTTAATTGAGGAGTGGGTGAAACATTGCAGTGAGCGCATGCACACCTCTAATACATCACATATTTGTATACCATTAATCATATGGACTAATGGACTTGATCCACCCACGTTCACAATATAATAATAACAAGATATTATTAAATAATAATACTCTCATGGAGTGTATAACTACAAATGGATTTGATTTACAAATTTATTTATTTCGTTGTCATTAATACACATACTAATATTAATATAATAATTAATATAATTAATCTCCACAAAGATTTGAAAAGAATTACGAACTTTATTGAGATGAAATTTAAAAGAACGAGTTGAAACAGACAAAATAATTACTTGCCACAATATTACACTCCATAATTTGTTAAAGGTTAATGATTATGAAAACTTAATTAATGCTGTGCAGTGCAGTGAAACTCAGGAATGTTAATGGTGTTTGTGTCTTAAGTCTTTCGATTGTTTTAATGTAATTAACAACTGATTGATGCGTAATAGCATAACTGCTCTGAAGGGGAACATATTTTAAACAAGTCAAAAGGGTAAAACTAAACAAGTCTATAGACAACTCTAAAGGGCTAAAATAGCGCATATACCTGTTTATGATACATCTAGGTGCTTTGATATTGGTGGGCCGATTTTACGTAGCCCATATAAATTAGCCATAAATTTACATTTAACCAAATTTAACGTTATATGTCAATAACGTAATACTGAATTTTAATTTTTCTGGCCTGGTTTACATTCAACAGGGCACATAATATTTAAGGATGCATTCCTAACTCTCTGAATAATGTTTTTGAATTTATTCTATTTCACAAACCAAATAATATCTGTCATATCGTTTTAACTAAGATGTCAAAAGCTTGTCTGAAGAATTCCTAAATAGTTTTTTTCTTTAATTATCTACCTGCGAATTTCCAAAAAATTTACGTGCGGGAAATAAATTTAGAGCCAGGAATGCTGAAACTCTGTAAATTTTAACATTTTAATTCCCAGCAGAGCCAGTATTTCTGACAATGTCCATCAACGTAATTTATTACCAATATATTCTTTTCTAAACTATTATTTTTTAAATTTTCAATCACGAATTTCTAAAAAGAAACATTACGTGCAGAAATTTAATACCACAAGAGAGATCAAGATCAAGCGAGATGATCATTCTTCATCAAAGTAATTTATTATCAACATATTGTTTTTTAAACTAATTGATTATTTATGCAAACATACATAATTCTCTTCCAGCGAAATGGAATGGAATACTCCAACACTCACAATTTAAACTATTGATGAGAGTACTTAACATTAAAGTGCAGAATTTCATAATAAACCAATTGGCAAGAGACTATGACTGGAATAACAAACAACAAGTTTACTTGGGAAGATCTAATGCGCAGTGCACCACAAGATATGACATCACAAGCCGGAATTGCAGCAGGAAAACAATAAGAACTAAAAATCCCCCCACATTAGAGACAATTTAAACGAAATTGGCAATTGCTTAATTTCTTCACTGCAAATATGTGTGGAGCCATATGGCCATGGCAATGTCAACTATGAACTTCAACGCAAATCCAGTATTCTATCCACTGTTTTTAATCGTTTATTTTTTTTCTCATAATCATCAAGCAAAATAGCCAAACCAAAACTATTTCGAAATGAATTCTAAATTGGCAAAAAATAATATTTAACTTTTTTTGCAAAATGTTAATGACCAAATTGGGCAAAAAATAACCAAAACTATTTATATTCTACGCGTATAGCATCACCATATTTCAGAACACTCGGTGCACATTTTTATGAGCACATTTCCTGTGCAAAATAGAAAACAAAAACTACATGATGTCGAAATAATGAAATAATAAAAAATGGCTTTCAGTTTTACTCTTTTTTTCCATTACCCATCGCCAAAAGGTTGAGGTAATAGCCACAATCGGAAAAAAAGACATAGGAAACTTCGTCTTCCTCTCTGCCCCCACCCGCTCTCCACCGCACCACACTAAATACTAATAAGAGCCCCATGAACACTTACGAAATAAGTTTGTGTAATAAACTTATTGTATAATAAATTAGAATAATACAATGGCCAAATGAAATTGGCAGGGAAATGACATTTTAAAGTGAAGCAAATACGAAGGCCGCATAATAAGTCAAGCAAAGCGTCATTTGCTTTTGACCATGTTTGGATTTGCGTTATTAAAAGAACCGACTGTCTTAGCGAATCATGATTTCCGGTTTGGTGTTTAGAATCTTCTGTAATAAGTGGTCTTTAAAAACTTGTATAGCCTCCACCCTATATGATGAAGTTTATATTCATGTAGTCATTTTTTGTACAATTAATTTGTTTCATGTTAGATTCATTCGAGGCCCCTTACATATAAAATATTCTACAGAAATAAACGGTAACACATTTTGCAGATATACGTCGTAAATGGGCGAAATCAGACCAGAGGAAAAATATGTTTAGATTTTTTGAAGTTCTTCAAATCATATTTGGATGATTTCTGCTTCATATTCAATACTATAGAATTCTTTTTGCAGAATTTGGATATATACACCCAATAAGTGGGTATTGTAGTTGTGTTTGGTATACAAATATAACAATTTTCATTAAATTAATGTTGTAATTTCCATCATATGTTGCTGTCCTGGAATGCAATATCAACGTCTTTTAATCTACTGGAATTACTGCGTAATATATTCCATGTTGGAGATTAAATAAGATACGGCCCTCTCGGACTTAACGCTCTGTTCATTATTTATTCCAATATATTACAAAAATGGACTAACATTAAAGAAAATGGATGTACGTATGCCATCTAGTATTAGTATTATTCAATTTAAATTTATTAAAAATAAGTAAAATTTACTCAAAATGGGTCTTATATTTACGTGGCAGCTCTCATAGGAACGTCAGGTAGTGCCTTAAGGCACTGTTTGGTATTCTCAATATTAGAATACTTCATCTGAAATTATTTTCAAGCCTAGGCAAGAAGATAGTTAAGCTTTATTACAACTCTCCACAGTCATGATAAACAAAAGACTTAAGCTACGAACATCAGCAGTAGCAATGCCAATTTAGATGGCCCAAAAGTAAGACTATTGGATTTGTTTGGGAAAAATATTAAATAAATTTCTTTAGATAAATTAATTCCAAAATCGTGGCCAAACACGCATCTCCTGTAATTTTGGAATTATGATGGGGTTTTCAACCATTTTCGGCTAGTTTGATAGTTTGAGTCAACTTAAAAAAACAGTTTTAACTTTTGAGTAGTAACTAAAAATATTTAGAATGGTTTCCCTGTCATAATCCTTTGGGATAAAATGAGTCGTATTCCAAAAAAAACGATTTTTCGAAAATCCAGGTGTGGCCTAACCCCTTAACATTTGGTTAATATATGTTAAAGTTAAAAGTAGGTCTATTTAAATTTCTGAATTAAAAACCTTTTAAAAATTTATAAAATTGCCTAAAATCAGATACTTGAACCGTTCGCAAATCTCAAGGTTTAGTTTGTTATTTATGTGCAAATATTGACTAAAATCTTAATCTGTTAAAATTACAACTTACCTATCATTCAGACGGATTTATGAAATCAGTAATAATTATCATTTCATAAGACTTTATAAAAGGATTAGAGATTTTCACAAGGTTTTAATAAATGATTTAAGTGAATAAGTTTGGGGGCTTTTGACACACTCCTTCGCCCTCGTTTTCTAAATTACCCATGATAACTTTGCTTAAATGTGGTTCAATTTCAGTAATGCAACGTTGAATCTCCTGCTTCAATATACTGATAGATATGGGCTTGATGACATAGATATTTGACTTTAAACAATCCCATAGAAAGAAATCTAAAAGTATTAGGTCAAAAAATATTGGGTGCAGAATCTGATCACCGCAACGAGAGAAAATGCAGAATGCATTATTTGAATAGTTTCACATCCAGTGTGGACAGAAAGAACTCGACTACACAGCCCTACAAAAAAGAATAAAGTAGAAGTGGTACTATTCATGTAGGTGTTGTCAAGAGTCGTTTGTGAAATTCCCCCAACACCCCCAAACCTTGATTTAAAGAATAGATTGGCGTACCCTTGCCAATTACTATCACTGAAAGGCAGATGTTTATCAACCGATTTTCAGTTTATCTCCGGTTTTAAAAAGAAGAACGTTAGAAATTTCTAACGATATTTACATTATTTAAGAAAACTGGTTAAAGAACACTGACAAAAATGTTTATTGGTACATCGAATGATTCGGAAGTACTGAATCGAATAAATTTACTGATTATTTCTATCGCGTCGAAAGTTGGTGAATTTTTGAAAAATGCTCTAATAAATGATGGAAATTCTCATTTCTAATCTGTTCAAAAACGTAAACTTTACACAAGATGTGGAGTACCAAAAGTAAATACATTACAATTTGCTTACTATTTTTAATACGAAGAAAACCTGGTTTTTGTCTCGCACAAAAGTCCAGCGGCTTTTTGCAAAATAAATAATTTTTAATTTTTTGGCTGGTTTGGTCCTTCACAAAGGCGTCTATAGTCAAGACAATGATTAATGTCAATATTCTAGGTTTTACAATCTACATATATGTTAGCCCGCAAACAAATAGACTGTATCATCAGATAAAATATATATATATATATATATATATATATATATATATATATATATATATTTGCCACCTCCCATAAAGTCAATAAAATCAACAAGCAAAACTTGTATTTTTTTTCAATTCTTTATTAAAAATTATTTTTTTCCTTTCCTTTAATATTCCTAATTTTGTGAGTATAAATTTAAGAACTGTCGCCAAAATTTGAAAAAGATTTTTTTGAAAAAAAAAAAGAAAATGGAATAAATTATTATAAATAAGAATTCGAGAATATTTCTCTTTGTTATTTTTTAATAGCTAACATTCTAACGAAGAAAAACAATAAAAATATTTATGAATATGTCCTTCTTGTAAAGTAGAAAACGCTATTTAAACAAAAATTTAAAAAAAATATATATATTTTAATTTTCTCAGGGATCATAACTTCAATCTTTTGGCGACTGTTCGAGTCTACATCAATATTATACACATATAAATTGTATCATCACGAAGAAAATCCAATAGAAAATTATCCATAATAATATTAATATTTTTTTGAGTTTGGAGTGGCAAAATACTCCAGAAAATGTTATATACAACCCTTAGATGAAATGGTAGTAAACTAATGTAATTCAAATGGCTGATATATAACATCTACGACATATGTAAATATCCACCGGAATAAAAATTCATTATATAACCAAATAGTTCTAATAAATGAGTGGATACTAGTGACTTATACGATTTTGTCTCCAAAAATGTCTAAGAATTAAACGAACAGAAGATAATATCGTATCGTATCTAGTATGTAAGTATACATTTTGGCATCAAATATGACTATCCACTACAACTTAATATACTATTGCGTTTAGAAATCTGAAAATAAGTTTCAAAGACTTTTTTTAATTTTCAATTTAGACCCATTTCTATCGACAATTACCCATTTTTATTTTGAATAGTCGGTCACCATAAAATCATGTACTTCTTCACACAATATTATATATATCCTCTGCATAATTTTAACCAGCCTTGTTGCAGGTCTCTCGTAACCAACCAACAGCCACAATAATAGCCACCGCCAAAAATGTTACAAAAAAGGCGATTTTCGTTAACGTCTTATTTTAAAGCACAAGTGGAAGAAAGGAAAACAAAAAAGAAAAAAACACAACGACAAAGAAAGAAACTGAAATCACTTTCACACATCAATTGGTTACACACTGTGATGATGGACAAGACGACAACAAAAACCGTGTTTTCGGCAACCAACTGGCCGACGGACCAACTTTGACGGACACTCATCTGACAAAAAGCCATTGCGCAGCAGCTCCAAAACTACTACATCCAGTCAACCATTCATCAAAAGACTTTCATTCTTTCACTTGGCGATATGTGAGTCTGTCGGCGGAGGAGGAGGAGAGGAAGAAGAAGACAATGAAAAACATAATCGTTCATAATTTTTTTGTTCATCAAAATCACTTTAATGAATACCACCACTTTATGTTTGAAGATGAGAGCTAAAACATAACCTGACGCATTTAATTTGCAGAAGAAGAAGCAAACAACAACAAGAGCCAAATGCTGCAAAAAATTTAATGACTTAAAAGCGAAATTTTTTAATAAATTACTGAGAAATTTAAATTTTGTATTCATGTTTTCTGTGCAAAACATAATACACACACAAAAAATCCACAACGAACGTGTTTTATTATGATCACGCTGCTTAGTGTGAAGTTTACGCTTGTCCCTGTAAGATGCCCTACACTGGCAGTGTCAAAGCAATTGTTTGCTACGTTTTAGTTGTTGTGACAGCGCAGCAAATTGTAAGGTCATAGTTGGTCATAGATAATAGATAAAAGCATGAATGATGTGCTTTTGTGCATTGGACAAATAAATGCAGAGATATTAATTTGATTTCTAAAAATGTTATCAAATTTCTCCTTTGAATGGACACATCTGGTCATTTCATTTATGACCGTTGTGGACTTTTCACTTGAGCTCAAAAAAGCACAAAAAAGTTGCACAAATTCCAATCTGCGACATCACTAGCTTACACTACAATATACAGCCTAACACAAAAAATAACAAGGTTCTGACTACGGATTCTGATAGAGGGAGTAAAAAAGGATATACACTGAAAGAATTATAATATTTATGATTTTGCTTTATCCGCAGTGAAAATTTTCATTAAAATTTACGACTTTTTAGCACTTCATGAAATGTATGAAACATATTTCATAAAACACAACTCAATGAAATGTATCTTAGAATTTGTGAAATATTTCTTAGAAACTATGAAATACAGTTCTCCATTCAATGAACTTTTATCATACAAGTTTACTATTTCATCATAATATAAGTTATGAACATTTTCATAGATTTTATAAAGAAAATTCATTAATTTGATGAAAAAGTTTTATATAATATTAATAATTTATACTGAAGTTTCCAATATAAACAAAAAATGGGAAAGGTTCTGACTTGTTGACTAACCAGTCGATACACGTCACCATTCCGAGAATCTTGTCTGAAGAGAAATGATAATTACTAGCATTCAACCGAATAAAGTCGACACACTTAGAATATACAGGGTGTTTTTTATTGAGGTATAGAACTTCGAATTGAAATAAAACACAAGAAAATCGTTTTAATGTCCATCAATTTGGCTTTATTGGAAGGATAATTTTATGCCATTAATGTTTAAATATGATTTCGGGCATGTGGCCGCCGCGGTTGGCTCGAATATAGCCAATTCTACAGGTCCAATTTTCAACCACGCCACGAATGTTGGCTTCCAAGTCCCCTAACGTTTCTGGTTTGTTGGCGTAGACGAGCGACTTCACATATCCCCAAAGAAAATAATCCAATGGTGTCAAATCACACGATCTTGGTGGCCAATTGACAGGTCCATTCCGCGAAATTATGCGCTCATCGAATGTTTCCTTCAATAATTCGATTGTGACGACCATAAAATGGACGGAGCTTGCGGTGAACTTCGCGAACTGAACCATTACTTTCGAAATAAATTTGCACGATTTGCAAGCGTTGTTCTTTTGTCAACCTGTTCATGATGAAATAGCAAACCAAACTAAATATTAATCACTTGACAGCTGACAAAATGGCCGCCAGTTAAAAAAGTGATGCCAACTTAAAGTTCTATACCCCAATAAAAAACACCCTTTATTTGAAAGTTATGCGTCGTTTCATAAAAACAACGAAATTCTTCATTATATTCATGAAGACATTTAATAACACAAATATTTCATTGGTTAAGACATATTTCAAAATCTTTAAAAAAAAAATATATTTTATAATATATATATATACTGAAACTAAGTTTTTCTAATTTAACAATTTTGTTTATGAAAACGTTTTATGAAGCATTTCATTTTATTTATGAATTTTTATACATATTAAGAAAAAATTTCACCGATTTTATGAAAAACATTTAAGGTAAACGCTTTATAAATATTATCGGCGTTTAAAAAGTTTACGTATGGTGGTCATTTTTGAGGGTGAATATTTGACGCCTTCTTATGTTGAATCGGCAAACCTTGTGACTCTTACATATATATGTTTATAAATATTACTTAAAACACTACGAGGAACATTTTTGTGGATCATTTTAACCTCTAGTTCTTCAACATAGGGATATTTTAGGCAGTACCTCATCCGATCAACCCATTTTTTCAGTACATGGCCCAATGATGACGCCAGCTCAGAATCCAAACCAAACAGTGGATGCATTTGCTTCTCAATATTCACGTGTGGGTTCTCTGAACCCAATATGCAGTAATTTTGCTTATTGAAATAGCCACCGATATGAAAATGAGTTTCATCTGAAAACACGATATTTGTCCACATCAATTTCTTACAGTTTGCGTTAAAAGCTCACTACTTTGGAAGTATGTTTTTAATATTCCCAATTTTGTTCGATCGTATAGCGTCCCATTTTGCAAATGTCAAACATAAACCTGAAAATAAAAATGAATGTTATTCTACCTTTCAAAGTCAAAGTAATCGGTAGTTCAAATTTTAAATCATGTTGCATTTCACTTAGGAATACAATATTTCTTCCGATTTCCCCATTAGAGCGCATTCACGTCCTACAATCCACATATTACATCGGATCATATTCAAAATATTAATAGAAAATATAAATTAAAAAGTGATTACAGAGCAATTGATAAAAATTAGCCCTTACAACGCATTACATTTTTTTATTAAAACTTTGTGGATGCATATGCTTCTCAATAGACACGTGTGGGTTCTCTGAACCCCATATGCGGCAATATGTACTTCCAAAAACTTGTAAACATCGCCAAAATTATTTGTGGACACTACCAAAAATATTTAGTTTTTGAATTGGTTGTATTGCCGTCAGCAATTTTCGTTTTTTTTTTCTTGCAACTTCACCTGCTACCGTGTGCTTCAACTTCGAACAATACACAGTCACATTAGTATAGAGAAAAAAATCATATTAAATAAGTTGTTAAAATACACAAGAAACGAAATTAATTAACTAGTTTGTGTGTCATGAGCATATAGTCATCATACTGAGAAATTCCAAAGTGATTTTTTTCTTCATTTCGCCGAAACGAAACCACAACAGAGCACCAGACAAATTTCACCAAAGGAAGGGAACGAATAATATCATTCTTATGCAAATGACTTTAAGAAACACCAAATTGAAATATTAAAGCCAAGGCAATGGTTGTTGTTGAAACGCGAACCCAAGCAGGCAGGCAAGCAGGTCGGCATAATTCCGGCAAAGCAAAACAAAGCAATATTTTAATAAACGCACACTAATGCCGGCGAGTTAACAAGCAATCGATGCTAAATCGTTTTTTCTTCTCTTCAGTTGCTTCAATTATTTAGCCTCACTTAGAAACGTTGAGGTTCATTAACCTGCTTTCTGACCTGGCTCAAATGATCCACTGGCAATGGCAGTAAAGTAATTTGTTCTGAGGTATTTTTGGGTGAATTGTTTTCTTTTTCTCTGTTTTTTTTCTTGCTGTTGTAACGGTCTATAATTTACCAAACAAACATACTTTGCTAGGGTTTTGTGTGTATTTTCTTAAGAAAATCATTAATAATTTCGTCCAAGCCAAGTTGTTGATGAACCCAACCAATGTCTGGTTCTTAAAGGCAAACAAAAGACTTAAGAAACGAACTCGTTCAATGATTAATACTACAAATTGCTCGGTCTGTGTGAGTATGTATGTATCGTACATCACACTATTTTGTGAAAACAGTTAGAAAACAATTATTAACCGAAAATATTTGTTGAAATTAATCGTGAAAGTTATTCAGTTTAGCCGTAAACACAGACATACGGACACACAACACTTGCAATTAATTCAAATTTTAAATATTCGGCCAAATAAATATTCGTTGAAAATATTTTCAAAACAAATCATTCACTGATGGGTGGGGCACAAACGAAACCAAATATTTTCGTAACCCAAAGGCGAAACGAGTTTTATAAATTTGTTGATTCTCTGTTGTTGTTGTTGTGTTTTTTTGTTTGGTCAGCCGGCCCGAGTCAATTTGGGTTTATCAATCATAAAAACTGAACATCGTTTAATAAAAAATTCTTCTTTTTTTCATTCATTCATTCACTTAGTTGTTATTGCACAGAGGGTGGGCAGGGGGAACTTTTAATGTCTTTAACTTTATCGGTGATGAAATTTTGGAGACTTGGAAATTTCTCTGGGTTCAGCAGAAGGTGGCAGTCGTTGTAATTGTTTTCGGTATTTCTTTCTTCGAAATCATGATTTTTAATTGAATTTCGGTCTTTTCTTTTTTTACTCCTCAAAAGCCTCCTCAAAATGTTGCCTCATTGTTGCTGCTGCTACTGCCGGCGATCACAACGAATACTATTTTTAATTGAAAATTAATACAAGCTTAACAAGTGCCTACTACGAGTAGGTTGTTATTGAACAATTTTGTTTTTGTAATATTCTCTATGAAGCGTAAAAATGCATTTTATGGAAACCTCTTAAGCGTTGATGTTGTTGGGCTTTGATTAAACATTTATTTGTTTTTGTTTTCAATTAGTGCATTTTTTACATATTTTATGTGAGGGCTCGGCTAGTTTCGAATGAAATTTAATCAAGTGTTTTACGGAAACTTATGGTTTTATGCCTGTGCGACTCTGTAAGGTTTCTTATTTTGACACAGAGATTGACTTTTAATGATAATTTAATTGATTAATGTTTATGATCAGTATGGAGCAATGTTTTTTATTAAATGACAATCTTTTATTTGATATTATGACAGTCGCAGCTTTAGAGTTGAATAGAAAACGTATTATGTACTAATGCATAGTTAAATACTATAGCCTGGAAATATATTAAAGATATGCGAAATATTCGAATATATAGGCCAGAATGTCCTGAGACCAGCCTAAAAATTACATTTAAATACATAAAAGTATCCCAAGTTTGGTTAACCCATAGTTAGCGCTAACCAATATTTACATATATTTGTGGGATTTTGTGTAAATGGAGGTTCCCCACACAAATGACGATTTCACTTTTTTGCTCTAGAAACCACAAAAGTATTCTAGAATGAAGTTTCTATTGAAGTTTTGGGAGATCTATAGAGGCTACCGTTTTCTACATTACATTACTTCTGACATAGTTAAGATATTTTGACGCACTAAGGTATTAAGAAGGTATTTTCTTATGGACTTGACTAATTCCATGTGAAACGGAATATTAAGTTTCCTTAGGTTCTCTGATTTTAATAAAAGTTTGCAAATTAGTACTTCCGAATAAGGGAAATAAAACTGGATTTCACGATTTTCAAAAATATAAAATTGTAGAAAATCAGTAATTTTGCTTTAAGGTAAATTTTAAAAAATCATCAACTTTTTTCTGGTAGGATATAAAAATATAACTTCTTTGGTGAATTTCAAATTGAATTGCTTCTAGTTTAATATAAAATTGTCAAATATATTTTCTAATTTTACTACACAACAATTATAAACGTGAGTACAGCCGAAATTAAAAAATATTTAATAGAAATAACACTATGTAATTACTATGCAAAAAAGAAAATAAAATCAGCATAAAAATTTTAATTTTATACTAAAATTACAATTTTCGTCGTAGGTACCTTTAATATTTTTACTCTCATTTTATACATGTTATACGTTCAATTAAAGGTAATTATTATGTCTACAAATCTTGCGAATTACACTTTCACATAGAAACCAAAAATTTGGGAAAAAATTTTTTCGATCAAATTTATTTTTTTTTGCATGAAAAAAGTCATAATAATAGAAAATAAATTTACAATAAATAATAAGTGGGCAATATCCCACTTAAAATCAAATATTGATTACAGGCCAAAAAAAAGCAAAGGAAACAATTAGAACAAATGAGCGTTAGCACGGCAGAAGTATTGCTGGGTAACTATACCTCCATATACACACACTTACATATGCAACTCAATGTGATGCTTGTAAGATGGCATGTGTACTTTATTACTTGGTGCTATTTTTTAAACGTATATTCGGCAAGTGAGTTGTGCTTCTCGTTCGTTTGTGAGAATCATTTGCTTGTAGAGGCCGGGTTTGATGTTGAAAAGTCGCTGTGAAGCCACTTGAGAAAACCTTTGACAGGGTGGAAATTATGATAGTGTTAGCCGGCAGCCAAGTAAATAAATTTGCATTCTCTTAAATATAGATGCAAAATGGTATTGAGCCAGGACAATATCCCAGTTCAAATCAAAAATTCGGAAAAAAGTAATCTTTTATTTTTCAAAAACAATGTTTATATTTATAAAAATCTGTGCATAATTGCAGAAGTTATGATACTCTTTGTAGACGAAAAACATTTTTTTAAATATGATTTTTTTTTAATTTTTGTTTAAATAGAGTCCCATTTCAAATTATGTAAAAGTATATATTGTTTTTGAAAAAAACTATCAATAAATGTAGAAGTTATGACCCTTATGTAGAAGTAAGGGAATTTTATAAAATCCATTGCCATTTTTTACGAAGTTTTTACTTAAATTCATTTAGTCATACGTGAAGACGACATGTACTTCTCCAAGAATGACCACAACTTCTACATTTAGAAA
Organism: Polietes domitor; assembly: GCA_947397865.1. Classification (NCBI taxonomy): domain Eukaryota; kingdom Metazoa; phylum Arthropoda; class Insecta; order Diptera; family Muscidae; genus Polietes; species Polietes domitor. The sequence goes on from OX377618.1 coordinate 198,067,178, forward strand.
AATAGATTTTTTTCGAAAAAAATTAATTTTTTCCAAAATTTTTAAAGACTGTTCCTAAACCACTGTTGCTGGGGTATTATCGGACTTTCCAAAATGAGAGTACAAAAATCGCCGAAAATTGGAATTTTAGTAACATTTTTTTTTAATATCGTTTTCAAGTTCAGAAATTCAAAATACATCAGAAAATTTTATGCATGACCCTTCGACAAATTTTTGTTTGCATAGTGCAATTAAAAAAACTTACTTTCACAATTAATATACAGTAAGACTACAATTAGTCTGATTACTAATATTTCACCCATTATATTCTAGTTTCACAAATAATCAATCAATTATGATGCCATTGTAAAATGGGCCATGGGACGATGTCAATTAGATAAGAAGCCGATATGAACAAGAAACCCATTTTTTCTAAGATTATTAGAAAAAAATTATTAGTGTCAAAAATCTCCCAAAATACGCAATAGTTCACATTTGAATTCACGGAAATAAATTGCTGCGGTCACCCACCGGAAATTAAGATTGGATTGTTTAATGATGATCTGCAAAATACTTATTTACTGAGTCAAGCAGTCTGTAAGCTAATCCTTCCTGAAAACACCTTAAACAATTATCTTTTTCCCGTGTATTTTTTTATGTTGCATTTTTTGTAGCTAATAAATGTACATTTTTATTCCTGTCTTAGAACAATTCATTGGTCGTATTAGTGGACGCTTAGATTGTTTTTTTGTGAGTTTTGAAAGTGACAGCTAAAAACTTATATTTTCATATTTTGTAAAAGGTGTCATGAATCAATACCTTTCGTATGATGCCCAATTGATGAATATCGGACAAAATTGACGTCACTGATTCCAATTTGGTGAAAAAAGTTTTCTGCAGCCAAAACTTTCAACTCCTATTACAAAAGTGAGTTCTGCGGCGTCAATTTCCTTCCGATGTTCATCATTTAAGCATCATTCGAAAAGTATTGGCTGCAGCTAAATATTTGTATAGAAAATATTACCACCAAATAAGAAAAAGTTGTCAGTGTTAGTATGAAAAAAAAAAACACAAAAAATACCATACTATATTCGACTAATAAGTTATTCTAAGACAAGAATGAAATTTTACATTTAAAGAGCTTTCAAGGGTCTATTAGTTCAGAAAAATTGTTGGACAAAAATGCAACAACAAAAAAATTACAAGTGAAAAACATGAGTGTTAGAGGTGTTTTCAGAAGTGTTTAGCTCATAGATGGCTTGATTCAGCGACGAAATATTTTGCAGATCATCATTAAATAGTCCAATCTTCATTTCCGGTGGGTGAATGGAAATTATATTTTTATTTGTATGGACCGCAATGGACTTCCTATGGAAGTACTTCCATAGGAAGCACATTTTAATCGATTCTCAAAATCCAAATGAGCTTTTTTCCCGCTTTTGATGAAGTTCTTTTAAACAACTTCCAAAAAAGTCGATAATATGTTAATATCCCGTAACATTTTACGAATAGCATTTTTAACTTTTTTTTGTTTTTATACACCACTCACAACAGAGGATAGCTGAGATGTTTAGAGCGCCGTAGTAGCAACCACAAGGTCCGCTGTTCTACCCCCCGTAGTGGCGGACTTTTTTAACACAGAAATGGAAACAACTGAAAAACTAACTAACTAATAACTTTCAAGTCTTTCAAACTAAAGCTCTTCCTTCCTATGACAACTCCATGTTAAATTCATTGGTGCAGATTCCAATTTTCACTACTTCCGAATCACAAGATGAACATCTTTTTCTCTTCTTTGGGTGTTCTCTTTTTGCTGGGTAGTACCGCATATTTTTACCGATTCTAATTAAATTTGGAATAACACGTAATATTTCTCCTAGAAACATCTAAAGTAAAAGTGAGCTAGATTGGTCCTTGTTTTGATAAAGTTTAAGTTATATCCTTGGATTTTACGATTTGAAAACATATTTTCAAATTAAACACTAAAGATATAAGAACAAGTTTGTGTCTAATATTTCGAAAACAATTAGATTAATACATGGTGTTTGATTAAACTGGTGTTTTTATAATCTCTTCTTTAGTATTTTTTTATCTGATCCATTTGGTCCAATGTATTCTAAAATAGCAATCAGGATATCGATCTGCTTTTCATCACAGCAGCACATTAGTTTAGTTAATGGTCTTAATAAAAATAAACAAACTTATATCTATTATTATACTGCAAAATTAAGCAAATAAACTTTAATACTTCGTTGAATACATTTTGGCAAAGTGACTAAGAAACTAGTCACCAGCTAGCCCAAACAAAAGACTTAAGAAACGAACCTTTAAATTGTAGCAAAAAGCCACCGGGCACATTCATTCAAACTCACAACAGATGAAGACTTGTATTTTGCTCCCAAAGTCACAAATGTTCATCTGAATTCGCCCGCCATTGGCGCCCGCCGGCTACACCAAAACAATGAAGTACCGGATGGCGCATGTGCAACACAAACTCAAGAGAGTTGTCTTGCACGTTGCAAATATTTTGCTGAACATATATGGCACACGGAGAAAAAAATTATTATATTTACAAACAATTCTCTTGTACAAACAAAATATATGATCACTTAGGGGTTTGCGAAATCTTGTTTCTGCATTAAAAAATGTTTGGCGTCAATTGGCCAATTATTTTTCATAGTGTAGATCTAATCGTTGTTATTATTAATGATTCATGGGGATTTTCTTTTATAGATCACATGACATTTATTAGTGTTTCTGTTTCTGTTTCGGCTGTTTGTTTATTTGTGCTTTCAGCACAAACTAGTTCTTAAAGGCGTGAGGTTTATAACAGCGCAAATGTGCTAAAATCAGCGGTATGTGTGTGTCTGCTCGCAAAATGTATGCATTCATTCAAAAATATTCTTTTCACCTCAACCGAGAGCAGTAAAAAATACAAAAAAACAACTGAATAAACCTGACTGCAAATATGCGAAATAAAAATGTTTATGCAAACATTTCTGTGTTGTTCGTTCACCAATGTGGAATGAAAGAATCCCAGACAGGGGACGGACGGACGGACCTGAAAAATTCGATAGCAGAATCTGTTGACACAAATTCCGCCCATACATGGCAAATATCCAACAAAGGAACGAGAAAAAAACGGAAAAAAAAGTACTCGTACATGCCAACCTCAGCAACATCTGAAAATTGTAAATGCAAACAAACAAACGAACACACAAAATTAGCTTCGTTTTTTTTCGAAAAAAAAAGTAAATAGAAAAACAGCAGAAACCATATGGCGCGTTATAAAAAAATACTAAATTGGGTTACTGTGGAATTCGAATAAAATTTCAACTTCCAGCTACCACCAGTCTACCAACTACCAGTTACACTCTACGCCGAGACATGTGTGAGTACGTGAATAAGGCAATAACCTACTGGAAAATGTTTTTTCTGAAAACGCTCAACACAACAATACAATAAAACCAACAGAAAATTGTTAAATATATGTATTTTTTGTTTGGTCTTATCTCATTCGTTTGCTGCTAGTACGAGTACAATATGCCAACGCATGAACACGAGTGAGCGGTGGTGTCGAGTGTAATGGGAGTGTCATGCCCACATTTTTTCGTGGCTGTGCTGTTGGTTTGTTTCGATGAATTCGAAACAGAAATTAACACATTTTTTTAAGCCAAAAATGTTATACATATATGTGATGGCAGATGAAATGCAAACGTTTGTAAATAATAAAATTTAAAATCGATGTTCGTTTTATTTTGGTGCATTTATCCAATCGTTTTTATCTAAATTCTACAAGAAGTTCTCCTTTTAAACAAAAAAGTGTCAATTTGTTAACCAACACCATCAAGTTTGTCATTCCGTTTGTAAAACCTTGCAATATAGACCTGAGATCCTATGAAGTATATACAGGGTGCCGCAGAATGAACTCTATGTTTCAAAATTCGACAGGACCTAGGAGAAAAATAGTATATTTTCCCTGCATCATTCTTTTTTATATCACTGTGTTATTCTTAAACTAGGGCAATCAAACAACTGTTACTTAGGTCGGTTTGCTTCCATGCCTATCAAAGTAGATATGTAGGTAAAATCTGCTTATTGAAATATACACCCACATTGATTAGATATTATCAAGAAAAAGTAAAAGTAATTGAATTGACATCAACTGTACGTGTTATTTTGAACAATAAATTCAGAATTTGAAAAATATGGAAAAAATACAAATCTCGTCTTACATCCAGCACGTCTGTTACTTCCATTTAAATGTAATGTACAAGCTGAAGTTTCAACCATAAAATGAAACTTTGCAAACAATTAAATATATTTTTAGTCGAATATGACTTGTCAGAATACAGGTTGTGTAAAGTTGACTATGTGAAATTATGAACTAATTACACAGATATTGAAGAATACCTACAAAAATGAACTTGGATGTGTGATTAAATGAATTAATTTAAGAGGCATTTGATCTATAAAAGATATATTTTTATTATAGCGATGCAATTTAAAAATCTATAATATATATATATATATAAGTGCATATGCTTTACGTTCAAAAAGGTTCCAGTTTTTCGTCACTTAATTACACTGTCGAACATCATATTTGGAAGACATTTCTTTGTCGAAAATTATCGATATGATCATGACTTTTAACCTTAATATTTGTTTGTATAAGTTGGCGTGTAATTTAGCTATTTAAGCGTGAAGAGCTTTATTTACATCTTCGATCTTTGGTGACCCTCACTGAAACAATTTTTTTCTCGAAAAAAGGTCAATTTGACCCATAAAGCGATGAGCTAGAGGTTTAAGATCTTCCACAAAAATGATCCTCATAAAATTCCATTTTTATTTTCATTTAGAATAATGCTCCCTTCGACCAAAAAAATGAAAACTTTGACGAACCGTCAAAATAAACTCAGACCAACTGGACCATAAGTTTATTCTATAAAAATGATCTACACAACATGCTCTATCAGAATTAAAGGGTCGCTATTCTGTTCCAATCAAAAAGTCTTAATTTGTTGGACAGGGTTATTTATTATCAAAATATGTCAGAAATTTTCTGATTTAAATTTTAGCCGTTTGTTTGGCACCATTTATATCCCTCTTTTCCCATTTTGTAATTAGAGGGAAGTACACTGCTTTCAATTGAATAGAGCCCCCATCTCGATTAATAATAATAACTATTTTTCGAAACACACTGTACATTAGTATGGTTCACGAAAATAAATCAAATATTGATTACAGACCAAAAAAAATACAAACGAAAAAAACTAAAACAAATGAGCGTTGGCACGGCAGAAGTATATATAGTAGTATATATATATACCTGTATATACACATACTTACATATGCAACTCAATGAGATGCTTGTAAGATGGCATGTGTACTTTAGTGCGATGCGCAAATTCGGCAAGTGAGTTGTGCTTCTCGGTCGTTTGTGAGAATCATCTCCTTATACAGGCCGGGTTTGATGTTGAAAAGTCGCTGCGAAGCCACTTGAAAAGACTTTTGACATGGTCGAAATCATGATCGTAGTAGTCTGCAGCCAAGTAATAAATGTCACCATGCCATTTGTAATAAATGGTCTTGAGCCAGGAAAATATCCCAATTCAAAAAAATAATAATAGAAAATTTAATGAAAAAGGTAAAAATCTCTTTCGAGCTAAATATATTAATTTATCTTACCGAAACCGACGTGATGTACCTCGAACTCAAATAAATATAAAATAAACAAAAGTTAATTTAATATAAAAAATTATTGAAAATAAATCTCTTCCTAAAAATAAAACAACATATTCAGCTAAAAATTAAAGCAAAACCTCCACTTCTATATTCTACATTAAATCCTGAAACTAACTAATTCGCCCACAGCAAAATTAAAAATTTTTATTTAAAGTGCTTTCCAGGGTTTATTAATTTAGAATAAAGTTGGACAAAAATACAACATAAAAAATTACATGGGAAAAACATGATTTTTAGGGATGTTTTCAAGAGCGTTTAGCTCACGACGGCTTGTTCTTTGATCATCATTAAACAATCAGAACATTGTTTTCGAGGGTGGCTGGAAATTGTTTTTCCATAACGGTCCAGTTTTTATATATTTGTTTTTCCACATCATATACTTCATTCACAAAAAAAGTATCCCGTTATTTGAATTTTTTAGGTCCATTTGAATAGCGCTGTTCACTTGATAATCGGTTTAGTATGGAAGTCTTTTACAGATGTCCATAAAATCTTGCAACCGATCTGCAACCATTTGACCTATATGTGGAAATTTTAACTTCCAGGCCTAATTTGTTTGCGAGCTAGCGTAACCAACCCTAAATATATAATCTTATGGGGTCCCCCATGAATATTTCAAGGTGTTGCAAACGGAATGACTCCATATGAAGGATGGTTAAATTGTAAGGGCCGATGTTGAATGTGAACCACACCTTAACGTCAAGTTTATTTCTTCATTTCATTTGACATTTCTCAATTTCAGACTAACTCAATTTGAACCATGGAAAGATACACAATTGAGCAACGCGTTAATGTTATTCAGGCTTATTATGAAAATGTGCGTTCAAATCAATATTCATATCGAGCACTTCGTGGTTTTGTCGGTCAATTTAATCGTCCAAATGTGCGTACAATCGGAAAAATCGTGCAAAAAATTGAGCAAACCGCGTCTGTAGGAGATGTGAAAACACCAGTGCATGCTCGTACAGCTCGTGCTGCAGAAAAGATCAATTTTCGAAGAAAATCATCCTCAGTGACGAGACACATTTGCACCTCAGTGGATTAGTCAATAAGCAGAATAGCCGCATTTGGGCGAATGATAATCCAAGAGTGATTGTCGAAAAACCAATGCACCCACAAAGATTGATTGCTCGGTGCGGTTTATGGTCTGATGTGAATGGTCTACGCTATCATGAGATGATAACGAACTTTTTATGGCCCGAATTGGAAGATATGTATGTGAACGATATGTGGTTTAAACAGGACGGTGCCACTTGCCACACACCAAACGAAACAATGGCTCTTTTGCGCGACAAATTCAATGGCCGTGTTATCTAACGTGGTGGCGATGTCAATTGGCCGCCAAGATCATGTGATTTGACACCGTTGGGCTTCTTTGTTGGTTGGGTTATTTGAAAGAAAAGGTGTACGTCGATAAGCCAGCAACAATTCAAAAGCTAAAGGATGAGATAATTCGGCACATTAACGGCATAGAACATTAATTATGCCTCAGCGTAATCGAAAATTTGGACCATCAGACCATAACTTTTGAAAAAGGAATATTTTTTTCTTATCGGAGACGATATATAATTTAATGAATTTTTTCCTAAAATCGTATATGATTCAAGCAATAAGTTGTTTTAAGATTTTACGTAATACTACGGAATTTATCACTTCGGCCTTCTGGTGCTTTATACGTTCGAATCGCAAGTATAATATGTTAGTACACCTTTTTAATAAAAATCTACTTTTTTGCAAAGTTTATTGTCGAAAATAGTGTTGTAGGAAAATATCATACATCGCATTGCTTCCAAAAATATGAATAAAATCGTTTAAGCGTCAAACCACAACATTTACAAGGCATTTCAAAAGAATAACAAGTTTGTGTCTTAAGTCTTTTGTTTGAAAGCCACCAATTCACCACACCACGTTTGTGAACATTAATTTTGCATAATTTTTATGTAATATTTTAAAGAAAAAGTTTCTAAATTAATATTCTACAGATGATGTAACAACAAATTAAATATTTAATATATATTTTAAGACAAAGAACAATAATGATATTTTAATCTTCGGTTGACGATTGGGTCAACCTGTTCTCTTAACTCGTCCATGGGTATCTGCGGATACTTTTGATATATTCTAAGACCTGATGTGCGGGTATAGAACATGCTTCGTTCATCGCTTGTTTGTCGTTGCGTTCGCTCCATATAAACTCTATGAAATCAAATGGCCAATTGCCAACTACCACCATCCGCGCACCAGTGATATGTGCGGACGAGTGAGCATTAGAGCGTACCAGGTTACAAGTAAAAAAAAAAAAGTTCGCCGTACACCTTCGAATATGAAGTATTATTGAAAGGTAGTTTCAAAAAAATTTTTTTTATTTTTTTATGCCGAACGTAGGGGTCGCGCTTTTACATTTTTCTATATAACTTCTGCATTTATAAACGGATTTTAAAGTGTGATACATCGATGTTTTTGTCCGATTTTTTTGTCTTTGAAGTCATTGAGCTCAAACATGATTCATGATTTTATGCGAGCTTTAATTTTCGATTATTAGAGTGGTACATTAGGGTAGTAGCAACTGAGAAATGATGGGTAAGTACCAGAAGGGGGTGCTTGAGCTCAATGACTTCAAAGACAAAAAAATCGGCCTCGTCGAGACAAAAACATCGATGTATCACACTTTAAAATCCGTTTATAAATACAAGTTATATAGAAAAATGTAAAAGCGCGACCCCTACGTTCGGCATAAAAAAATAAAAATTTTTTTTTTGAAACTACCTTTCAATAATACTTCATATTCGAAGGTGTACGGCGAACTTTTTTTTTGAGGTACGCCCTAGTGAGCATTCGTATTAAAAACGTAGAAATAAATGTTATGAATTCTTAAGTTCAACGACATAAATTCAACGGTAAATGTATACTTTGGTAACAACGACAAGACAACAACAACAATAATAGCAACAACATCAAAACCACCACAACATTAATGTGAGTATCACGAGAATTCATGGATTCTATGTTTGCGCGTTTTTCGTGTTTTTTCTTCTTTTCTCCCGTCTTTCTTTTTTATTTGAACTTCACATTTGAAGTACACGGGCCGTTGTAAACTAAAGGTATGAATGGGAACAGAAAAAATAAAACATATTCACGTACTTTTAGACATGGGTTGGGTACCCTATATCATAGGTCGGTATGTATATTAGGTTTGTCAATGGGTTGGAAACACTAAATTAATTTATATAATTTTATTTAATACGATTTAAAATATCCTTTGCGCCTACTAGAAGTATCATAACTTCCACATTAATCCATAGATTTTTTACATAAAAATATCCGACTTTTTTTCTATTTTTTATGATTTTTTCCGAAAAAAAAAATATTTTTCCCAAATTTTTAAAGTCTGTTCCTATACCAGCCATCATGAGTACCTTTACTTAAACATATAACCGGTTGTTATCGAACTTATATTTCCAAAATGAGAGTACAAATATTTAAGTAACCTTCGCCGAAAATTGGAATTTTAGTAAAAAAATTAAAAAAAAATACCATAAATAATTTTAATATCGATTTCGAGATTAGAAAGACAAATTACATCAGAAAAATGTATACATGACCCTTCGATAAAATTGTTGTTGCATAGTGATTAGTAAATTTAAAATTAAATAATTAGAAAAACAAAGGGGTGTAAACGGAAACCTCAGTGATATGGCAAATATTTAAAGAAAAAATTTTAAATTTGGTAAAAAAATAAAAAATCTTCCAAGATTCTACCAAAAAATTCTATTTTGAAAAATTAAATTTTCTTAGGCTTCTTTCGACTACATATTTTGGGGAAAACTATATTTTTAGGAATTATGGGGAAAACTATATTTTATTTAAGTTGTTGGGCACCTTTTCTATAATAATTTGACAATTTTCTAAAATACTTGATTTTGGGATAAAAATTGAATAAATTCTTATTATTTATTTTCACTATCTTCTCTTAGAATTTTCACTTTCTTAACTACGAGTATGAGCCACATATACGATTCGGTTTGACTCAACTTATCGCTTATTATTTGTTGTCTTCTTTTGTTTTCTTTTCACGAAATCATGAATTTCTTAACAGTTCGAGTTCGGCTTTTTTTGTGTCTCGTAGTACATTTTATTATTGCCTACATTTTGGTATGTTTCTGACTCCATTGTCTTCTTTCGGCATAGAATACGAAGGGAACTGTGACGTTGGATTGGTGCTTGGTCTTTGTGTGTGCTTTAATTTTCTTAATTATTTACGGAAGAATTTCCCTTGACTTGCGGTTACTTGTGTTCTCTGCAGTTCGTAGTTTATTTTTAATGAAATAATTGAATTATAGTTTCATTAGTCATTTAATTAGATTAATATTCTGGATTTCATTGTATGCATGTACGAGCATAGAATTACACATGTGTATGTATACCAACAGACGGCACAAGAAGTAATAGTGTCGAAAGCATTTCATTCACAGCTGCTTGATTTTGATTTGAAGTGAAAGCTTATAAGCCGGATACTATACTATTGGTGCTTACATACGATACACCACAAAAAAATACTCAGAAAAGTCTACACCAGTTTATATGTTGTGCAGAAAGTGATTTTCAATGAAACTCATGTTCAATAAATTAAAAATATATATATTATAAACAATTCATCATATCATTACCTGAAATACAGAAAAAAAGTAGCAATAAAAATCGAAAATCAAGTTTTTTGTTTATTATGCTACAACTTCTACTTCGGTGGCGGGAATAGTGCTGTGAAACTGCCTACCGAATGCTTACAAGCCAGGGGACCAAGAAGCAATAGTATACTTCATGGTTTGGAAAATAATGAGAGGCCGTGTTTTATTTCATATTTAATGACGACAATACTCAATTATGTATAAAAGGATTTGAAAAACTTTAAATATTCCACAATTACATAAGAAATGCTAACTTTGTTTGTCTCTTTGTCTCTTTTTCCCACTTTTCAATAGCATTAACATAGAACATTTTTTATTCGCCCATTTTTTGGTAAAAATATTTAGTTATCCCTCTTTATTACTATTTATACACCGTGAATTTAAATACATTTTCCTATTATTGCCCATTTTGCGTCATTTATTCCTTTTTCGGGTTATATACCTTTACCATTGCACAGTGATTCAAAATTCATTGGCCACAATTAAATAACTTTTTGTAGAAAACATTGAGTTATGTAAAAAGGTCAAAATTACGCAAGGATTATTTTGAGATATAAACATCGGGTATATTTTATTATAGGTATATTTAAGAAATTAGCCCAATGATGACTACTTTTAATACTTTTATCGATTTTAAAGAAAAGTAAAATTTTTACTTTTTGTTTTTTTTTTCAACATATTTTTACGCATTTATTCATAATGCGCCAAATTTTTTTCTTTTTACAGATTTGAAACCTTTTTCAGATTTTGTAAATTGAAGAAAAGCGTAATTTGTTTTTCCGACTTTGTTTTATTAAAAATTGTGGTTTCCTTTGCTTTTTATGTCGCCTAAACTTTGTTTGTGTAAATAATGTAATAAATATTAAAATACCCCTTTCGAAAAATGTATGATTTTGGACCAAAATAAACCTTTAAAGAATAAATTACATATTTAGAAAAAGTTAAGAGTTCCTCGTTTTTGCAGGGTAACTTTTGCCTGCTTGAAATTATACATTTATTGAAAAAAGTCCGATTTTCTAATTCCAAAAACGCGATTCGCTCATTTGCTCAATAATTATTGAAAAATAATTGCGCAGCTAAAAAGATAAGCTAAAATATATGTCAATCAGAGAACCGAAATTATACCCAAAAACCCCTAATAACACCTGATTTTGCTGACAAATCGAATTAATACAGGCAAACTACCATTCATTGGCGTTGTTTTAATGTTCGTACACATGAATATCAATTGAGTTCGCGTCAATGGCCTTCAAATCTTTGTTGGATATTTTAACTTCTAGAATTTTTACCCGTTAATTATTAAATACAGTAAAAGCTCTATTTGCGCAACCCCCGATTATTGCAACACCCCGTTTAGCGCAACCTCAATTTTTTTTAAATTAAGGTCTTTATAAGTAAAGGGTGATTTTTTAAGAGCTTGATAACTTTTTTTTTTTTTAAAAAAACGCATAAAATTTGCAAAATCTCATCGGTTTTTTATTTGAAACGTTAGATTGGTCCATGACATTTACTTTTTGAAGATAATTTCATTTAAATGTTGACCGCGGCTGCGTCTTAGGTGGTCCATCCGCTTAGTCCAATTTTGGCATTTCCACGTTTTTGAGTAACAGAGACCCAATTGGTGCGAACGGCGACGAATCGAAAATTGGTGGTCATCATTAACACTGGCCGATACAGCTGCGATATTTTCTTCAGTTCGCACTCTACGTAAGCGTGTTGGTGGTTTAATGTCCAACAATGTAAATTTGGTGCGAAATTTAGTCACAATAGCCCGAATAGCCGCTTCAGTGGGTCGATTAAACTGACCATAAAATGGAAGCGCGCAATGAACTTTCTTAACAGAGCACGCATTTTGATAATAAAATTCAATAATTTGCAAGCGTTGTTCGTTTGTAAGACGATTCATGATGAAATGTCAAAGCATACTGAGCATCTTTCTCTTTGACACCATGTCTGAAATCCCACGTGATCTGTCAAATACTAATGCATGAAAATCCTAACCTCAAAAAAATCACTCTTTACAACTATTTTTAAAAAATAGTCGCGATAAGAGCAACTTTTGTTTGTGATATAGAGTTCTGATCTGGAAAACGAATATCTCTGAAAACTGCTGAATTTCAGATTTAAGAACAATAATATTTAATTGGTTTTTAAAAAGGCTCTTTTTGTGGATCTTTCAGTTTTCGACGAACAAGATTTTATAGGAATGCTTTAAATTAAATTACGTTTATGTTTTAAATTTTCTCTATTCTGAAGTCTAAGGAAAAGGCTTTGCTACTTATTGACAACGCCGAAAATAAAATTAATTATATAGCGATGATGGTCAATTGTACAGCCATTATTAGCCATTATTATCAATATTCTACTTTAAATAGAATATTTTAATGCAAAGATCGGATTTAGAACAAAAGACAAAAAAGTTTAGTACATTGGACAATGTATCAGGCATTACTGTTGCACGTTCTTATCTACCATAAGGAATCAGTTGGTTGAAGAACAGTTAAAATTTACTGAGTGAGTTTTTCACAGAAGAATTCGACGAATGGATCAACGAAAGCTTTCAATATGTTAACTGAAGCTTTAAATACCTCAGACGTTTGGTTGGTACCTTTTTATACCCCTTTTTATCGTCCCGCTTTCTCTAAAAGTACGAATTTCAAAAAATTCTTTACATTGCACAGTCAGGGGAATGATACGGTACCGATATTTTAATTATCTTCATTATCTACAGCTTTCTTTGGTGACTTATATTGATATTTGACGTATACTAAGTTATCCATTAACACCACTCCGCTAAAATTCAGTTTTATAGGACAGTTTAGCAACAATTCGGAAAAAGTACGATTTTAACCCAAAAATAATTTTTAAGTTTTGACTTATTTGTACATTTAATTTATGTTTGGAGTTTTGGTTTATTCAGACCCTGTGGAACAGGGCTTTGTGGAACATTTACACCCATTAACTCGCTGTTTTAGGGGTGTTATTACCCTTTATCACAAAAGGAAGCAAAAACACACCTACAGTGTTCTACAAAAATGTTCACCGTAGTGTTTTAAGTAATATTTATTAACACATCCGATACTTAAAATGTAAGGGTCACAAGGTTTCCTATGCCGATTCATCATAAGAATGAGCAAAGGTGGAAATATTCACTAAAACTAAAGAGTGATTTTTTTGAGGTTAGGATTTTCATGCATTAGTATTTGACAGATCACGTGGGATTTCAGACATGGTGTCAAAGAGAAAGATGCTCAGTATGCTTTGACATTTCATCATGAATAGACTTACTAACGAGCAACGCTTGCAAATCATTGAATTTTATTATCAAAATGCGTGCTCTGTTAAGAAAGTTCAGAAAGAAAGAAATTGTGTTCAGCGACGAAGCTCATTTTTGGCTCAATGGGTACGTAAATAGGCAGAATTGTCGATTTTGGAGTGAATATCAGCCAGAAGCATTGCAAGAGCTACCAATGCATCCAGAAAAAGTCACAGTTTGGTGCGGTTTATGGGCTGGTGGTATCATTGGACCGTACTTCTTCAAAGATGATGCGAATCGTAACGTAACTGTGAATGGTGAGCGCTACCGTGAGATGATATCCAACTTTTTTTTGCCCAAAATGGAAGAACTGAACTTGGTTGACATGTGGTTTCAACAAGATGGCGCTACATGCCACACAGCTCGCGATTCTATGGCCATTTTGAGGGAAAACTTCGGAGAACAATTCATCTCAAGAAATGGACCGGTAAGTTGGCCACCAAGATCATGCGATTTGCCGCCTTTATACTATTTTTGTGGGGCTACGTCAAGTCTAAAGTCTACAGAAATAAGCCAGCAACTATTCCAGCTTTGGAAGACAACATTTCCGAAGAAATTCGGGCTATTCCGGCCGAAATGCTCGAAAAAGTTGCCCAAAATTGGACTTTCCGAATGGACCACCTAAGACGCAGCCGCGGTCAACATTTAAATGAAATTATCTTCAAAAAGTAAATGTCATGGACCAATCTAACGTTTCAAATAAAGAACCGATGAGATTTTGCAAATTTTATGCGTTTTTTTTTTAAAAAAAGTTATCAAGCTCTTAAAAAATCACCCTTTATTACCGTACGTAAACTTTCAACGAATATACGATACACGTATATTCTTTTCTAAACCCTCTATCAGAATCCGTTGCCAGAACCTTGTTATTTTCGATAAAGTTTCATTTTGTTCCACAGTGTTATTAGATGTAATTTTAGAAGTTTCAGACGTATACACCAATACCTCACTTTGCGTCGTGGTTACGTTCCAAAAAAACATGACGCAAATTGAAACGACGAGAATTATGATTTTCTATAGCAAACCATGTAAAGATCGAATATAGGTTCCAGGGTTGCGAAAATACTACTTAAAAAAAATAACAAAGTAAACATTTAAAAAACAAAAATAATATAAAATGTTATTAAATACAAAAAAAAAAAAAACAAATTCTATTACAACAAAATAAAATATTCCATTAATTTACAAAGACAAAATAAAAATTAATCACTGTCCGATGAGTCCATAGTGGCTGTTATCGTAATCGCCTTCCTTTCACAAAAAAATTTGTCCAATGTTTGCTGCAGCAATTGATATTCCTTGCAAATTTCCTTGTAGCAATTGATATTCGTAGCTACCGCTTGGAACACTTTAAAACTCCTTCCGCTGTCAGGAACTTTTATAAAAAGTCTCCATAGCATCGACAATCAGACATATCGCTTTGGAAATTTGTTTGGAGGTTAAATTTTGTTCTTCGGAGATTTCTATTGTACGGTCACTGTCACCTTCTTCATTGGCAAATTGCATTTCCAGTTGCAATAGTTCTTCATTGGACAATTCTTAGTTTTGCGAGGTTAGCAATTAATTTATGCCAGTCTCTTCCATACCTTCAAAATTAGACCCTCTATCAACTTCTGCAGCGCATATTCTGTGAACAAGATGGTTTAACCTCCTCCCACGAATCAGAAATAATTTCTATGTCTTTCATAATGTCGAACTTTTTCCAAAACTCTAGCATTAAAGACTCGAACCAAAACCAACGCAACTTCGAAAATCTAACGACGCACAGTGAAAATGTGAAACGAAACGACGCAAAGCGAGGTATTGGTGTATATACTTTATAGGTAGGCTGTGTATGTTGCTTAAGTCTTTTGTTTATTTATTTACGAAATGTGCACAGATGATGACAAAGTTAGATCCCAAATTCATTGAATAATTCAAATTTGTAAACTCGAGTATGAATATGAATTTATAAAATCACTACGGATTATTCTATTTTGAATTTATATATTAAAATGCATATTTTTACAGTTTGTCTTTTTTTAATTTAAATAAAACATAGAATGTGGTTAATGCCCTTGAAATTGATTTTTTAACGATAATTTTATGGCATTATGACATGATATGCATTGGACCGCCACATAGTAGATCCAGCGCACAGTGTTTTCAAATCAATTTATTACAATCAACACTGTAATATTTTTGTCTCAGGTCGATATATATGAAGGCGTTACAAATGGAATGACAAACTTAGTATACCATCTTACCACCATCTTATGGTGGCGGGTAGAACAAAAAACGGTAAGCTATTATCCCCTGATTTTTTGCAAATGTTGAGCTGATATATTAAGCTTAAGAGCTGGTAAGCATCGATTAAAAGACATCAGAAATTTCCAAAATCGTAAAAAAAGTTTACATGCGGGAGTTGGGCGTGGCAATAATTATGACTATTTTTCATTTTATGATACATTGAAGGTAGACTTCTTGTCTAAGGAATGATCTAAGGAATTCCTTTCTAATTTTTCCGCAGTAGTGAGTCTTTTGGCCACAATAAGCATTTGATAGTACGATTTTTAAATATTTCTATCCCATTTTACTAAAACTACAAATTTTGAAAAAAAAACTCCTTATGTTGCGCGTCAAAGGAGTATAAACACCTAATTTTGTCCTCATTTCACCATATAAGGGTATGAATGTAAACAAGTAAAAAGCGCGTTAAATTCGGCCGGGTCGAACTTTATATACCCTCCACCATGGCTTGCATTCCACAGAGGCTGTCGATGTTCGTAGAAGTGCAGTAATATTACAGCAAAATACAATTTTTTAATATAGCCAAACCAAAACAAATACAAATATTAAAAAATAAATTTATAAATAAATATAATATTTTTATTATTGCAAACCATGCTTATAAGACAAGGCTACCAATTCGTTTACACTATATATCGAAATAATACTTCAAGTCAGAAGGTATACGTTGGTACTACAAAGATGAAATTAAAAACTCGACTTTCTGCACACAAATCTGATCATAAAGCGATTGACAAACCACTGGAACAAAAGACAGCACTAGCAGCCCATTGTACCTTGACGGGGCATAAGCCAAACTTCAACGACGTAGACATTTGGACACAAGAAAATAATTATCGTAGAAGATATACGCTTGAAATGTTACATATTATAAATGTCCCTACTGACCAGAGAATGAACTACAAGACTGACACTGACCACTGTGCACAAATATATCGAAACATTGTTGACAAATATGGACGAAAACAATAGCTTTAGTTGAGAAATTACTTCGAAACGAAAGAGTTCATTGGTTTTGCTAACATGTAATTATTGTGATAATTTTTGTTTTGTCTTTTTGTATAATTAATTTTGGTTGTATTTTTAAGTGAATATCCTTGAGGATGATCGTCGATGACGATCGAAATATCGGAAAAGAATAAATAAATAAAACAATTTAAAAAAACTAAACATCAGTTTTTTGATTTGTTCATGACCTCAAGCCAGACTATCCGGAAAAATAGAAAATAAAAGGTCAACTATTCATAAAATTAAACAAATAAATATTATTATATTTATATTTTCAAAAGCTTAAATACCATAAATATTGGTACGTTGGTTGGTTATTCTATTTTAATTCCAAAAGTACAAATTTTGAAAATCCATTACATATAGATCCATCCATACATAGAGCAAAATAACTTAAGTTCATGATTCATACATTTTTTGCCGTAAAAGTACGAATTTGGAAAAAATCTTGTTATTTTGCGTGTGTATGCAGCCAGAGGAATGTATGCGCCAAATTCCATGATTCTACCTGCTACCATTTTGTTGGTACCATTTTTATCCCCTTTTTCCCAATTTTACCCCTTCAAGAGTACGAATATCTAAAATCTCTTTATTTTACGTGTCTACGCAATAAGAGGGATGTACGCACCGAATTTCATCATTCTAGCTGTATTAATTTAATTGGTACTATTTATATTTATCTATTGTAGCCCTTGAAAGTACGAATTTGGAAAAAACTTTTTATTTTTCGTGTCTACGCAGTCAGAGGAATGTAAACTCCGAATTTCATGACTCTAGCTGCGGTAATTTGGATGGTACTATTTTTATCCCTTTTTTCCATTTGAACCCTAAAAAGTACGGATTTCGAAAAAATGTTCTATTTTAAGTGTCTACGCAATCAGAGGAATGTATACACCGCATTTCACTGTTCTAGGTGCAGCCGTTTGGTTGTTACCATTTTTATTCCTCTATTCCTATTTTATCCCTTAAAAGTACGAATTTGGAAAAAATAATTTCATATTATGTAGCTACTCAATTAGAGGAATATACACACCGAATTTCATGTTGCTGTTCGATAGGTACCATTTTTATCCCTTTTTGTCCCATTTCACCATCTACGAAAAAAATCACTCTATGGAGCACGTTTTTGTTATAGGGGGAATGCGCATACCCAATATCAAGTAAGTCCTTGTGAGGGAAAAATTTTTCCCTTTGGGCCGATTTCGCCCAGTTTCAATCCCAACCGATCTAGGACTATAAGACGTATTTATGCAAAACTTGGACCTCTAGCTCCTTTCGTTTAGGTGCTAGCGTGCTTTCAACAGACGGACGGGCAAACGGACATGGCTAGATCGAATTTAATGACGATCCACAATATATATACTTTATAGCGTCTCAGGTCGATATTTCAAGGTGTTACAAACGGAATGGCAAAGTTAGTATACCCCCATCCTGGAGGTGGAGGGTAAAAAATCCTCTTATTTTGAGGCCAGAGAAACCATTTGGAATTTCCAGCTACATCTCATATCCCATTTAACCTCCTAAAGTTACAAATTTCGAAAACCTTTTTACGCTGCACGACTACACAGTCAGCGAATCTCATGTTTAAATCTTCATCAATTTTCATGATTCTAAGTTGAGTCCTTTGTTTGGAGCCATTTGTATTGCTTTTTGTACCATTTCACCCCATAAGGGTATGTATTTAAAAATCTTCTTATTCTATAGTCAGAGGAAATTTCATGATTCATCTACCAGATGTTTGGTTGGTACCATTTTTATGCATTTTTGTCACACTTTACATCTTAAAATTAAATATTTCGAAAAATCGTTTTATGCTGCGTGTCTATGAATTTCATGAATCCATCTTCAGGCTTTTCCCTGTATATCCAAGAATTATTTTTTGTACAACATTGTATTTTAATGTCCCATCGAAATAGGATCATTTGATTTCAACGAGTCCTCTCTGGTGCTTTTCCGATTTTTACATTCAACAGGCTTATCGAGTACTGAGCTGTGTGGGTTTCAAAGTGTGACACGCTGTTCCTTCTACAGTTCAATCTG
Organism: Polietes domitor; assembly: GCA_947397865.1. Classification (NCBI taxonomy): domain Eukaryota; kingdom Metazoa; phylum Arthropoda; class Insecta; order Diptera; family Muscidae; genus Polietes; species Polietes domitor. The sequence goes on from OX377618.1 coordinate 198,086,240, forward strand.
TTTAGAATCGCGAGAGAGAGAGAAAACACCCTGTAAAGATCTGCACAAAATGCAACAACATGTCTGTGTAGGCTGAACACCAATGAAATTGACAGTTTTCGCGTAATCACCACCGCCAACACGAGCTGCAAAAGATTAAGAACTTTCACTTAAGCCAAGGTGGCTGCATGGTTGCTTGTCTTAAGCCTCCTTTTCACCATGCAATGAACTAAGCACACTTAGGCGATTAAGTTCAATGTTATGTTTAAACAGGTTGCATTTACATAAAAATAATAAGACACCACCAGTTGATTGTTTTTTAAATAAATTAAAATCATACGTCAGTGCATACTTGCCCAGTGAGTCATTAGACACAAAATCCACGTCAAATGAGTCATTTAAGTAGGGGACGGCTTAGGGGCGTTAATGCGAAAATGCATTAACGCATTAATGCTTCATTAACGATATGCCTTGGCTTGGTATAAATTCGCGGTAGCCCACAAATCCATTTCATCACTGCGAGTGAATACAATAGAATTTAATGAAATGAAAAGGGGCAACCAAAACATTTAACAGACCAGACCGACAACATACCCGCCCGTTCGTACAAATTGTGTAAGCATGTTAAGCGTGTTAATTTGCAAACAAAGTAGTGTGTAAATTTGGCAACATCTTTACAAGCAACAACATCACCAGTTGCCATCGTGCAACATGACGCATGAGTACTGTTTCCGCTCTTTTAATTAACCAGCCGCCTTTTCTGCTTCGACTTATTTTCGTTTGACTGTGGCGTGGATAAGTTTATCTTCGCTTTTCAAGACATTTAAGGTCATTTGCACAAAACAGTTTTCCCGTCTAAAAGTGAATAATTAACAATAATTAGCTAAGGAAAACAAAAACAACAACAGCCGTGTTGAGTAGTGTATTCTCAATGATTATTGCCATCCATTGTTGCAAGTGCATTTGGCGTTTTCAATTTGTGATTTGTATCTTCTTCCATTTGGCCATGCTAAAGGGAAAATTGCGACATCGTATTAAGTAAATCAAATTATGCAAGATCAATCTGCTCCATCGAAAGTATATCTGCGATATCATTTTATGTACATGTGTTCGTTGCTTAAGTCTTTTGTTTATCTAGTACCAAATGTACATGGAAGAGGTCAAAGTTAAGATCCCAAAATTCATTGGATAATTCAAATTTATAAACTCGGGTATGAATATGAATTTTTAAAATTCAATTAAATTCAATTTTAAAATAAAATTAAACTCATTCTGATATTTTGTTGAATAAAATATGCATTGGACCGTCACATAGTGGAACCACCGCACAGAGTTTTCAAATCATTTTTTTGGAATTAATATTGTATTTTTTGATGGAAAAGAGAAATTTCGCATACTTACAGCAAACGTGTCTTCCAAGTGATTTGCGAAATGTTGGATTCCTAATGTGTATGGGAGCTACTGGATGATTCATCAAATAGTTTTTGAGGCAAAAACTGGTTTTTGTATTTTTATATATCCTATGTGTCTTTGCAGCAGAAAAGTACATTCTTTATAAAAAATATATACCAATTTGGAAAAGAGCTTTAATAATATATAACAGACAATCAATAACGAATCACTTTTTGTGTAAAAATTGCATTAAAAAGTATATTTGAGTGAAAGAAATTAATATTTAAAATTGCGTAAAGTCTACAACAATGGAGATATCATAACGACATTTTCGAATTTTGTAGAAATGAGATATGAGTCTATGAAAATTATGGTTAAAAATTCTTTAATATTTTTTTCATCAAAATATCCAAATTTGAGTATTTTCCAAAGTGGGAAAAATATGTTCAAATTATCGATTTTTTTACAAAAATGGACTCCATTCCTTATATACCGCAAGGATATACTTTCAGAGTTAGAAGTCAAATTACAAATTACAAATAACACTGTACAACAGTCCAAAAACTCTTGGAAGTGACATTCATTTTCTTGTATATATTGTGAAGTACAAAAAGAATTTGTCTTTGAAATTTGCCAGAAAAACCCCAAAATCTTGAATTACGGCTAAAAAACTGGTTTCGTACCTTTACAACACTTGCCTTATAAGCCTGTAACTAAGTTGGTTATTAACCGATTTTGACTTTCTCGTCGGATTTAATCTTATTTCAGAAAACTTAAGAAATCTGTGTGCTTTTGTCCAGCAAACAATTTTTTAAGCAATTTTTAACCATTTTTCAACTATGGCAATGTTTATACCCTCACTCTACAGAAGAAGGGTATATATATCATTTGGGACATAACGCATTGAGGGAGTGACTTAATATCCTAAGTATGTTTTGACCAAATCCATGTACGTCGAAAGAAGTTAAGGAATCAATTCAATCTTTCCACATGGTAATATTTTTCCCAAACATAGTTAAAGTTCAAAGATGGGCGCACCTTCCAGTACCTCCCACACAAATGTTCCTATGTTAAATTAAAATCTATGTTCCTTCCATACGGATATTCGGAATCATCTATATTTTGGTATGTGATAAAGTTTTTACAATAAAAAATATTGCAAAATATAGCGGGTTTCTCCACGCCCCTTTAATTACCTTCCACACAAATCACCCTAACTACGTAAAATTAAAGCTGTTATAACTTATATAGGGATGATCGTAATACTGTGAAATTTGATATTTGCATTACAGAAGTTACATTCGCATGGAAAAAGAGGTATTGTCTCGCCCTTTCTGGTACCTCCCATACAAAGCGGCATACGCTTTGTTTAAAATAAAACCGATAATATTCATACAATATTCATCGGGTAGTCAAAATAATTTGCAATTTATTATTTGAAAATGTTGTTATAATCACCTTAAACCTAAAAAATTGTTCTATCCTATTGTATTCTAGGTAAAATTAATTCCTTTATAAGCTATATACTGGTACATGAAATCCACTACAATTTGAACATGTTTTTACATTGTTTTAAGAAAGTGGAAGCTGGGAGCATGAACCACAAACCTTCTAGTACCTTCAGCACATATTATCCTACCCTAAGTAAAATTGATTTCCTATTAACTTCCGTATATTTGTTCTCTGTGAGTCGGTTTAGCAGACTGAAGCTTACTTAATTGTTTTGCATATTATTATGTTGGGTACCGTACCAATAATTGACTGATTTATTGAAGTTTTTATTAATACCAAATTTTTGCAAAATACAAGTTTTAGTCATTCCAGTTCACATCTCTCATACTTTTACGAATTGAGGGGTGTGATCGGACCTATATTTCCAAAATGATACACATATTAAACCTACCTTCGACGAAAATTAGAATTAACAAAAATTACACTTACCAACAGTATTTTTGGAACAGAATTTGAGGATCATTTTTGTGGAAGATCTTAACTCTCCAGCTCCTCTCTTTATGGGTCAATTTGACCCTTTTTCGAGAAAATCAAAAAAGGACATTTAAGGATTACAAGCTGCGATAACGAAAACGTTAATAAAAAGTACAATTATGAAAAGTAAAAAGTTCAATTATAAAAATAATAATTCTGACAAACATTCTTACTGTCAACACAACCTGACCTGATCTAGATGGAGAATATTTGGATTAATTTTGAAAGTAATATGCTATCAACTTAGATGCAATAAGTTCATATCAAGTCAAAAATTTATGAACATATAAATTTTGAAATTCGAATAAGAATTTCAGCAAAATTCTGAGAAAGAAAATCACACAGTTCTTAGTTTAAATAATTAAACTAGGCACTTAAATCTCTGGCTTGTTTACTTGGTAGAAGTAAATATTTGAAATTTTGGTCGCGTTCTCTCGAATGTCCCTTTATTCGACCTTCGCTTCTTAAGTGTTTTCTATACCAGGAAAACTATTGGTCAATCCCTTAGACGTTTTTTTCTATTTAAGCAATTTAGATAGTCTTGCAGCATAGTAAAAAATTAACATAATTTTAGGTTTTCCAAAATTTTTAATACCCAAAAGTTGCTATAAAATTGAAGATCAAATTAAAAAAACAACCGCCGCCCGTAAAACGTAATGTTGCATATAAAACATGCTGCATGCAGAAAAATGAGCCAACACGCACACCAAATTATAGCCATTCAAGCAACACAACAACTGCTTATTATTTAAGAAGAAGAAGAAAAAACGAAGATTAAATGCCTTTTTCTACAGAAGAAAAACAGAACCATAACGAAAATAAAAATAAAATAAAAATAAACAAAACACTAAAATGCAATTATTTCGAAGCAATAATAATGATGCTAAAAACCCCGTCTGAATCTAAAAACAAAAGTGAAAAATTGTTGCAACATCGAAGAAAACAAAGGTAACACACCTGCCAGTAAATATATAAAACAGAAATAAAAACAAACAAATAAAATGTTTCTTCTAGCCTCTATATAAAGAGTAGTACGGGTAATAAAGAAAATATTAAGTAATATTTAAAAGCAATGTCGGTAATGTTAAGGTGAAAACCACATGTGTGTTCTACATTTTTTTGAACAATACATTTATCAACGGTATGAAGTGAGATCATTACGAGGAATGTTGCCGTTGCTCATCGGGGCTTATTTTTTTGCGTTACATCAACAGCATATGTGGAAATAATCCACTTTTTACTTTTATTGGCGATACCGCTAAAAGCTAGGATCTTTTTAAACTGAGAAAATTATTGCAACAATGTTGCAAGTTGCAAGAACAAGTTTGCGACTCTGCATATAGTCAACGACAATGTGACATTCTCCTTGAGGCAAACTGTTATCGTTATGGTGGACTACATTTACCTCATCCGAATAAATCACGAATAAATGTGGCATTTGCTTTAAAACTCTCAAAGAAGATGTTTTATAGATCTAGAATTACACTAGAAAAATACTTTAGAAATGTTTATGGTGACAATTTTTGTTAATGATTCACTTCTTCAAAGTTTTGTGAATTATACATTTGTTTGTAAAATCTAAATCAAAAGATAGGGCACTCCTTAATTATTAATATCGAATCACTTAATTGTTAAGCGATGGAATGCGATGGAATTTTAGGAATCGACATCCTCTAAGCTGGAGGTAAAAGACCACAATAGATGGTGTATAAAATTCAAAACCGACCTTAAAGCTCTTATAACTTATAACTTCTTTTTTACCCTCCGCTAGGTTATTATGCATTTGTTTGTAACACCCAAAAGGGAACGTGCCATCGTTTATTATACAGATCGGCTTATAATCACTTTCTGAGTCGATTTAGCAATGTCTGTCCGTTTGTCTGTCCGTCCGAAACCACATATTTTACTCGATTTACTTAAAATTTCCTATAGTATATAATGTCTACCATGAAAGTGGGTCTGATCGGTTGAGATTTATATATAGCTCCGATACAAATTTCTCTCCGGATTCCACGTTTCCCGCTCTAGAAACCAGATAATTCAACCGATTTTCTTCAAATTTGCCACAGCACCTTATACTTCAACTAGAAACATCTATGGTGAAAGTGAGTCAGATCGGTTCATTTACATATTTTGCTCCAGATATCGCTCTAGATGTGACCACATTAAACAATCCATTCTTCATTTCTGGTGGTGACCGCTGTAATTTATTTTCGTGACCCATCCTAATGTATAGAAACCAAACAAAAATCGTTCCCGATATCAGTTTTTTCCCCCAAATTCACGACCCCGCCCGACTTTAGCCTTTACTTACTTGATATGGTTATTTTTGTCTCAAAATGAAGCTAAGGCATAACATTCACACAGATAAATAATTTAATTTAGATAATTCAGATACATTTAACTAACTTGATTTTTCTTCTCTTTTTCAGGAATTCGTAGGATTCTACAGATCATACCACAGAAAATAAAACCGATTCCAGAAAAGTAAACGTAAGTCTTTGTTATTTTATTTGAGTCGGTATTAAATCCGAATCAAATTCCTCGACTCAAAAAATTAAGTAAAAATTTAATAAAATTATTTAATGTTGTTTTTTTTTTAACTGAGAAATGGTGCTGGGTCAAGACCTTTTGCATCTACATTTATATAGAACGTAGATTTATTTACAAATTTACATTTATATCTTGGATGCACACTACCAGTATCATGACTTCGCGTCCGTGACGACCTTCTTCTGGAGGCTTCACAGCGACTTTTCAAAAAAATACCCGGACTCTTTAAGTAAATGATTCTACCAAACGAATGAGGACCACAACTCACTTTCCGAATATCAGTCAAAACAATAGCACCAAGTAGCGAAGCACACATTGTCATCAAATTGTCTTGAGCCAGGACAATATCCCAGTTCAAATCAAATATTGATTACAGACCAAAAAAATAGAAACGAAAAAACTAAAATAAAATTATTTTTTAATATTATTATACCCTCCACACCTTAAAATATTCATCGGAGACCCCATAAAGTATATATATTCTGGGTCGTGGTAAAATTCTAAGACGATATAGCCATGCCCGTCTGTCTGTCTGTTGAAAGCACGATAGCGGCCGAACGAAATGAGCTAGGAGGTTCAAATTTTTCCTAAATGTGTTTTATGGTTGCAGATCGGTTGGGATTGAAAGTGGGCGAAATCGGCCCAGAGGGAAAATTTTTTCCCTCACAAGGACTGAAAATACCCCTAATATTTAGAGCATTTCAGCATGTTTTTTGAACATAATAGCTTGTATTTACTTGATATTTGCAATTCGCATTCCTTTTATAGCATAAAAGGGCACCATAGAATGATTTTTATTTGTAGGGGGCGAAATGGGACGAAAAGGGATACAAATAGTACCTATCAAACGACAACAGATAGAAACACGAAATTTGGCGTATACATACCTCTAATAGAGTAGATACATAATATACAAGTATTTTTTCTAAAAAATAGAGGGATAAAAATAGTACCAACCAAACGGCTGCACCTAGAATAATGAAATTCGGTGTATATATTCCTCTGATTGCGTACACACATAAAATAAAGGAAATTTTCGAAATTCGTACTTTTAGGGTGTAAAATGGAAAAAGGGGATAAAAATTGTACCAAACAAATGGATGCAGCTAGACAAAAAATGGTAGAATCATGATGTTGTCTTATACTGCGTACGTGAGAGATAAGGTATTTTCAAAATATATACTTTTGAATTTAAAATAGATGGAAATACAACCAACCAAAGGACTGCAGCTGAAAATACACTCTCTATCCCCCAATATTTAGGGTATTTATGATTGCTGCCTACTATTTACTTTATGAATTGAAGTATTATTTCCATTATATACTACTACAAATATTGGTAGCCTTGGCTTATTAATTAAATTTCTGATTTTCATACATTTGAAATTTGTTGCGGACATTCCTCTTGTAGCTTGGAAGCACCGCAAAGAAAATAAATGTTTTAGCGGGCGAAATGGGACAAAAATGGATAAAATAGCTAGAATCATGAAATTCGGTGTGTACATCCCTCTAATTGCATAAACACGTAAAATAGAGGGATTTTTCGAAATTCGTACTTTTAAGGGATATAATTGAAAAAGAGGGATAAAAATGGGACCTTCCAATCCGCTTTTAAACAGTGCGCATAAGTATACATTATAGTTTGAAATAGTAATCAAATATAGTAATGTACATAAACATATCAAAATTTTCGTAATATGACGCTGTACTTCTATGTAAAGTTGACATCCTTTAATCTGCTGGCAATACTGTGGAATGCGCTCCGTGGTGGAGGGTATATAAGATTCGGCCCGGTCGAACTTAACGCCTTCTTACTTGTTTTTTATTTAAATTTAAAAAATTTTTAAATTTTACTCGAAATTAGTATTTTTACTAAATTAGACTAGAAATGTATTTAAAGGGCTGTTTCTTAACTTATTTTCGTTCGTCTGAGGCGAACGATCAAAAACCAAAAATCAGTATCGGATTTGATTTTTTTTATTATGAGAACATCATTATATATCACGCCCTAAGTCAGCCATAATATACATATATAAAAATTGAAGAGGACTATTTCAATCCGTTTGAGAAAAAAATATTTTCCGGGGAACATTTTTTCAAATTCGACAGAGTTATGGTTAGTCAGTGGCTATGATATAAAAAGTGAGGCAAAAGCGACATACAGCTAGACAGAGATATAGAAAACAGATAGAAATAAATAATCTTTTTAATGAGGAAATTTGCAGTAATCTCCAAAAGAACACATGAACGCTGTCAATAAATGTAGCATTAAATCCATCCAGACATATTCCTAACATATTTTTGTACTTTTCCCTACATTTTTCAAATCATTTTGAACATCCATATAAGCCCGTCGCAGGGTTCCCACTACTTGTGAAACTTGGCCAATTGCAATACAAATAAAAAATGTTTGTTTGCTGCGATGATCTACAGCTTTTCATTTGTTACACCTTTTTTTCATGAAATGGCCAACAAACAATCTGCAGCTGAGTTGAGCTGAGCTGAGGTCAACAACTTTCAACTTGAGTGTGTCTTTAAAAATACATCCATCACTACAAAATGTCTTTCACACAGACATAGATACACACATTCACAACCCAAAACATTTAGAAAAACAAATAATTGTGTATGAGCAAGTGTGTGTATGTGTGTTTGAGTTTTTCATTCATTCATTCATTCATTCGTCCCAAAACAAGATTCATATTTGAGCTGTTGTGTTTCCATTTCAAAACAAATCATTTTCAGTTTGGCCATTTACGTGCAAATATTGTTAATTATAGTGTATGGCTGGCTATGTGTGTGTGTTTGTATATTTTTCTATTTCTATTTTTTTTTCGCGTTGTTTTTCTAATCTCCACAAATCTTTCACACCGACATTCCACGAAATTTTCTTTCTAATTTAAACAGCGAAAGTAAAACGAGTCGTTTTGTTTGGTTGTCTATCTGGTTGTGTGTTTTTCTCTCTTCAGTTGTTTTTTGTTTTTGTTTTGATTTAAAATAAAACAAAAATAATTTCAGACAATTATACATTTTCATACCAAGCGAAGATGTGACGAGTGAGATAAAAACACTCGATTAAATTTGTTCCAGACACAATTTTTGTGTCAGTCACACCGTCACTTCGTCGTCGTCTATTTGCTGATAACGTGACCATAGAAAATTTGTTAAGGTTGTCAGCAGGTGTAGCTGAGGTGTATTTAGACAAATCTCCAGCTTACATAACTGCCAATTACTGCAAACCAAAATGGCACAAAAACCCATAAGGACTGTCCCAAAGAAAGATTACACTGAAAGATAGTGCGAAACTACTGGGAAGCTATGATATTTATGTGTGTTATGGTGTTATCGAGTAAAACAAGAATCTGTGTGAAATTTCCCAAACACCACCAAAATATAGAAAAAACTGTGTTTTCATACCTTTATACACTTCTATGCCTTTTTTCGGAACTTTCAATGTTGACAATGTTTTTACGCATTATTTTGTAAGATATCGAAGGGGGCATTAGTTCATGAAAAAATAAATTTATTATTATTAATTGGTATAGAATTTTTATAAATCCAGAATAAAATACCTTTCAAACTTATCTTCGCGCGTCAAAGAATCTTTACTACGCCAGAAGTTATGGCCTGCTCTTCCACACAACACTTTGTACTTTTACATTTTGATAATAATAACACTGTGGAACACAAAAAAACAAGGTTCTGACAACGGATTCTGTTAGAGGGGTGGGCGGTGTTTTCAAAGTTTACGTATGGTGGTTATTTTAGGGGGGGGGGGTGAATATTCCTCCACTTTGTACATTCTTATGATAAATATTACAAAACATTGCCGAGATATCGAGATCTTATCAAATGCCACATTCTTTCAGACGTGATATTACAAAACTTTCCGAGTGATGTGGCCCTTCACGCAAACTATTTTATTTGTATTAATATATTGGTTCATATTGAATAAATAGGACAAGTTGAAAACACTGTGGAGCTAGGACAGAAGTTATTTCCAAAACAAATCGATTTTCAACCTTTTAGGTACTTTTGATCATTTACACCACACAATATATTTCTATGAAATAACTGATTGCCGTGGACAAAACATTTTGGCCTTGCTGAAATAACGCAATACTCTGAAAAAAAAACAGCCTTAATTTCTTACCCTATGGCCACACCAATCTGATTTTTTGATATTTTGTAGAGATTAAAATAAAATACAAAACTAAATATAGAAAATTGAAGGTATGTTTTCAGGTTATTCAAGGATTAAAATTATTTTTATTTTTTTGGAGTCCTTGGAGTCCAACAAGGACATTAATATTTTGATACAGATTCGGAAAGAGGAGGTGTAAATCTTTCAAATGGTATCAATATTGTTGCAATTTGATGACGCTATCCAAAGTTATGACATCGATAAGGAAGCCATCTCTTCAAAAAAAAACCCGAGATAGCCAACTTTGGACCACTGTAAAGCTTAAACCACGTACTACTTTGAGCTACGGTAAACAGTATATTACGGTATATATTATTTTTAGTATGCGTCAAATTTCATCAAAATTGATCAGGGTTGAAATCCATGTTGGGTCGAAATCTTGTGGAATTGCCCTATAGCCAACCGAAACCAATAAAAATATTGAAAAAATAATTTTATAAATAAATATTAAAATTGTATTATTTTAAACCATGTTTCCTATAAGGTAATGATGCCAATATGTTTATACTATATATATCGAAATAATACTTTAAGCCAATTCATAAAGTAAATACAAGGCAGCAATCTTCAAAATAACATAAATACCCTAAACATAGGGAATAGTGGGTGCATTTTCAGCCGTTCGGTTGATTGCATTTCTATCCTATTTTTATTCCACAAGTACAAATTTTGAAAAAGTGAGAGATGACCTAAATTCATGTTTCTAGCCATTTGCTCGCTATTATTTTCATTACTTTTTCCATTCGTAAAGTAAAACAAGTAAGGAAGGTTAAAGTCGAGCGTGGCCCTGTGGTGTAGGGTATAAGAAGGTCGTTACATTTGAACCTGGTATATATATACTACAAATTTCATAATTTTATCTGTATCTGTAAGAACATTTGAACACAAACTTTGAATGGGAGCTATATATAAATCTTAAATATAAGACGCTTTCCCAAATTTGATGGAAATCTGTTAAATAAAGGGTGATTTTTTAAGAGCTTGATAACTTTTTTTAAAAAAAAAACGCATAAAATTTGCAAAATCTCATCGGTTCTTTATTTGAAACGTTAGATTGGTCCATGACATTTACTTTTTGAAGATAATTTCATTTAAATGTTGACCGCGGCTGCGTCTTAGGTGGTCCATCCGCTTAGTCCAATTTTGGCATTTCCACGTTTTTGAGTAACAGAGACCCAATTGGTGCGAACGGCGACGAATCGAAAATTGGTGGTCATCATTAACACTGGCCGATACAGCTGCGATATTTTCTTCAGTTCGCACTCTACGTAAGCGTGTTGGTGGTTTAATGTCCAACAATGTAAATTTGGTGCGAAATTTAGTCACAATAGCCCGAATAGCCGCTTCAGTGGGTCGATTAAACTGACCATAAAATGGAAGCACGCAATGAACTTTCTTAACAGAGCACGCATTTTGATAATAAAATTCAATAATTTGCAAGCGTTGTTCGTTTGTAAGACGATTCATGATGAAATGTCAAAGCATACTGAGCATCTTTCTCTTTGACACCATGTCTGAAATCCCACGTGATCTGTCAAATACTAATGCATGAAAATCCTAACCTCAAAAAAAAAAAAATTATATGTTACATTTGTATGGGAGCTATATATAAATCTGAACCGATCTGGCCTATTTTTGCCAGAGCTATTTCTAGTTAAAATATATGACGTTTTGTTAAATTTGAAGAAAATCTGTGGAAATTTGTGGTTTCTAGAGCGGAAAAAGTAAAACCGGAAGCATAATTTGTATGGGAGCTATATCTAAATCTGACCCGGTTTGCTTCAAATTAAATAGCGTTCGTACTTATTCCATAAAACTTCGTTGTGCACAGTTTCATTTAGTTTTAACATCAATTGCGAGCTGGACTTTGATCACAAGAATAGATGGACGGACGTCGCTAAATCGACACAAAAAGTGATTCTAAGTCGATAGGTATAATAAACAATGGGTCTAGTCTATCTCGTTTCCTTTTAGGTGTTACAAACAAATGCACAGAGACATTATACTCTGTGGTGTAGGGTATAAAAATAAAGTACGAATTTTGAAAAATCTCTTTATTTTGCTAGTCTGTGCAGCCAGATGCATGCATGCAGCGAATTCCCTGATTTTAGCTTTCACCATTTGGTTGGTACCATTTTATCCCCTTTTTCACATATTACCCCATTAAAAGTACCACTTTCGAAAATCTCTTTATTTTATTCGCGATTTGAGGGATGCAGACACCAAATTTCATAATTCTAGCTGATGCCGTTTAGTTGGTACCATTTTTATATGTTTCCATTGCATCCCTTAAAAGTGCGGATTTGGAAAGAACCTTTTTTTCATGTCTACGCATATGTCAGAGGAATATATACTCCGAATTTCCATTTTCTTGGTACAATTTGTATCCCCTTTAAGGGGAATGCGCATTCCCCATATCAAGTAAATTTAAACAGACATATTAAAAACACATGCTTAAATACTCTAAATATTAGCTCCTTTCGTTTAGATGATAGCGTGCTTCCAACAGATGGACGGACAGACGGATATGGCTAGATCGTCTTAGAATTTTATCACGATCAAGAATATATATAATTTGTAGGATCTCAGGTCCATATTCCAAGGTGTTACAAACGGAATGACAAAGTTCGTATACTCCCATCTTGTGGTGGAGGGTATAAAAATATAAGTGCCAGAATTCGAATAATAAATTGGTGCAATTGGTACCAAACCACTTTTTTACCATAATTTTTCCCCAAGAAAATAAAGGGTTTTTAGAGTTTCATTTTCCTGATAACGATCACAAATTGCTAAGATCTGACAAAGCTATTATTAATTGTGCTCAGTTTGGTTTCTTAGTTCGTCATCAACAGACTAACGACAGAACAAAGTTTACAAATTGTGTTTTTCTAAATTGAAATTATGTACATAATGTCATGATTCTATTTCAATTATAAATTCCACATATAAGTTTTCAAGCCAAAACTTCAAAACGTCTTGCTTGGCTGACAATGGCCATGTCTGGATTTCCTTATATATTATATATATTTATTCTCGTCGTTCCATTGTGGAACATAAGGCCATGTGGATTTCTTTAAGACTACGAAAATATTGATTAGTTTGTTACCTCTAGTTGTCAATCAAAAAGTGACCGTTTTTAGGGACAGTTCTTAGAAAGACCAGTACGCGTACGAAGTGTATTGACATGGCTCAACAATTGCAACAATAGAAAGTTCATTTGAAACAATTAACAATGGTCTCTTATATGGTAACTAAAAATTCAAATTCACACATACTCTCACACCGAAGCATGTATGTTTTCTTCTTCGACTTCATTGTCAAACATCTAACGTTCGTCCAACCAAACGTCCAAACGTTTCGTCTAAATGGACAAAAGTGTGTCACATGTTTTCCAAAAGAAGAAGACGACGAAAACAACAACGAACAAAAAGAAAGATGTTTACAAAGTGGTTTAGTGGTGGTCGGAGTTGTAACACCGGTAAAATGAAATTATAACAGCATTTACGAGACACAATCCAAGAGGAAGAAAACTAAATCAAAACACAGCACAATACAAACAGCAGCAACATAATGTTAACAACTTTTTGTCAGCCATTCGTCTTTGATGAGTTTTCGCTGGAAAACGACAACAGGCAACTGCAATTATGCACTACATAGGTGCACAGTGATCTGAGGCAGGCCGATGGAAACATTTTGTTTGATATGAAATAAATCACAGTCCCCAAATATCCAAATGACCGGATAAAAGGTTTCATGTTTTACGTTTCCTCGATTTATTTAGAACTCTTAATTTTTATTATTTGCCAAAAGTGAAAATTTAATTTCTTAATTGGTGATATCTTCGTGCCGTCGCCCAATTAAAAAAGGTGAAAGAACGAAGTAATTATATTTTGTTCAAAATACCCGAACAAACGAAAGACTTAAACAACAAACTTGAAATTTTGCAATATTGTAGCTTTCTAACCCCTGACTCGCGGCTATAGTTAAAAATTATCCAATGTCAAAATGAAAGTGAAACGACATTGATAGTGTTAGACAGAGTGAAAATTTGCAAAGCGAAATGAAGTCGTTACTGCTTAACTACGAATTAAAATATTTATTTAAGAGACAATATTTGTAAGTGAATAACACTAGTTTACAAACATTTCATTCAGTTGATGTATAACATCGTGCGGCAATTTTACATTTACTTTATTGGACCTGAGCAAGACGACATAATTGTGAAACTAAATATATATATCAAATAAAAGGGAAGAATATCTGTTAAAAATACTTTAAATATAATGCTTCCTACTGTATTAGTTTACTATTTACAACAATCAAAATCAAAAATTTCCCCTTATTTATTTAGTTTATTCATCTTTATCCAAGGTTGGGGTATATCACCGTGCGACAATTTTACATTTATTTGTTTGGACCTGAGCTAGTCAATATATATGTGAAACTAAAGATCGTATGTAGAAAAATTGTGTACTCAATTTTTCATTCTCCTTTTACAGGACTTTTAATTTCCAAAGGATATAAATGTTAAAATAATTTATTTTCACACTTTAACGAGCCATATAAAGGCGATGTGGGTATCAAATAAAAGAGAAGAATATCTGCCAAAAATACATTAAATATAATGCTTCTATCTGTATTAGTTTAATATTTACAACAATTTAATTTAAAAATGTCCCGTTATTTGTTTATTTTATTCGTCTTTTACTATTTAAGGAGGAAAATTTTAAATGGTTGATGATGCTAAAGTAATACAGAGAGGCATGAAGTTTCTAGTATTTTTAACAGACATTCTTATCTTTCATTTGATACCCATATCGCCTGTGTGTGGCTCTCGAAACTATGAAAATAAATTATTTAAACAAATATGTGCCAGATAGAATGGCAGTGGCATAAGTCACACTTTATCCGTTCTGACATATGCAATGGTTTATGTTTGAGTCAATTGAAAAATATTTTTCCACTGAAGCACAAAATTTTTTCCTACTACAATATCAAAATTTTATAAAAACAAGGCGGTATGTTCGGACGGGCCGAATCTTATATACCCTCCACCACGGAGTACATTCCACAGCAGTACCGGCAAATTAGTGGCTGTCAACTTTACATAGAAGTACACGACCATATTAGGAAAATTTCAAAAAGTGAATCTTCAAAAATATGACCTAAATATTAGGTGTATTGGCCGCCGTTATTAGGTAGAAACAATCTACCTCAGGACCAATTTTCCCCATTCTTCTTGATTCCTGGTACAGCCCAAATGTCCGTACCTTTTTGATAAGAAAAGTACTAATATTTAATATACAAAATTTTTAATATTCACAGTAGAATGTACATACCAAATTTCACAATTTTAACTGCCGCCGTTTGCTTGATGCTACTTTTATTTTCTTTTTAATTTTGACCCTAACTAGACGGTTTTGGAAAAAGTCTTCTTATTTTCTGCGTCAACGCAGTCATACGAATTTCATGATTGATTGATGCCAAATTTAATTCCACTTAGATCCCGAAAGCACGAATATCTAAAGATCCCTTTACTTTTCGCGTCTATGCAGTCAGAGCAATGTACACAACGAATTTCCCAATTTTAGCTGCAGCTGTTTGATTTGTACCATTTTTGACCCTAAATGTACAAATTTCGAAAAATTCTATTATGTTTCGCGTCTATACAGTCAAATGCATGTACTATTTTTATCGCTCTTTTTCAGTTGTATCTCTTAAAAGTACGAATTTCGAATAATCCTTCTATTTTACGTGTCAACGCAATTAGAGGAATATTCTAGCTGCTGTCATATCGTTGGTACTATTTTTATCCCCTTTTCGTCCCAAAAGTAAGAATTTAAAATATCCCTCTACTTTACGCATCTACGCAATTAGATGTATATTCAAAATTTCTTATTTCTAGCTGTTGTGGTATCAGTGGTAACAAATTTATCCCTTTTTGTCCCATTTCACTCGCTAAAACTTTTATTTATTTTTGGTGCTTTTACGACAAAGGAGCAATGTTTGCCAAGAATTTCAAGTGAATATAAAGCAGACATTTAAAAAATGCTTAAATAGTCTAAATATTAGGTGGTATTTTCAGTCCTTTTATGGAAAAATTTTTAACCCCCTAATAAATTTTTTTTCGGTTGCTGGCGTGCTTTCAACAGACAGACGGACATGGCTAATTTTTAATTTTTTTCGCAAAAGTAATATTCCCTTACCAAAAATGAAAGAAAACAAAAATATTTTATTTCAAAAAAAAAAAATAAAGAAAATGAATATAAATATTTTCTTGATGTACGTCTAGAAACTTTATATTAAAATTATTTTTTACTTTTCAAATAATTTCATTTTATATATTATTCAAATTATCTGAATCACCTAAAATGGACATTATAAATAAAAAAATGTTTGTTTGCATCGCCACACATTAATATTAGTGCATATAGTTTGACTTAGACCACTTTCAAACCAACACTAAAGACAATTTTGGTGTGCATAAAATGAGAAATGCCATTGCAAGGGTACTTTTTTATAAATTTAAAAAAGTTCTTAAATTAGAGATCTGATCAAACTAAAGAGAAAAATTGCGATATCTAAATTTTTTGGATTTTTGACTTAGACCACTATCATTCTAACTGGCACATATATCCCTTGGAAAATAAAAGTTCTGTATAAATAAAGATAAAATATCACCAAATAAAAAACTGAGTACACAATTGTTCAACATATTATCTCTAGTTTAATGTGTCCAAAAAGTACTGTCGCACGGTGCAATACTTACCAATATATTTTTGTGTTCTAAACTAATTTTAATTCACATTTTCGAGTATTTAATTCAAATACTCGTAATTTCCCATCCTAAATATGTTTATAAATAAATGATTTTCTCATTGTGAATTTAACAAAATAATGAAAATGGATAACCAAGAATTTCGCACTATAAAATAATTTGAATTTTATCACCATCAGTACCACAGTGTTCCATTGTGCATATCGGTGCAGCTTTTCCACAACACAACACAAAATGCATTTCCAATTGAAACACGATTCAATTGATGCCACGATTCATTGGCCAGGCATACATACATACATATGTGTACAGTTGTGAGTTGATGCGGAAAATGCAAGAAATGCAGCTCTAATGGGGAATTATGTCATTACTATGGTCAAGATCAGCATGGAAACTGGTTGCAGAGAGGCAACATACAGACATGTCTGCACAGCCAATGAGCAAGCCATCACCATCAATACCAAAAACGTTTATTTAGTAAAACGCATTCCAATGGAAAACCTAAATTGTTATTTATACAAAATATTTTAAGAAGAAATAACAACTAATTCAAAAGTAACTGCTTCGCTCCTCGCATTTCATTTAATCGTTTGTTTGTCTGACTATGCGGGTAGGAGGCACTTTTGAGGAAAACGCTTGAGAGCACATTGTTATCGGCTAATTTGTACAAATTTGTATTGTAACGTAAACATGAATGCGTTAAATGCACGCATTTTGTGGGTGGTGGGTATGCTGCACGAAAAAAACATAAATTGATAAAAGCCGCATACACAAACGGCGCACGGTGGAGGCGGCCTATACTCCACGACTTCTGAATTGTGTTCAAATGTGTTGGTGTCTTTGATAACCTTCAATGCCAGTTAGGCGAAATAACGTATATAATATTCCGACTAAAAATACAAAAATAAATATTTTGCATTATTTATTAGTAGCAGGTAGCTGCGTGGAACAATTCCACATCAATTCACATTCTTTGAATAAACTCTATTTTGCGTGTCACATGGTCAGAGAAATGGGTTGGTACAGTTTTTATCCCTTTTCACCATTTTGACCACAAAAGTACGTTCTCAGATAAATGTACACACCAAAATTTCACGATTCTATCTACAACCATTTGATTGATACTATTTTTATCCCCTTTTCCCCAACAATGCGAATTTTTACCATTGTGTAATCCCTTTTTTCCCAAAAACTTCGAATTCTTAAAAATCGCCACTTAATTGGTTCCATTTTTATCTATATAGTACTATTTTTATCCCTTTCCCCCCAAAAATGCAAATTCCGATTATTACCATTTTAAATCCCTTTTCCCAAAAAATACTAAAATACGAATTCCGATAAATCTGAGATTCTAGCTGCAGCCATATGGTTGGTACCATTTTTATCTCTATTGTACTATATGTATCCATTTTTCCCAAAAATACGAGTTCCTATTGGCACCTTTTGTAATCCCTTTTTTTCCAAAAAAAATACGAATACCGAAAAATCACAGATTCTAGTTGCAGCCACTAAGTTAGTACCATTTGTATCCAGTCCGCTCCGCTTTCCAATTGGTACAATTATATCCCCTTTTTCCCCAATAATTGCAAAAAATCTCAGATTATAGTTGCTGCCGCTTAGTTGGTGACATTTAACAAGGGATACTATTTGTATCCCTTTTTTTAAGTACTATTTTTATCCCTCTTTCTTAAAAATACGAATTGGTGCCATTTTCATACCCTTTTTACCAAACATACGAATTCCAAAAAACCGCAGATTCTAGCTGCACCCACCATTTTTTATCCCTTCCGCTTTCCGATTGGTACCATTTTTATCCCCTTTTCCCCCAAAAAGTACGAGATGTAAAAAATCTAAGGTTCCAGATCCATATATAGTACTATTTTTATTCCTTTTTCCCAAAAAAGTAAGAGTTGCGAAAAATCTCACATTTTATATCCAGACTCTTAGATGGTACCATTTTTATCCCTATAGCCCCGATTTCACCTAAAAGAACTAACTAATCAAAAAAATCCTTTATGTAGCGCATGTATACAGTTAGATGAAGGCAGTAGAAGATGCAGCCATATGGCTGGTACAATTTGTATAAATAATTTTTCCTCAAGTTTGAATTTTGTAAAATCCAATTATTTAATGCGTCCACCAAATTTGTGGGTATATAAAAATATTGATACTATTTTTATCTCTTTTTCACAATTTCACCCACAAATTTTACGAATTTTTGGGGCGAGTTCTCATAACAGTTTCAAGATTCAGAGCGATGGTACCATTTTTACACGTTTTCCTCATGTTACCCCTTAGATGTCCGAACTGATAAAAGTCCCCTTATTTTGCGCGCATACGAGCTAAAGAGATGTACGTGCCGTATTCGTGCTTCTAGCTGTTGCGTTAGGTACTATTTTTGTCCCTTTTTGCCAATTTGGTGGACATTAAAACATTTTCTGAGTTTTATTTAAATTTTTAATTCTTCACGTCTAAAAAACACCGTCCACTCTGTATCCTAATAGCTTGAGCATATTTCACAGCTGTCCGTATTTCCAAGAAGGCTCCGTTATCCAAACATCAAATCGTGTAGATAATCGCCCTCATAGACTCTGTCTTTGTGTGGAAAATCTATCTACTATTAGACATACAGAGGGAAACATTGAGTTTAAATGGTAAGGCTAGATTGCCTTTAAATTTTTGTTGACAATCAAAAATATGCATACTTCGTTTGTTATCAGACACTATTGTTATAATCGGAATACAAACTTAGTATTACCCGTTCTTGATATGCTTCCTTCGCGCCTCATATGAGTTATACCCACTCCGAGTCGTGCTGATAATACTGTTGAAAATGCTGAACTGAAGCATTTACATTCCACCCCATGTTACTCAAAGCCTACCATCATCATCCTATTGAACAGTTTTGGGTTACATTCATTGATGCATGTCTCAACAATTTCTTAAAATGTATCAGGTCGCACATCACATGCCTACATATTGTACTAATACCCGCAGTATAGTATTGAAATGGCCATTTGTTACAGTTAAATTAATAAATTATGTATTTGAGAACCAATGAGCGCTCCAGACAGTTATGTGTAGAAATTAGTGATATAGATTTCACTAAACCGCTACTGCGAAGTAGGTTCTCAGATATTAACGTGTTTGCGGGTGATACTTATGCAAAATGACTGAAAGATCCAAAAGTTAACCTTTCCAAAAGGAAACTATCTTTCTGGAGCAGAAATAATTATGGATGACATAAAAAAATATAAATCTACCTACCTTGAAAAATAGAATAAAATGAAATGAAACTTCGTACAAAGAACTATTAAGAAAGAGAGATATAATTGAGTTACATGACAGACATAGATATATTTGGATTTCCATCTCATTATTAACCCAATTTAATTACACTGTTTGATTGGCTATAAAATTCTAAATTGTTATACATTTCTGAAGACAAAACTTTCAACAAAAGTCACATGTTTAAAGTTTTTTTTTTCGAAATAGGCGACAACATTCTTTTTTTATATTTTCAAATTTATTTTATTTTTCGTGAATAAGACATAACTAAAACACGTTTAATGTCCTTCTTGAAACTTTTTTGTCAATGGACCGCCATGATTATTTCCTTTCCACAATTGCCAATTTTTCAATATAACATTTTTCAAAAAAAAAAAAAAAAAATACATCGCCATCGCACGGATTTGAAAATATTTAGTATACTTTTGTAACCCCTTATGTGGACTTATTATTCAGAAAGTACTACCGCATCTCTGTGGTAAATAAAGGAATGCGGCAGGTCCTTTCCAAAATTGCCAATTTTTCAATATCTGTTTTTTCCAAAAAAATCTGAAATCGCAAAGCAACGATTAGAAAGTATTTAATATTTTTAACCCCATATGCTGACTTCTTAATCAGAAAGTATTACCACAACCCTGTGGTAAATATAGAAATCATATTTCACTCTCATTGTAGACGTGTTTTAAAAGTTTGCTAGATTTAGGGTATATCGCCATATTCCATCATATCGCCATTTATAACATTATGCTTCTAAATTCAGGATAAATTAAGAGTGAAATAAGATAAATGTTGGCACTAAGTCAAAAATTGTGAAAGATGCCTTTAGAAAAGCTAAAATATTACTAGAATATAGAATACTAAAATATTTTTCTGGCATGTTATTGTTGAAAATTGTTTCAGAAACCCAGTTAGAGAAAGTTGAAATAAATGCAATTGCAACCCCGAATTTTGTATTTTTGCAACAATTGCAACTTTTCACGTGACAAGCTACATTGGTTCTTAATACACATGCAAAACATCTGCCGGATCCATTGGATAGATGGCGAGAAAATTACAAAACAAAAATGTCATACATAGAAAATCATTTTAGCCAAAT
The DNA here is from genome assembly GCA_947397865.1 of Polietes domitor. Classification (NCBI taxonomy): domain Eukaryota; kingdom Metazoa; phylum Arthropoda; class Insecta; order Diptera; family Muscidae; genus Polietes; species Polietes domitor. The sequence goes on from OX377618.1 coordinate 198,107,516, forward strand.
CTCCCGCGAAAATGAAAATTTTGTAAAAATATCCAATTTGCATTTTTTATTTACCGTGCTCTACCGAAATACTAACATTTTTTGTCGCAATGATATATCTTCCAAAAATCATGGACCAATTTTAACCCTAGTAATTTTGTCGTTTAAGTTGATGTGTAATTTTGTTATTTAAGCGGCATTATTGCAACTTTTAAGGTCATTATTTACAACATTGGTGTCTTCGGTGATCTCCACTGAAATTTCCCGTCAATTATTTTCATAGAACAATTTAATCCTTTAATGTCCTTTTTGAAAAGACTTTATTTAATTTTCTCGAAAAAGGGTCAATTTCAACCATAAAGAGGGTAAAGACGATCAAAAATTCCATAATTTAGTTCTGACAATAAGAATTCTCTTAGACAACACTTTTTTCACTTAATATAATGCTCTCTTTGACCAAAAAATGAAAACAATGATCAACTGTAAAAAGAAACTCAGTCCAGCTGGACTATAAGTTTATTGCGCAAAAACGATCTACTCAACATGCCCACTCAGAATTATAGGGTGCTGTTCTGTTCCATTCGTAAAGTCTTAATTTATTGGAAAGTGTTATTACAGCAATTTTTTGCCCTTTCCAAAATGGTATAAATTTTTTATAAATAGTGTTTTTTGCTTTATGGTTATAATAACATCAAATCATCTGAAATCTCCATTGCTGGTCAATCTTTTCCGTTTAAAAGTTCTTTTCCGTTTAAAAGTTACAGAATTAATTAAAAATCGATTAATATCATTAATTGTATTAAATGATTTGAATTAAACCTTTTGTAACTTACATTTTTTTCGTTGTCGATCAATTTATTATACAAACGACATTAACATTTATGAAGCGAATTTAATTTTTGTATATTAAAATTTCAGCGCTGGTTCATGTTATCGAGGAGAAACACTTGTTTAATAAAACCCAAAAGAAGCGCACAATTCACAAACAGATGTTTTACGATATGAAATCTAAACATTTGTTCCCATTGTGTAGTACAAAATTATATCGAGCAATGCTCATTGATTTCCTTCTTGTCCATTATTGGAAATTCATGAAATTATTTGTGTTTGTTTTTTACTGCACAAATTGTGCAAAATTCAAAATTTGGGCACCTCATATAATAAACCAGTATAATTATTATGTTCCACAAATAAAATATCGATAGAAGGCCTAGGGTAAAATATCTTTAACGGCGAAAAATAAAATATGTAATGACAAATTCTCCATGAAATCAGTAATCATTGTTTTACCAAATAAATAGCTGCAACCTCTGCCAAAAATGGCTGTGGGCTAGTGAAATCTGAAAACATTTGCCAAGACTGTCTTTGTTCTGGCATGAAGTCGCTTTATGTTGTTGTTTTTTAATATTGAATACTTGTTTACATTTGTAAAACAAGTACAGCTGAATTGCTGAAATTGCACATGCCCCAAAAGTGGATCAGACACACACACACACACGAACACAACACAGGCAGGCCTATAATTCCCTACACGCTTTGGAGAAAATCACAATCGCATTGAAATTACATACAGAGAAGAAGAATAAGAGATGGCAGCGTGACGGGGAAAATACGAAATGTTTTCAAAACAAAAAATAACTCCCATAATAACATGAAATTATGACGAGGATGAGGATGAACCACAATAACAAGAAATCGAAGAAAAATGCCGGAATTACCTACTTTTCCACTTCTCCACCCATAGACAGCGACAGCAGCGACATTGCAAACAACCCAAAAACAGCAAAACATGATGCACTTGTTGCACTTGCTGCATGGCGGTGCAACTGCAACGAACACAAAACCATGAACTCTCCAAAAGATGCGAAAAGCAAAAACTGCAACAACAACGACAACGACAACAACGAAGTGCAGAGTAAAAGATGAAAATCTGAGAAAACCGGCACTCAAGGAGTTTGTTGGTAAGTGTGTTGTGTTGCGCCAGCGCAGTACCCCACAAAGGTAAAACAACATTCCCAAATTTAAGCAAAAAAAGAGGCCACGATCAAAAAATGCGATAAAGGTGAGATACAAAGTTATGACGTTAACGTACGAGGGTTGTGTGAAAAGCCTGCTAAAATTTTCAATATTTTAATTTTTCCGTTTGATTTATTTCGATCTATATTCAATGTTTGATTTGAACTCGGATAATGCCCTGGCGCATCTACATTTTACATTATTTACATTTCTTTACATATTCCAATATTTTCAAAATTTCAAAGTATATTAAGAAACCGGGAAAATCAGTCAATCATTATAAAAACGTAATAAAAAGCACTCTGCCTCGTATCTGAATTTGGTTGAATGTGAGTGACCAAGATGATATCAGAATGATAAACTACAATCTGTCATAAATTGGCTGATGTTGTTTTCCACAATCAATGCACTTAAATGTAGCTTTCTTCAATATTGTTGTTGTTGTTTTCTCTTCTTCTCATTTTGATTAAATGACTGAGAAAGTGAAACTTGTATTTCTCGAAATAAAACGGTTGTTGTTACTTTTCGGCCCATTTCCAGAAATGATGATGATGATAGGCACCTCATCATCGAATGCAATATTTGTACTTTTAGAGCGTTGCCTTATTTTTTTCCGAAGTCGATGCAAATTAATGCACTCATGCTTGACGCCAAAATGTGCAAAGAAAAATATATTGGGTTGGTTGTTGGTGGTATTTTCGTATTTTCTTCGAATGCATAATAAAATATGTGAGTGTGTGTGTTTTGCGGGGGCTGACACGGCTGTCTAAGAAAACCAAATGCAATTTTGCAATAGATTAACAAACCTAACGATGTTGCTGGCGTCAATCAATGTACAGGGATGGAAAGTGTTGACTGACCGCTCATGCAGCCAATATTTGGTCAACATACATGTATATGGGCCTTTCACATTGCGATATCGTGAGCCTACCTTTTATGGATGTTTTAGGTCAAGTGTTAAATCAATTTGTAATATGTATTTATTATTATTTGATAGTCAAAATGAAATTTAGAGAAAAAGTCTCCCACAAAAACATGGTTATCATGACAGTGGTAACTATTGTGAAATGTTTGGTGGGGGAGAGTATTAAGAAACGATTATATTTTAGACAGAATGTCGACTTTGACGAGAGAGGCGGCTATTAAGTTTGACTGAAATCATTCTTATTTTATTAGTTTACAGCCAATATTTTTAAATATATTTCAACTCGAAAAATACAGAAATAGCCCGTATTGAAGACAAATGTGTAGGCTACAAATATTTAAAAATATAGTTTTCAATCGAGTAATTCCAGAAGATTTCGAACTAGTATATTCTACTTGTGGCTGCGTGCAATATAGAGTCCAGCGTAGCTCAAAATAGTACGTGGTTTGAGTTTTACAGTGCACAGTGGTTCAGAATCCAAATACATAGGCCAAAATTCAATAACTTTTGTTCTACAGGGGTTTTCAACAAGAGGTGTTATTTTGAATCACCCGGTATTTCGGTAGCTGTCACTTTTGAAGCTTTTATTCTTTGACATTTAACAAGTAGAAACTACGGCATTACTAAAAATGGAACGATACACGCTTCAACAACGCATTTAATTTGAGTCATTGAGATGAATGAAAATGATACAGAACTCCATCGAAAAATCATCTTGACTGATGAGGTCCATTTCCACCTCGGAAAACCCAAGAGTTATTGTTAAGAAGCCTCTCCATCCTCATCGCGTGACTGTTTGGTGCGGTATATGGTCCGGCGGGGTCATTGGACCTTACTTTTTCGAAAATGAGGTTGGATCAACAGTTACGGTGAATGGGTTGCGCTATCGAGAGATGATTAATGATTTTTTACGGTCGGAGTTGGGTGGTATTGATCTGGACAACGTTTACTTTCAACAAGACGGCGCTACGTGCCACACAGGCAACAAAACCATTGCTCTTTTACGGGAAAAGTTTCCGGACCGTGTTATCTCTCGAAGAGGTGATCAATTGGCCACCGAGAGCTTCTTATTTAACACCTTGCAACTTCTTCCTTTTGGGTCCACGTGAAAGATAAGGTCAACAGCCCAGCGTCGATTGAAGGCCTCAAAGAAAAAATTGAATTGGTTATGGAAATTTTCATGAAAAGCATATGGTCATGTAAGCGTGGTCGTGGTGGCCATTTGGCTGATGTTGTTTTTATGCATTGTTTTTTAGAACTGGAATTTTATGAGGATAATTTTTGATCTTAACCATCTAGCATCTAGGGCCAATTTGACCCCTTTTTAGAAAAACATTTAAACATTTCAAAAATGACATTTAAGAATTAAAATGTTCTACAAAAGTTGCTGGGAATTTTCATTGGGGATCACCAAAGACACCAAAATTGTAAATAAAACTCTTCACGCTTGAATAAGAAAATTACACGCCAACTTATATAATAAAATTACTAGGGTTAAACCTCATCCATGTTCCTGGCCTGGCCGAACTTAACTCCGTTTTTACTTGTTGACTTTATCCTATTTCATTCAAAAATGCTGTTTGACAGTGTAATTGGTCTTTAAGGTGACGCGAATATTTTTTTATTTTATTAGTTTTAATATGATTAAATAACTAATATTTCTAATTCCATCTCTGATGAAGGCCTACGGCAGTGAAATGATCTAACTTGTCTGTTTGGACATTACGATTTGAAAGTATAACAAATTGTGGTTTAGGACATTTCATAAAACTAAGTAATTTACGAAAACCATAGACATGTAAAGTGGTTTTCCATATTAATTGTTAAACCTTTCACCACACGTGGGGTCTATATAACAAAACAACATTGATGTTTTACTTAATTCATACACAATTAAAAACCCATTTAAATTAAAGTGGATCATTGATCTTTGATCCACCGATCATGAGACCATGGGTACAACCCACCACATGATTAGTATGTCTTTAACACACCCATTAAATGAAACTATTGCATCAAAGTATTTGTAAGAGGCATGATATTGAGATGAACGAGATGTTGAAGTAAAAAAAAAACACGAAAAATAGTATTCAGCATCCGAAGGTATCGTATAATGGGAGGTGGTGGGTCTATGCCTCAAATGCCTTAATACAACCATGTATTTATCATATTAACACGGTGTGGTGGAGGCTATATAAAATTGTAATTTCAAACAGCCACTAAGCGATAGTTTGGCTAAAATTTTATTGATGTCATGATTGGGAGGTGTGTTCGCCAATTTCGTTGTTGATTTGATTCAAGGCAATCAGTTTATTCAATTCAAGTTTATTTAGTAGTTTTTTGATTGATTTGATTTGCCTAATCTGCCACAACACAAAATGATTGATTGCATTATTATTATAGATGAGTTGTGCGTATAAATTGGTAATATTTTGGTGCGTTTTAAATATCAAATGATAAATTTGGAGTGTTATTTAAATAAGTCACATGAAATGTTGCCTCTTTGAAATTATTGGCTCTTTTTGAAATTATTATTCGCAGAATTATAACTATGAGGGTCAAGCGAGAAGTTGGGAAACGTATTTTAACGAAATTCTACTTGATCTCCTCGGCTAACGACGCACTTTAGGCTTTTCCGAAATAAATGCCATAACATCTTATATCACTCCTCATTGCTCGCATTACTCCCGTGGTATTGACCGACATCAATTGATTTTGTTATTGATTGTTCTCGTTCGATTATTATTGGCATTCATTGACATTCTGTCCAAAAAAAAATAATAATTAAATAAATTTCTCAGTCGTAGTCTTGTTTAAGATTTCAACACTCATGTGATAAATATTTTAATGGAATTGAATCGCACATTGAGTTTGTTATTCGTTTGTATGTTAATCACAATGCAAACAAAAACAAGTATTCTCTCTAATTAAACAGACAAATCATGCAGAAATATTTTCGATTCGGACTTCAAAGGTTCTTTGGTATGACGCATTATAAAATGTAAATAACTGAGCGTTCGAATCCAAAAATTAAAAACAAGTACGGAAAGGCTAAAGTCGAACGGAGCCGACTATATGATGCACTCCACTTTCTATCCTATTACAATTCAATTCCGTTAAAAAATTATGTATCCTGAAAAATGGAACGATGTGACCCGCTTTCACAATGTATATTTGTAGGTGAAATATAATATGTAAAGTTTGGCCAAAATCGGTTAAGCATTTGGGAGCAACATTATATATATAAATAAATTTATATCTAAATCTGAAACGATCTTATCTACTTTCGCCATATGTGTTTTTAGTTGGATTAGAAGATGTTGTGCTAATTTTAAGGAAAATCTAGTACAATATGTGAATTCTTTCTGGTATTTTTGAATTTTTGTTGACATTTTTGTATTCGACCCTCAGTTTTTATTCCGTTGTAACGTCATTCCGTTTGTAACGCCTTGAAATATCGTATTTCGTCATGTTTTTTGAATATGCGTATATGCTTATATTTGTTTTATATTTGATATGAGCATTCCCCTTTATAGCAAAAACGGTCACAATGAAGTGATTTGTATTTGTAGTGGGTGAAATGGGACGAAAAGGGATAAAAATGGTACCTATCGAACGAGAACAGCTAGAAACGCGATATTATTATGTGTGTACATAAAATATTTTTTCCAAATTCGTACTTTTGAGGGTAAAATGGTAGCAGAGAGATAAAAATGGTACCAACTATACGGCAACATCTAGAATAATAAAATTCGGTGTATAAAGAGTGATTTTTTAGCTATTATCTTTTTGGCAACACTTGTTTAAACAGCTGATGAACGTTTCGAGTTTTGTTTCACTGTCAAACATCTTCAGTTTGGTCTATAATTTAACCATGAATCATCTTACAAACGAACAACGCTTGCTAATTATTGAATTTTATTATCAAAGTGCGTGCTCTGTTAAGAAAGTTCAAGAAAGCCGAAGATCCACTTTTTCAGCGACGAAGCTAATTTTTGGCTCAATGGGTGCGTAAATTGGAGTGAAGCATTGCAAGAGCTACCAATGCATCCAGAAAAAGACACAGTTTGGAGCGGTTTATGGGCTGGTGGCATCATTGGACCGTACTTCTTCAAAGATGATACGAATCGTAATGTAACTGTGAATGGTGAGAGCTACCGTGAGATGATATCCAACTTTTTTTGGCCAAAATGCAAGAGCTTGACTTGCATGACATCTGGTTTCAACAAGACGGTGCCACATGTCACACAGCACGCGCAACAATGGACTTATTGAGAGGCGAGTTCGGTGAACATTTTATTTCACGTCCGGGACCGGTCAATTGGCCGCCTAGATCGTGCGATTTAACGCCTTTAGACTATTTTTTGTGGGGCTATGTTAAAGCTCATGTCTATACAAACAAGCCCGCTTCAATTGACGCATTGGAAGACAACATTGAAGCATTTATTCGTGAGATACCGGCCGTTGGAAAGAGTATGCCAAAATTGGTCTAAGCGGATGGACCATTTGAGGCGCAGTCAAGGTCAACATTTGCATGAAATAATCTTCAAACATTAAATTATATGGACCGTACTCTCGATACAAATAAAGATTTCATGAATTTTTCTGAATTTTATGTGTTTTTTTTTTTGAAAAACTTTCTTATAGATTCTAAAAAATCACCCTTTATATCCATCTAATTGCGTAGACACGTAAAATAAAGAGATTTTCGAAAGTCGTACTTTTAAGGGCGTAAAATGGGAAAAGGGGGGAAAAATGGTACCAACTAAATGTCCTCAACTAGAATCATGGAATTCGGTGTATACATTCCACTGACTGCATAGACTTTTTATACACTCCACGAGAGTATTATGTGTTTGTGCATTTGTTTGTAACTCCCAAAAGGTAGGGAGATAGACCCATTGTTAATTATACCGATCGACTCAGAATCACTTTTTGAATCGATTTAGCAATGTCCGTTTGTCTGTCTGTCTGTCTGTCCGTCCATCTATTCTTGTAATCACGATACAGGTCGCAATTGTAGACAGAACCAAATGAAACTTTGCACAACGAAGTTTTTCGTTATAAGGACGAACGCTATTTAATTTGAAGAAAATCGGTTCAGATTTAGATATCTATAGCTATAGATAGCTCCCATATAAATTTCGCTCCTGATTTGATTCTTTTCACTCTAGATACCACATATTTTAACAGATTTTCTTCAAAATTGGCAAAACATCTTATATGTGAACTTGAAACACCAGTGGTAAAAATGTGTTTGATCGGTTCAGATTTATATATAGCTCCCATACAAATTTCGCTCCTAATTTCACGTTTTCTGCTCTAGAAACCACATAATGTAACAGATCCTCTTCAAATTAGGCGAAATATTTTATATTTGTTCTATAAACAGTCATGGTGCAAATGGGTCAGATCCGTTCAGATTTATATATAGCTCCCACGCAGATTTCACTCCCGATTTCACTTTTTCCACTCTATAAACCACATATTTTAACAGATCTTCTTCAAATCTTTCAAAATATCTTATATTTCAACTAAAGACATCCATAGTGAAAATGGGTCAGAGCGGTTCAGATTTACATATAGCTCCAATACAAATATCGCTCCCAGATAGACAGAAACCACGAATTTTCACCGAATTTCGTATAACACTTTATACTTGAAGTGGAAGAACCTATTGGGTAAGTGGGTCACATCATTCCATGTTTGGATATAGCTTCGATACAAATATTCTTCTCGGTTTGACAAATTGGGTCAGGTCATATTAGCCTATGATTAGGAAACATACAAAAATTCTTCCCGTTTTCACTTTTTTAGCGAGTTGGATTGTATTCGGATAGAAAGTGGAGTGTATCATATAGTCGGCCCCGCCCGACTTTAGCCTTTCCTTACTTGTTTACTTTTACGGCAAAAATGGGTATAATCTAATTTCATGATATTGCAATGTGTACGTAATTAAATAGGAATTAAAATAGGATGGAAATACAACCAACCAAACGGCTGTAGTTAAAAATGCATTTAGGATATTTAAACTTTTTTGAAGACTTCGGCCTTATATTTACTTTTTGAATTGACTGAAGTATTATTTCGATATATATATATAGTATAAATATATGGGGAGCCTTGCCTTATAGCGTTGTTTAAAATAATTAAAATTTTGTATTTATTTCTAAAATTTTTTTTTTTTTTTCAATATTTGCATTTTTTATATTTTACTCCCTTAAAAGTACGAATTTGAAAGAAAAAATATTATTTTGCTTGTCTACTCAATTAGAGGATTTTACAAATCGAATTTCGTGTTTCTAGCTGTTTTCGTTTGATAGGTACTATTGGCATACCTATATGCCCCATTTCACCCCCATTTGGGGGTGCTTAAGGGGAATGAGCATTCCAAAGTAAACATAAACAGACATATTCAAAAAAACTTGCTTAAATACTCGAATTTCCTGTCCTTGCCATAGAGCCTTGTTAGGGAAAACATTTTCCCTCTGGATCGAAAATTTGGAGCTTGGTTTCAACAGACAGAGTTAGAGTTTTATGACAATCAAGCATATGTATAGGGGGCCATTTAAATTTTAAATTAGAATCGGTTATAAAAAAGAAGTACAGATTATTTTTTCAAATTTCTGGTTTTATTGAAAAGGTTGAACTTTGTCATTTAATAATTGAACCCAATATGATTCATATGACTACCACGACTGGCTCGGCAGTACCTCATCCGACCAACTTAATTTTTCAGTATCTGACCCAATGATGTCGCCAGTCCAAAATCCACTCGACTGGCTTCTCAATAGTCATGTGTGGGTTCTCTATACCCCATATGCGGAAATTTTGCTTATTGACATAGTCACCGATATAAACATGAGCTTCATCTAAAAATACGAACATTTTCCACATTAATTTCTTACACTTTGCGTTAAAGACTCACTACTTTGAAAGTAAGTATTTAATATTTCCCAATTTTGTTCGAGCGTATAGCGTCCCTTTGCAAATGTCAAACATGAACCTGAAAATAAAAATAAATGTTATTCTGATTTACATGGTCCACCCTTTACTTTATAGGTTCTCAGATCGATGTTTCAAGGTGTTACAAATTTAGTATGATGTAGGGTATAAAAACCCATTATTTCCGTCGAGTGACTGGAAATTATTTTTACTGTGGAATAAAATCGACCCGGCGGACTTTAACGCACATTTAACTTGTGTTTGTTGTTTGTAAAGTTTTCTTTGTTACATCGAATATAAAGCAAATTTGCTGGCGGCTTTCGACAATCACTTTGGCCATCGTGGTCCATTAAACTGAATGTATATTTGTGCCTGAAATCTTTAATTAAAAAGGTAATTTCATGAAAAACCCATAAACATATTTAGAGTATTTTAAAATCAACCTTGATTGGCTGCAGTTTTGTTGTTATTATTTGAAATCTAATTTGTATGTTTTTGCCAATTCGCATATTATTATTTTAAATACATTTCGCACTTTCATCAGTCACTTGTCAATAGCGATCAATCGAAGTTACTATTCACACACACACACACTCACACAAAACCCTATAAATAAATATTCGATTAACTGAAATAACTGCAGCAGCACAACCTGTGAAATATGCAGTCATAAAAATGCAAAACACTAAACGACACATAAATTTAATAACAAATTGGCATGCTCATCAACGAACCATAAAAACTGCCAATAAACTAAGGGTGATAAAAATTATAGTTTTTTATTTGTGTTTTTGTTTTTCATCATCAACTTTCACAATTCAAATGAATGAACATCAATGTAAATGCATTTTGGAAAATGTATGTTATTTGAGTTTTGTTTTTTTGCAAAGATGATACAATTGAAGGTAATTATCGGAGATTAGGAAATATGTTATTTTTGTGGGGATTGCCTTCACGATTCAGGGGAATGCATGTGTATTAATATGTATTAAGGATTTTGCAAGTTAAGAATAGGTAATTTGTGGTCATGAAAAAACATTAAATATATAAATGTGCTGGAACACTTTGTGAACAAATTAAAGCAGAACTTCATTGCATGTTTTTTTTTTTCAATTAATAATTGTTAAGATTTTTTTTTTCGAAATGTAAAAACTAAACAATAAAAAATATAACCCCCAATTAAGAGAAAAAAGTTCATTTTATTCTCTAGCAAAAAGTCAAATTAATCAAACCATGAAATAACTTGACGTTTTTTCTCGTCTCATAACTGGAGGTTATATTTTTCATTGTTAGCGGCCCTGAGAATATCTAAGTGAGTTTTGGAAAGTCTCTCGTTGTCATAAAAAATTAAGTTTTTTTTGGAAAAAATATATATTTGTTTGCCAACGAAAAACAAAGATTTGAAGGCAGGTTAATTTACTTTATATAATATAGGGTGGGCCATGTAAGATTTTAAATTCGAATCGGCTTTAAAAAAATACTGATTATTTTTTTCAGATTTCTGGTTTTATTGGAAAAGTTGAACTTTGTCATTTACTAATGGAACTCAATATCATTCATATGACTACCACGACTGGATCACCAGTACCTCAACCCAATTTTTCAGTACTGTCCAAAATCCACACCAAACATTGACTCCTTGTAGACGCATTGGCTTTTCAATAGTCCCGTGTGGGTTCTCTGAACCCCATATGCGGCAATTCTGCTTATTGACATAGCCACCGAGATGAAAATGAGCTTCAGGAAGGCCGATCTCTCCTCGAAAATCTTGCACGTAAATTTCTTACAGTTTGCGCTAAAGACTCACTACTATGAAAGTAAGTTTTTAATATTTCCCAATTTTGGTCGAGCGTATAGCGTCCCAATAAAAATAAATGTCGTTCTAAATACCTTTCAAAGTCAAAGTAATCGGTAGTTAATGTTAAATGGCCCACCCTATACAAAATATTAAGGGGATATGGACTGCATCTCGGGATAACACTAAATTACGAAAACCTTTTTCAAAAGGTTGTATATAGCATTTTATTATTTTTTATTTTAATTTAAATTTTCGTTCAAGTTTCCTTTAGTATTTGGACTAAAAGTTTGGGGTGAGAGTCCAAATTTAAATTCAGCTTTAGTTGCTCTTAAAATTTTAAAATCGAATATATTTATGTACCTCCAACAGAATTTTATTTTTGATCTTGCACATTTTCATTTATTCATCCATGCGCTCTTCCAGCATTCGAAATACCTCAAAGAACAAATTCAAAAAAATCATTTGTCACTTCACCTCACTGTCACGTAATTCTAGCCGTGCCTTTTGGCCAAATTATACAAATAAAAACACAAAAAAGCATCATCAACTTTGTTTCAATCAAATTATGAGAATATTTTTCTGAGCTTTCAGTTTTTTTGTTGGCTTTTTGCAAACAAAGCTTATTTTGTTTTGACTATTCGGCTATTTCTTCACATACAATTCTTGACCCAGTTTTGATAGCCACACAAACAAAACTTGTTAACAAACCAGAAGAAATCCACTGATCGAACGGCAAACAACAACAACATCACCATTCAACTCCATTTAACAACAAATTATGTCAGTTAGATGAACGGTGGTGCACAGTGGAACAATGTGAGAGAAATGGGTGGCAAAAAATCTATTTTTTACAAAAGGAAATATGCGAGTGATTCCATGTCAAGCGGTACGGGTTTTGACCTCGATATACATTATTCTCATAAACATATTGTATACGTACTATATATATTTAAATACTACTTTTTCAAAAAGGTGTGTTCATTCCATCGACTGTAACTTCTAAAATGCTTGATCGATTTTAATGTCTTATATCTTGTTTTGAAGTTTTAAATGTTTGTGTGATTTAAATGTCTTTTAAAATGTTTGTGTGATGTGTTATAGCTGGGTTAGATTTTTTAATGTTTTTACAATTTTAATTCTTTTATTTTGATTTTCGAAATGATTACATTAATCACTTTTTTTAATTTTAAAGTAGTGTTCTTAGGTCTCTTTTTAAGCGACTGTGTTAGTTTGAAAGTGGTGAAATGATGGCTTCATTTTTAAAGATTTTTTTCGATTTGTTTCCAAAATCAACCAGAATTTCAGTGAAAAAATAACAAAATGATAATTTGTTCATTAGTTCATAAATTCGAGAAAAAATAAAAATATATAAATTGAAAAAAAAAAAAAACAAGTAAGTAAGCAGCTGTCGGCTAAACCGACTTATATATACCCTCACTCACATGATCAAACAAGGTGGATTCCTCGCTCCGGTATGGAAGTTATAAAGAATTTAAATTTGGCTAGGATAGGGACAATGAATATTTTTTAAGTTTATTGTGATTATCAAAACATTTTCAAATATCAAATTGCAACTGATTTTGACTCACAGAAAATAATTTACTGCCTGGCCCACGATGTCGAACGTTAACGTTCGCATGCCTTTCATGCGACAAACAGCTGATTTGGGACCCACTAACATGCACTAGAACGACAAAGCGAACGAAAATCTATGCGAACGAAAACGTAAGCATTTCAGTACAAAATCGGGGGCCACTAACTATTTTTTCTGTCATCTGTGCGAATGAAAATGTCAAAAGCACTCACTTGTGTTTTATCTGTCGTTTTCATAAATAAATAAAAAAACACAAAATAAATGTAATTTATATTTTTGTTGCTATCCTCTCTACTTCATCCCTTTCTTCCCCTGAGTACCGGAGAACACATCACGCATTTATACATTCCGTTGCTCCTCCAAAAATGTGCGAGTTGGAAAAATTTATATTTTTCGACAACACACAAAAACAACTCCAAATATTGATTGTTTACATTATTTTTTTGAATTTTGTTTTCATTTATTTCAGCTGAGAAAAAGTTGTGTCAACTTTTTTATTATAAGTTAGAATTTGGATATTTAACGCTTTTTTCTTGGCATATTTGCGATTATTTGAGGATTTTTTGATCTGGCAACATTTTCATTCACTCACAACACGTAAGGCTATGCGAACGAAAAGTCAGAAGATAGTGGGTCGCGTTTTGATGCGAAAGTGAATGACTGGCTTTCGTTCGCATAGATTTTCTTTCGACATTGTGGGTCAGGCAGTTAGAGACCTTAAATCGCACACTCTCTGTGACCTATTTCGAAAATGGCGCTTTCATAAAATGTGTTCGCCGCCCTGTTACAAAATCATTTCATTCAACATTGGTGCAGAAGTTGGGACACGAAACAATCAAGGATCTCTAGCGCTCTTTGTTGGGGATAACATTGTGATTTTTGAAGAAGTAGGAAACAATAATTCCAACAATCCATACTCATTTCAATTGCGAAAATTTTGCTTATTAATATGTCCATTGAGCCAAAAACGAAGACTAGAATATCGTGATAAAACAATCCAATTTAATTTGTGAACATTAACCGAGCGCGTTTGACTTTTGTTAATGTAAATGGCATAGCAAACTGAACATAATCGATAATATCATTGACAGATCTGAACAATTTGTTTTACGTCGTTATCGGAAAATGAACTAACGATGCCAGCGGCCCATAAAACACTCCAAACACTGAGTTTTTGTGGATGTAACAGCAAATGCGGCAATTTTGCTTATCGATAGGTCCATTGAGCCAAAAATGAGTCTCATCACTGAACAGAATATCGTGATTAAACAAAAGGGTTGACTTCCAATTTGAAGTGAACATTAACCGAGCTGGTTCGGCAGTAGTTCCTGCAAATGGCCAAGTACAATTGATAATAACATTGCCAGATCTACAATTTGTACAAAATGTTTGTAACACCAAGAAATGATAAAGCTAGACCCACCTTAATGCATACTGATCACAAGCTGAGTTGATACGTGCGTTTTCTATCCGTGCGTCCGTCCGTCCATATAAAGAGTGATTTTTTTGAGGTTAGGATTTTCATGCATTAGTATTTGACAGATCACGTGGGATTTCAGACATGGTGTCAAAGAGAAAGATGCTCAGTATGCTTTGACATTTCATCATGAATCGTCTTACAAACGAACAACGCTTGCAAATTATTGAATTTTATTATCAAAATGCGTGCTCTGTTAAGAAAGTTCATTGCGCGCTTCCATTTTATGGTCAGTTTAATCGACCCACTGAAGCGGCTATTCGGGCTATTGTGACTAAATTTCGCACCAAATTTACATTGTTGGACATTAAACCACCAACACGCTTACGTAGAGTGCGAACTGAAGAAAATATCGCAGCTGTATCGGCCAGTGTTAATGATGACCACCAATTTTCGATTCGTCGCCGTTCGCACCAATTGGGTCTCTGTTACTCAAAAACGTGGAAATGCCAAAATTGGACTAAGCGGATGGACCACCTAAGACGCAGCCGCGGTCAACATTTAAATGAAATTATCTTCAAAAAGTAAATGTCATGGACCAATCTAACGTTTCAAATAAAGAACCGATGAGATATTGCAAATTTTATGCGTTTTTTTTAAAAAAAAAGTTATCAAGCTCTTAAAAAATCACCCTTTACAACTTGTGATCAAAGTACAGATCACAATTGCTGTCCGGTCGCCATAATATGTCAGAGAAGTTACCTTTTTTCTGGCATGAATGGTCGGAATTGAATAAGAGGAAAATCACATCTGATTTAGATATAACACCCCAAGAAGTATCCCTCCAATTTACTAAATTACCTATAGACTCTCTCTATAATCTCGATTTTATGTCGGATCTTGATCATATTTTTCAGATCTTTTTATATTTGAACTAGGAACTAGGTATAGCCCGTCTTTAGTTACTTGTTACTTTCCTTACTTGTTCTATATCACAATGAAAGCCAGCCTGAAGCCAAAGTGTAATTATACAATCTTAGTTTAATTGACTGTAATCGAAATGTTGTTGTTGAAACGATGATGTATTTAATTTTTTATATAAAATGTTGATCATTCCTAATATGGGTTTGTATATTTTTATAATACCGATTTTTCTTTCATTTTTGACCATCTCTCTCAAAATGAACCACTGTGCGGCGATCACTGCTGCCAGCATTTGCTTCTTGTGTCACTGAATACCTCCCCCTACGGCTACATAGTCCACTGTTCGTATACCGTTGTGTTCAGCTCGGTTGGTAGTGGGTTTTGGGTAGGTTTAAGTGCTGCTTTTCTTCAATGAACAAGCGAACAACCGAACAACGTGATTGATAGTTTTGCGCTGTGCGGCGATGTGCTCAATGAATCGGTAAATTATATAGGCTCGCTTGTATCTGTATGTCTATATGTATGTATGTAATGTATGATGGGCATATATAGAGTACGAGCATATACGTATGTCTATGAGCATGTTCGATAGACAGATTACATGGAAGTGGAGCCACATATTGAACCGTATTGTTTTACTGTTTTAACGTAACATTCAAAAGGGCTTTAATTATAAACGGTTATGTTGTGGTAATATTACAACAATAACAGCCATTACATGCTTAACTATTTCAATCGATATCTTGTCATTTCATCCGGATTAAGTGGGTAAAGCAAAAGGTTGCGGAAACATTTCCTGTGTGTGTGGGCAATGCACACGCCTTGCAAAAATGCAACGAGATTTTCAAATACAGCGGAACCTTCAGAAGGAAACTAGGTGAAACCCCGACAAAGGCATATGTATGAAAAGTAACAGTAATAGGAGTGCATTTCAAACTCCTTTTTAATGCAATTGTATTTAAAATTCAATTAAACTTCAAAGAAATATCACTTGCGCCTCTTAATCTCACACGAGGAAGACGGGATTGTTCTTGTTTTATCTGAAAAAATGGTAGAAAAATAAATCTAATATATAAAAATCAATGTGTGTCTGTATGTCTGTATGTTGCGTATAGGACGCAAAACCGGTGGACCGATTCGCCTGAAAGTAGTCTGTTTGTCAAAACTTTTGACTTTTCAATATATGTCAGTTTTGATTTTTTGATTTTTTTTTGTTTGTCGCAACAAAAAAACCTCTATTAATTGCAAAGCAACAAGTGGTCTTTGACAAAATAATAACTGCAGTAACAAATGACAGCGGCGGCTTTTTTTCTCGATGAACAGTTAAAACCTTTCTCACCAGTTTGGTATTAGCGCACAAATGGGATATCATTAGCTATTGATCCCCCGGTATTGCTGCTACATTATTGGATGGAGGACGAACGGCACATTCAGCGTTGAAATTGCAATTTGTCGATAATATTGGCAAAAGTTCAGGCATGGCGAAAATGGTCAAAACATGCAAGCTGATTGTGTGAGATGACTGGACCATGGCACATAAGAAATCCCTACAAGCGCTTAATCGGATACTTCAAGATTTAAGATCAAATACACAACCATTAGGTGGAACTCTTATTTTACTAGATGGAGACTTCCGGATTACTTCCAGTAATTCCAAAATCAGCACCCGCATCGATGGCGATATGTACAAAAAATTAATCTGACCACCAATATGCGTGTACGTCTGCATCACGCTGACTCTGCAGCTGATTTTTCGAAACATCTACTGGATGTTGGCAATGGAAAAGTATAAGTTGATGCAGTGAAAGGGAGTATTACATTTTCAAAAAATGTCATTCAGGAATCAATTCAGCAATTAATCGAGAAAGTCTTCCCACAAATTACCACAAACTATGGAAACAGAGAGTGGTTTTACGTCCGTGCTATATTGGCAGCAAAAAAACAACGATGTTAATGCAATCAACAATTTAATTCTGAAACAAATTTCTAGGTGATTGCACACATTACAAATGGATGAAGTTGTCAATTATCGAATTGAATTTCTAAATTCTTTGGACCTTCCAGGAATTCCGCCGCATATGTTATCTCTTAAAATTGGTTCACCTATAATTCTCCTAAGGAATGCTAGTCCTCGATTGTGCATTTGTACTAGAATTTTTGTCAAGAGACTAATGCCCAACGTCATTGAAGCAACGATTTTAAATGGAAAATCAAAAGGAAAAGATGTCCTTATACCACGCATTCCGATGATTCCCACCGATATACCATCCGATTTCAAACGACTACAGTTTGTGATTCGCCTAGCATTTTCAATGACTATAAACAAAGCACAGGGACAATCACTTGAAGTTTGTGGATTGAATCTGTAAACTCCATGTTTTTCACATGGTCAGTTATATGTAGACTGCTCTCGAGCCCAAAAACTTTAATGTACTTGAACAAGGTGGAAAAATTGTAAATATCGTGTATCCCGAAGCACTCCAATGAAATACTGACTAACTTAACTGATAGACACAAAATACATTCAAAGAAATAATTACCATATTTAATTAACTCTCTATAAATGTTTCTTTTAAATGTTCTATTTTCTTATAAGAAACACTGAATAAATTACTTAAATATTCATGAAGTTTTTATATTTTAAAAACGTAACTTATGAATTTAATTAATTTAAACTAATTTACAGAAGTAAAAATATACAAAACAAAAATTGCGAGCATGCAAAGTTACATACATAGGAAGACGAAAACCCGTGCAACGCCAGGTACAAAAAGCTAGGTATGAATAAAATTTAAATTTTCACCATATCTGATTAGCGATAACCAACAATTATAGATGTCAAATTTCACATAAAATAAAAGGCTATAACTTAACCATGATTGGTGAAAATTTAGAAAATAATCACACCATTCCGCAAAATAAAATTTTGGTCGTATATCCAAGAAAATATTAGGAGAGTCATGTTCAATCTTCCTATATGAATATTTTTTGTTAGTTTGCGATGCCAATTAATCATGAATGTACTCTCATTTTTATTCCTCTTTTCTCATTTTCATGCTACAACCCAGCAAAATGAGAGCGCCCCTTGTGATTCGGAAGTCGTGAAAATTTGGATTTTCACCAAAGAATTTAACATGGAGGTGATATATTATATATTAGGATGGGTGAAGAAAATAAATTGCTGCGGCCTCCGCCCAAAAATGAAGATTGTATTGTTTAATGATGATTTGCAAAATATTTCGTTCCTAGATCAAGCTGCCTGTGAGCTAAACGCTCCTGAAAACACCACTAAAAATCATGTTTTTCACCTGTATTTTTTTTGTTGCATTTTTGTATAAAAGCACTTTTAATATAAATTTTAATTCGTGTCTTATAATAACTCATTGTTCGTATTATTATACGTTTAGTTTGATTTTTGGCGTTTTTTTCAAAATGACAGCCAAAAACTCATATTTCTTGGGAATATTTTATAAAAGATGTTATGAGAAATAATTAGAAGGAAGGAATACCTTACGAATTATGCCTAAGTGATGAGTATCGGGCGAAAAATTACGTCACGGACTCCATGTATGTAAAATAATTTAATACAGGAGATGGATTTTCAGAGCCAAAATTTTCAAACTCTTTTTACAAAAATTAGCGCTGCGTCGTCAATTTCCTTCCGATTTTCAAAATGTATGCATCATTCGAAATGTATTGACTGCAACTATTTATTTGTTATAAAATACAACCACAAAATACGGAAAAGTTTGTAGTTGTCAATATGAAAAAGCACAAAAACTACTATAAACGTCCAATAATTCGACCAATAAGTTACTCTAAGACAAGAATCAAAATTTATATTTAAAGTGCTTCCAAAGGTCTATTAATTCAAGAAAAATGTGGGCAAAAATGCAACGTAAAAAAAAATTACACGGGAAAAACATATTTTTGGGTGTGCTTTCAGGGGCGTTTAGCTCACAGAAGGCTAGGAACGAAATATTTTGCAAATCATCGTTAAACAATCCAAACTTTATTTTCGTGTGGTGACTGGAAATTATTTTTCCATTTGTATGGCCCGCGACCCAGCCTATTATATATATGTTACGTACCAAATGAAATTAAGGCAGAAATCTTCAAAGTATCTGCTTAAATAACTAATTTATTTTTTAAAGATTTTCAAAATCGTATCTAACAAAATCGAATACAAATAGAAAGTCACGACAAAAATCAAAAATTCAAATTCAAAAATCTATCGGAAATTTGCTTTAAGTTTCTTCTAGCCAATAGGATTGTTTTTCTTTAAGCGGGGATAACAAAAACATTAATAAAGAGTTAATATTTTACTCAAAATAAAAAATATTTTGTTCACATTGTCGCCATCTACAATGTAAATATTTGTATCAAAACAAAAAAATATTTTGTGTTGACTTTTTGGGCTTAGCCTCGATAACCATAAATTTGACATACACTAAATAATTAACAAGGCTAAGTGTAATATTTTTAACAGAAAATTATTTTTTCAAAATTTGTTTTCATACACATACACACAATTATATTGCTATTAGCGACAATTTTTAAAAATATATTTTTTCAGTTTGAGTGTAATTTTAACTTTTTATTTAGGTTTTTGTTTTCGCAGCTTAGTGTTTCAGTCTTAAAGAAACACAGCTCTAATGAAACAGTGGAATACACCAAATGTTTTATAAAGAGTGATTTTTTTGAGGTTAGGATTTTCATGCATTAGTATTTGACAGATCACGTGGGATTTCAGACATGGTGTCAAAGAGAAAGATGCTCATTATGCTTTGACATTTCATCATGAATCGTCTTACAAACGAACAACGCTTGCAAATTATTGAATTTTATTATCAAAATGCGTGCTCTGTTAAGAAAGTTCATTGCGCGCTTCCATTTTATGGTCAGTTTAATCGACCCACTGAAGCGGCTATTCGGGCTATTGTGACTAAATTTCGCACCAAATTTACATTGTTGGACATTAAACCACCAACACGCTTACGTAGAGTGCGAACTGAAGAAAATATCGCAGCTGTATCGGCCAGTGTTAATGATGACCACCAATTTTCGATTCGTCGCCGTTCGCACCAATTGGGTCTCTGTTACTCAAAAACGTGGAAATGCCAAAATTGGACTAAGCGGAAGGACCACCTAAGACGCAGCCGCAGTCAACATTTAAATGAAATTATCTTCAAAAAGTAAATGTCATGGACCAATCTAACGTTTCAAATAAAGAACCGATGAGATTTTGCAAATTTTATGTGTTTTTTTTTTAAAAAGTTATCAAGCTCTTAAAAAATCACCCTTTATGTACTGGAATTTTAATTCAAGTTAAAAATAACTTTAATTTAATAAATTGTAAATTTTATTATTTAATTATTAGTTTCAATATTTTATTATGATGTGTATAGTTGACTCGTTGGATAATTTTTTTATATTTTTTGTTGATAGTATTAGAAACTTATTATTTTTTGTCGATGACATTTTCATTTTCCTATCTTTATTATAATATCTTTACTGTCCTAAAGCCAACAAAGCTTTCTGAAGATGGTCGTCACCGATCAAAAAACATGAACAAGGTAATAAGCAGTCATGTTAGACACGTGACCGCGAAATTTGTAAATAAATTTGATTTCTATAAAATATGATATTGTCACTAGCCAGTTCAAATCAAATACAAAATATTTTTCAAATACCCCTACAAAACCCCAGAAATATTTTAAGAAATCCCCACAAAAACCCCTGCCCCCATAATAAGATTCCCATACATGGGCCAAATCCCCATATCTGAGAAGCAAACCAAAAAACAATCACAAAAAACTTACCCTAGTCTCCATACAAATGTCGCTCCCGATTTCACTTCTTCCGCTTTAGAAGCCGCATATTGTTCCCGATTTTCTTTAAAATTGGCACAACATCTTATAATCGAACTAGAAACACCTATGCTGAAAGTGGGTAAGATCGGTTCAGATTTAGATATAGTCTCCATACAAATATCCCTATAATTTACCCTATTACAGCTCTAGAATACACATTTTACATGGGATCATGACCAATTTTTCAGGATCGTATCATATTTTAACTAGAAACAGCTCACGGGAAAGTGGATCACATGGGGCTATGTTTTGATATACCCCCATACAAATGTACCTCTGATTTACAATATTACTGCTCTAAAATGCACATTTTACATCGGATCTTGATCAAATTTTCCACACAATGTTATATTTAGACAAGAACCACCTATTTTGAAAGTCAGCTATATAGGTCAAAGTTTTGGTATAACCTCCATACAAATGGGCCCCCAGTTTACACTATTATCACTCTAGAACCCACATCTTACATTGGATCTTGATAAAATTTTGCAGACCATGTTATATTTCAATAAAGAATAGCTACTTTGAATGTGATCTATAATGGCCCACTTTTTAATGTAGCGCCCTTACAAATGGCCCCCATTTTAATTATTACCTTTTTAGGACCCACATTTTACATCAGAAGTTTTTCAAAGTTTGCAGATTATATTATATTTCAACTAATATTACATACTATGAAAGTCTAATATATGGGTCCATATTTTGGTATAACCCCCATAAAAATTGTGCATTGGATCTTCATACAATTTTGCACATCATGTTATATTTCAACTAAGAATACCTACTTTGAAAGTGATCTATATGGAACTACTTTTAAAGTAGCGCCCTTACAAATGGGCCTCATTTTAATTATTACACCTCAAGGACCCACATTTTACATCGGAAGTTTTTCAAATTTTGCAGATTATATTATATTTCAACTAAGAATATATACTATGAAAGTCAGATATATGTGTCCATACTTTGGTATAACCCCCATTCTACTCTATTACAGCTTTAGAAACTACATCTTACATCGGATCCACTAGGAATACCTACCGTGAATAAGAACTGTATAGACCCATGTTTTGGCACATGCCCCAAGTGTTGTTATTGTCCCCCTCAAATGACCGTCCGATTCATCCTATTATCGATGAATAATCTACATTTGTCATTTATCCAGATCATGTTATATTTTCTTTACTCGGAATATCTGCCGGAAATTTTGATTAATTATCTTATTATTTACCATATTCGTTAAATTTAGTCAAATTGAATTGATGAATTTATAGTACACAGTATAATTTATATGAACTTCATAAAATTTGATCGCTTTAGTAATAAAAGCGAGGTTTATACACAGGGAGTGGTGTAGGGTATTATATAGTCGGCCGACTTTATCATTTCCTTACTTGTTTTTACATCAAATAACTTGGATTGGTTCTAAAGTTTGTATACATATGTATTCTTCACTTCAAAAACTGGGATATTCTCCAGACTCAAGGCCATTTTGCTTCTATCTTTTATATAATGGCAATTTATTTACAAATAAAATAGCATTTTAAGAATATTTTTTTTTTTTTGGATTTATTACCGATTTAATGTTCTATACCTTGTTATGGAGGTAATTTCTTTACTTTTACTTTAAAAATTATATGTTTTTATACCCTCCACCTAAGGATTTGGGTATATTCATTCATTCCGTGTGTAACACCTTAAAATATTCATCGTAGATTCTGGGTCGTGGTAAAATTCTAAGACGATCTAGCCATTTCCGTCTGTCTATTGAAAACACGCTAGCCGCCGAACGAAATGAGCTAGGTTCTCTAAATGTGTCTTATGGTTGCAGGTCGGTTGTGATTGAAATTGAAATTGGGCGAAATCGGCCCAGAGGGAAACATTTTTCACTAACAAGGACAGAAATTACCCCTATTATTTAGACTAATTGAGCAATTTTATTAAAAATTTCTGCTTATATGCACTTGAAATTTGTTGCGTATATTCCTATTATAGCGTGAAATCGCCAAAAAGTGCATAAAAGTTTTAGCGGGCGAATGGGACAAAAAAAGGATAAAAATGGTACCAATGATACGACAACAGCTAGAAACATGTGTACACTTCTCTGACTACATAGACGCGAAAAATAAAGAGTTCTTTCTGTATTCGTACCATCAGGATCTAAATGGGATTAGATTTGGGAACAATAAAACGGTTGTAGAACTTTTCCTATCAAAATGGTACAGACATTTGGGAAAATCGGGCTTGAGGGAAATTGGTTCTACCAATAATATTTAAGAGATATTTTTGTAGATTGCTGCCTAATATTCACTTTTGTTTACACTTGAAGTTTTATATTTATATATAGTAGAGAACTATTAATATTATAATAATAAAGCACTACAATTTTCCTAATATGGTAGTGCACTTCTATGTAATGTCGACAACGTCTAATCTACAAATAATACTGCTGGATGTACTCCATGGTGGAGGGTTTATAAGATTCGGACCGGCAGAACGTAACGACTTTTTACTTGAATATACCTAAGATGTATCCCCGAATTAACGGGAATTATAACATACCCTTTGATAGCTTCCCAAAACTACGCAATACGCCTGTTCGATTAGGCTTACTAGCTTCACTTTTGTATGGAATTTACTCGCTTAACAAGAAAGTAGGTTACTACTATCTTAGCTGTGTTGCCAGATTTTTCCTGTTAATCCATTTACGAAAAACCAATGTGTTGCAACGTTGCCAACTTATCAAGTATCTTAATTGTAAGCCCAATCGAACAGGCCTAATAGTTCGTTCCGTTGTACTAAAGACACAACTCTATGTAGTGGTCTCTTTTAGTGGTTACACAATTAAAATCCACACTGAGCATTTTATTAAGTAAACTCCCCCTTTGGAAATTGTTTTGTTTGTTTGGAAATGTTTAGTGGAATTGATATTTTAAAAACGACAAGAACGGCATTAATGAAACAAATCATTGCATCAAATAATTTTTTTGCTGTATGAACGTGAATACATTATAGTAACTTCATTTCATTGATGCAACATTACGCTTTTCTATCAGTATGAAATGTATTATATTATGTTTTAGTTTTCGCTTGAAGTCAATATTTTTAACCAAAATTCCAGGAAAACTATTTTTTCTAGTTCAACCACTGTGTCACCACTGTGCAAGCTACACCTAATCTCTCACCACCTTCAAAATATCTCTCCACGTCCACTTTTCGCAATTTGCATACCGAAGCAGCTTCTAACAGTCTACAGCGCTATAATTAATTTCACAAAGTTTTCAATTTCCACCTCTCAGTTCATTAGCAAAGATTCTGACAGCAAAATTCTCAAAGCATTTCCAAACCTCCACGCAATAACCATTAAACCACAAGACAAAAATTCCCTAACAAATTGCATAAAGACACACTGACAGAGCAACAAAGCAACAAATTATCCAATAAATACCGCTACAAAGAAGCTAACCGAAAAACCGTTAAATTCAAAAAAAAAAATATTGCTGAGTCTTTGCCCACGGCCCACACTGGTTCAGCTTCATACGATTGGTGGCATTAAATATAAGGAAACATCGTAGAGCTTTGAATTTTGGTATAGGCTAATATTTCGTTATTATAAAAAAATGCTGAAAATTTGAAAAAAATCGGAGCACAACCACGCCTACTTCCCATATAACACAAAAGTTAAAAATCATTGTAGAGTCATAATTTTTGGCTCATTGCAAAAGTGTGTTTTTTATTTGATAAAAAATATATACAAATAAAGTGCAGCAACAGTCATGCCCATATTAAATATAAATATCTGTAAATAAATGAAAAATAAATAATAAAAAATTTATAACAAAGTAATTCGTGTACCTTTATTAACATAACAAATTTTTTACTTCATCAGAAAATTCCAATATATCCTTCTTGGGCTGGTTACGATATGAATTTATGTATGGATCTGAAGATGCTAATAACATATGCATTACATCTTCATTTGTTGATATGCGATCCGTTTTTCTGGAGTGGTTTAGACGATAACTTCTGTAATCTTTATTACGAGCTTCCTGAGCTTCCTCCGACAACATGCCAAGTGGCAATATTGCTGCTGACACAATTTCACTCCCATGAATTAGCACTTTGTGTACAGTAATAGGCATATAGTACCAGCTGTAGAGTTCTATATATCGTTCTGCAGTGGCCAAACAATAAACTTTAAATTTATCCGTATCTATTACAAAATTACTATTTATTACAGTTAAAATTGTACTAAAGCGATGAATTAAATTTTCATCAATACCAAGAACATCTGCCGTCAAGGAAGGATTTGCAAAAAAACGTCGAGAAGTATTGCCAGTGTTCGATGAGCCCATTCCTTGTTTAACCATATCCACATTTATGCCTAAAACCGATTTCAAATTTCTTTGTATTTCCGCTTTTGCTTTTTCATGCTTTGTTTCTTTAGTGACTCTCCACTTTGAAAAACTTTTGTTGTATGCTATATGCAATATGCACTCCATAAATTTTATCCTAGCATGTAAAGGGGAAATTCCAAATTGAAGCCCCTCCTCCGAAACTGTTTTTGTTCTTAATAATTCCAAATTATTCATTTCGCTAGGCTTACATTGACATATAAAGCATACAGACATTCCTGATGTTTGTGTGATTACATTTGCAACTTTTCCATCAATCATGGTTAAAATAGGTGTATGCAAAATTTCATGACTTTTGCCATATATATTAACAACAGTTTTTTTCAAATTTTTAATTTCATTTTCTACCCTTTCAACTTCTTCAGAAATTACATTAGCTGTTTCTTTTACAAATTGAAATTTTATTGGCCTACATAAAGCTGTTGATGAAATTTATCTAACTCAATAATTGACAAATTTTTATTATTTGTTGAAATAATATCACAAACTACATTAATGTCCTTATCACAATCTAATAAAAGATCAGAAATTTCATAATAAGATATCTGAAGATTATCCATTTTTAATAATTTTTATTTCTATTTTTCACTTCTAAGACAATAATCGAATTAGCTTTATTCATCTAAACACAACTAACAAACAAAACACCTGTCAACTTCATTTCAAAATCAAAAAGCTAACTACAAAAACAATGCAACAAACAGTCACAGCTGATGCGAAAAAAAATGGGAAGAAATGCAAATTTGTAAACCTCATGATCATGATAGACAACTGTTTTACTATTTTTTTCATATTTTATGTTTACGCAAATGTCAATTCAGTGCATTTTGTTTTGTTTTCTTTTTGTACCACCATTGCATTGTTGCTACAAAAGATGACCGAAAGTCAATTTTCAAAAATGCTTCTGCCTGACTTATAGTGTCATGGTAAACATGTGTGTTGTTGTTGCCTTTTGTAATCGCAACTGTTGCCTTTTGTGTGTTTTTTTACAACAAAAAAACGAAACAACAAAGCAAGCAAGCAAACAAAAAAAAAAAAAACAAAAACAAACAATGATGCACAATAACGCGTTTATGAAGGCAATTTTTCCTTACTTTTTTTAGTTTTTTATACCGGAATTGCTTAGGGGCAAAAACGGGCAGCTGAATTTTTTATGAATCGTTAGGTGAGATTACAAGCTTTAATTTGATATAAGTCTCGAGCTAGAGCACGTTGGAGATCAAAAGATGCAATCGATAGAAGTTTGAGAAAATAAATATTTTTGCACAATTTATAGTAGTAAATACAAAAAAAAAATTGAGCTTCGAAATTTTTTTTCTTTTTGAATATACATTTCTTATAACATCTAATTTCAGAAAAAAATAATTCTAGTTTCATTACAAGAGTATATCTGAAGCAAGAAGTGATAGAAGGTAGCACATATAATACGATAATTTCAAATGCATTCATTTTGGTCAACTTTGAATGCCTCTGGACAAAAAAGTAATAAAGATATCGACCTAAAATTTTTGGTTCATGCTAGTAAGATTGTTTTCTACAAACTATGAAAAAATTAGGTAGATCTGAGTACATGAAAAAAATGAATTAATGCCGCTCTTGAACCAGTGTGCGGCCTTTAAACCAAATTAGTACGTTACGAGTACCAACCAAGCAGCCAACTACTGCGGCTGACAATGTCGATGATGCTGACAATGCTGCTGCCGCTGATGATGACGTTTGTGATGATGTGTTATTCATAAAATTACAGATGTACCCGTACCGTAGGTACGTGAGTTGGTTGGTTGCTTGGTCTAATGTCATTTAGTGTAAAATACACAATCCGTTTTGCAAACGTAATCTTTTCAATGTGATATTCACACAATTTGTTGTATTTTTTTCTGTTGCCACAGCCATAGACGCCGTTGTAGTTGTGGTTTATATTTCCCATAACATTTTTTTAAATATTTTTCTTTTATTAATATTTTTATTTTTTCTGTCTGTCGCTACTCAATAACAATGACTTTGGTTAAAAGAAGGAATCAAAAGAAAAAACAAAATAAAGCGTTATAATGTAATCTTTGTTAGAGTCAGAGAAAAATGTTAGTTAAATGCAGGAAAAAAGAATACCTTCGTCCAATAGTCCAACTGAAATAGGTTTTATATTTGGAAACTCTGGAAGTACTTTTATATGAGAGCTATGATAAAAGAATATACCATTTAAGCCGACCTTAAGTTAAGTTCTTAATATAATGGGTGTGTGTAACACCTTGAAATATTCCTTTTTATACCCTACACCACTTCGTGGGCTAGGGTATTATAAGTTAGTTTCGCCCCAAATGTTTGTAACACCAAGAAATAATCGAGCTAGACCCACCTTTAAGTATACCGATCGGCTTAGAATCACCAGCTGAGTCGATTTAACGATGTCTGTCTGTCCGTCTGTCCGTCTGCTGTCCATCTAAGCTTGTTCGCACTCTACAGGTCGCAATTGTTGTCCGATTGTCATGAAACTTGGCTGAATTTATTTTTTCTGGCCAATGACCATCGGTATTGAATTTGGAGGAAATCGGTTCAGATTTAGATATAGCACCCTTACAAATGTCGCTCCCGATTTGACTTTTTCCGCCCTATAAAGCACATATAGTACCCGATTTTCTTTAAATCTTGCACAACATCTTATAATCCAACTAGAAACACCTATGCAAAAATTGGGTAAGATCGGTTCAGATTTAGATATAGCCCCCATACAAATGTCGCTCCCTATTTCACTTTTTCCGCTTTAGAAACCACATATTGTACCCGATTTTCTTTAAAATTGGCACACCATCTTATAATCCAACTAGAAACACCTGTGCAAAAATTGGGTAAGATCGGTTCAGATTTAGATATAGCCCCCATACAAATGTCGCTCCCGATTTGACATTTTCCGCTCTAGAAAAGACATATTGTACCCGATTTTCTTTAAATTTTGCAGAATATCTTTTAATCCAACTAGAAACACGTATGTAAAAATTGGGTAAGATCTGTTCAGATTTAGATATAGCCCCTATACAAATGTCGCTCCCGATTTCACTTTTTCCGCTTTAGAAACGACATATTGTAACCGATTTTCTTTAAATTTTGCAGAACATCTTATAATCCAACTAGAAATACGTATGCAAAAATTGGGTAAGATCGGTTCAGATTTAGATATAGCCCCCATACAAATGTCGCTCCCGATTTCACTTTTTCCGCTCTAAAATCCACACATTGTACCCGTTTTTCTTTAAAATTGGCACAACATCTTATAATCGAACTAGAAACATCTATGGTGAAAGTGGGTAAGATAGGTTCAGATTTAGATATAGACCTCATACAAATGTTGCTCCCAAATGTTTAACCGATTTTGGCCAAATTTTACATATTATATTTCACCAATAAACAGACATGGTGAAAGCGGATCACATCGTTCCAGGTTTCAATATAACCCCATACAAATGTCCTTTCCGATTTAAAATTTTTTGTCAAACACATACATTTACAGGATGCAAAAATCCTTCCCGATTTCAATTTTTAACCGAATTGAATTGCTATGAGAATTGTTTGGGTGATGTCCATATGTCCATACTTTGGTTATGACTTTGGTTAACTACTGTATAATTTGTATTTGTCTGTCGGACAATTAGATCAATTACCATATTATTTACCATACTCGTTAAATTTGACTGAAGATGAATTTATAGCATATAAATTATATGAATATAATTTATATAATTTGTATGAACTACATAAAATTGCTCCCATGAAATACCTGGGTTTAGTAATCAAAGCGAGGTACATACGCAGGGAGTGGTGTAGGGTATTACATAGTCGGCCCCGCCCGACTTTAGCCTTTCCTTACTTGTTTATATTCTAGTATTTTTGATCATTATAAATCTTGCCATGTCCGTCCATCCGCCAGTATCAAAAAGAATTTTTCCAAATATATGTCTATTGGTGGCAGATTGGTTGGGATTCCAAATGTGGGAAAAATAAAAGCACTGAAAATACCCTAATGACCCATTTACAAATAATTGGAAAATATGTAAAATTGTCGATGTTTCAGATGTTAACATTAAGAATGAATTAACGTTTTTTTGTTTACAAAAATATCAAAAGATCCGAATTCGAATTATCTCCAAATGTTATTAACATTATCTTGTATCTTGACTAATCGGAGCTATTTAAAAAAAGAAAAGATGGATACATATTTATATTATTCACAATCAAATGAATGTATCTCATTTTGATAATATAGTCTCCTATCTCAAGATAACTGTATATTCTAAAAATATTCTCAATATTTTTCATATCGATACGTATCAGCCAAGTGGCCAATTAGGAAAAACTATTTCAAATGCGAAAAAATATTTATATACCCTCCATCACATAATGGGGGTATACTAAGTATGTCATTCGTTTGTAACATCTCGTGTATATATTCTTGATCGCCACAAAATTCCAAGACGATTTAGCCATATCCGTTCGACCGTCTGTTGAAAGCACACTAGCATCTAAACGGAAGGAGCTAGAACGGTTGGAATTAAAAGTGGGCAAAATTGGTCCAGAGGGAAACATTTTTTCCCTAACAAGGACAGGAAACACCACCAATAACCCATAATATTTTGAGTATTTGGGAACATTTTTAGAAGTTGATTGCCTTGTATAGCATTAACGCACATCATAAATTGATCCATGCTTTCAAGGGGAGACTTGAGACAAAAATACATAAAATACAAATGGTACCAATTAAAATTTGGTGTGTACAACCCTCAAATCGCATATACACGCAAAACAAAGGATTTTTCGTAATTCGTACTTTTAAGGGGTAAAATGTGGAAAAATGGATAAAATTGATACCGAACAAAGGGACTGCAGCTAGAATCGTAAAATTCGGCGAGTACATTCCCCGGACTGTATAGACGTGAAAAATAAAAAAATATATATTCGGAGGGAACGGGATAAAAAGAAGCTAAAATAATGAAAATCCTTGTATACTTCGCTCTAGCTGATAAGATAAGAAGAGATCGGCCTATGTCAATAAGCAAAATTGCCGCATAGCCAATGCATCCACAACGAGTCACTGTGTGGTGTGATAAATAATTATTGGTCGCAATTTTAGTCGCAGGATTTGATAGATGGAAAAGACATTTTTTTACAAAATTTTTTAAACAATCTCATAACTTATAAAGTAAGATCGTGTAGATTATTCCCATTTAAGGTTAGGGGAGGCCAGGAGCCTTAAATTAGTTCAATCAGTAATTACTATAAAATTTACAATCAATTTTGATGAAGAAGAAGAAGAACGATTCCTAGGTTTCGAGGATTGTATGCCGATTATTCACATAAAATTTTTCTGATATTTAAAGACTTCAAAGGGAAGAAAGAAAATAACACAAGCCATTTTTATTCACAATAATTGAATTTGGTAATTTTCGAATCCAGGAATCGCTGACAGAGAAAACTATTGTGCTATAACTTCAATATGTTGAGAGAAAAGGTTTTCTGTCTAAGAAACCAAATTATTAAATAATTACAACAGAAAAAGATCGAATAGAAAAAGTCAAACAATTGATAATGATAATCTTACGCAAATGATAGGTAACTCCATAGAGTTAAAAGAATGTTACTGACGTCAAATTCCACTTATGCTTTTAAGAGTAATATAATTAATATTTAATTCTTATTTACTTCATTCTAGCACTTTTTATGTTTTTATGAAAGATGGTATTCATATTTATTTTAATACAGTGTTACATACTAATACATGATACTTCTTCTTTAATTAATAAATAAAATTTTATTAAATATTTTTGCCTGAAAAACTTCGTTGTGCAAAGCTTCATTTGGTTCTGGCTACAATTTCGATCTGCACTTTGATTACAAGAATAGATGGACAGACAGACAGACGCACATTGCTAAATCGATTCAAAAAGTAATTCTAAGTCGATCGGTATATTTACCAATGGATCTATCTCGCTTTCTTTTGGGTGTTACAAACAAATGCACAAAGGCAAAACAATTTTCGGTGTCTATCACCGATTAACCGGTTTCGGAAATAATGCATTTTTTGAATAAAAATAATTAAGTAATTTCGTTGCTTAAAGGATATCAGTTTCGTTTCGACAACAAAAGCGTTTACTTTTCACAAAATTACACTGCTACATCAAAATGAAAACAACGAATCTGATATGTAATCGCAACAATCAGATGTGGGTTATCTGAAACCAAAATGCGACAATTTAGACGATTAATGAGGCCATTTTGCTCGAAAATTTCGCATCATTATTATAATATTATAATATATTGCAAATCATTGTTCATACTCTCCAAATGTAACCCTAAACTATTAGTCACTAAATTTTGTCTCTATTAAAAAATCGGCAGCAAATTCAAAGATTGTTCAAATTGTTGGTCAAAATATCAACTTTATCAATATATATTTTAATTTATTAATTTTAGTGTTATATATTTTAAAAATTTATATTTTAATAAATATATGTTTATTTATTATATTATTTTGTTTAATTACATAGTCATAAAAAACGTTTATGTACAGTTTTTTTTGAGTGTAATAAAAACAATCATGACATGATGATTTTCATTTAATTTTTCTTCTTTCGTATCATTGCAGAAACATGGAATTGAGTAACTTTGGTGCAACGAAAAAAATGTCACGCGAGGAAAGGCGTTACTCAGTGCCGCATGGTCCAAATTCGCCACTACCGCATGCGGCCTCCGAAGACTTACACGCATGGTCAATATACAGGTACACTAACTAACTATGTAACTATGAACTACTATGCATGAACATGCACAATGAAAAGCGGTGGAGATTAAGCTGCAAAACGAACATTTTCGAAATTGTTTTTCAAATACAAACACATATGTATATAGGTGCAGTTTTCGGTTTCCGTTCCATTGGAGTGGTGGTGGTGGTCATTTATGACATGATTTCGTATAGACCTGGTCCGACCGACCATAATTGTTCGTTGTTCGCTATTCCAGCGGATAGAAAAATTATTATGTTTTAGTCGAAAAAAACCGACCAGACCACGGTTGATTAGATACTAATGAACGGAAGTCATCATAAAATTGCATTGATTGTTGGTCGATTGATGTCGGTTGATTTGGCTGGTGGTTGGGCTTTCAACATCATTCGCATTGTTAAATTCCACTCCCAGTGTAACTTTTCTAGTTTAATTTATCGATTCAGTCGTTTTCCATTACGTCTTAGCTCCAGCCAACCAAACCGCATCCGTTTATTAACTTAATTTAATTCTTTCTATTCATATTGACTGATTGACTGATTGTGTTCTTTTGTTTTTGGTTTTTCTTTCTCATCCACCTGTTTGTAGGCAAAATTTAAATTCGGACTTTACCGATTCAGCTTTGGGCTCCTCTGACAAATCACCGCTGCCATATGGAAATTTTCAATTACGCGACTCTACAGTACAATCAATACTCAATCATCCGCGTTATGGTCCCAAGTGAGTAGTGAGTTGCGGCGATGCAGTTGCTCCCAAAAAGAGCAACCACTTGTTGTTGTTGTGTTTGATTACATTGCATTGTTTGGATTTGTTCGCTTCGTTTCATTTCAGATCACCGTTGGGCTCGAATATGTACACATATCTGAAATTCGGTTTGCCTCGCGTTTTCCCACCCAATGCTGGGTCACAGCGTTCACATCGTCCGGGTCCTGGACCCGGTCCCGGCCATGGAGGAGCCAGGGGCGGAGGCAGTAGTGGTGGTGTCAGTGGCCGCATTAATCGCGGCTTTCGTGACAGCTCGGCGGGACCGACTGCCGGTTCATCTGGTTATGACAGCAGCGACAATGAGACAACACGTAGTCGTGGACCACCGAATTTGAGGTAAGCTACACACATTCATTCGTAAATATATTGCTAAGATTAAAATTAACTAAGCATCTGTAGTCAGAAGCTTGATAAATATTAAAAGTTTTGAAAACATGCTTTCCAACAAGATGTTTCCAAATGAAAAAGGAAGTAAGATAGATTCCTCTTCTATTATACCGATCTATAAATACATCATTATCCCTTGGCTTTTTCTTAAAAGAATCAGAAATAAATCAAACCAGTAAGGAAAGGCTAAAGTCGGGCGGGGCCGACTCTATGATACACTCCACTTTCAATCCAAATACAATTCAATTCGGTGAAAAAGTGAAAACGGGAAGGTTTTTTGTATCCTGTAAATGTATGTGTTTGACAAAAAATTTTATATCGGAAAGGACATTTGTATGAGGATATATTGAAACCTGGAACGAAATAGGTGAAATGTATAGTTTGGCCAAAATCGGTTAAACTTATGGGAGCAACATTTGAATTTGGGCTATATTTAAGTCTGAACCGATCTTACCCACTTTCACCATAGTTTTGTTTAGTAAGATTATAAGATGTTGTGCGAAATTTAAAGAAAATCGAGCACAATATGTGGCTTTTAAAGCGGCAAAAGTCATATCGGGAGCGACATTTGTATGGGCCTATATCTAAATCTGAACCGATCTAGCCCGCTTTAGCCACAGGTGTTTCTAGTTAGATTATAAGATGTTGTCGAAATTTAAAGAAAATCGAGCACAATATGTGGCATTTAAAGCGGGAGCGACATTTATATGGGGCTATATCAAAATCTGAACCGATCTTACCCAATTTCTGCATAGGTGTTTCTAGTAAGATTATAAGATTTTGTGCCAAATTTAAAGAAAATCGAGTACAATATGTGGTTTCTACAGAGGAAAATGTCAAATCGGGAACGACATTTGTATGGGGGCTATATCTAAATCTGAACCGATTTGACCTATTTTCACCATATTTGTTCTTAGTTTAAATATAAGATGTTTTGCCAATTTTAAAGAAAATCTGTTGTAATATGTGGTATCTAGAGTGAAAAGAGTCAAATCGGGAGTGAAATTCGTATGGGGGCTATATCTAAATCTGAACCGATTTTCTTCAAATTAAATAGCGTTCGTCCTTATCCCGAAAAACATCGTTGTGCAAAGTTTCATTTGGTTCTGTCTACAATTGCGACCTGTATCGTGATTACAAGAATAGATGGACGGACGGACAGACAGACGGACATTGCTAAATCGACTCAGAAAGTGATTCTAAGACGATCGGTATAATTAACAATGGGTCTATCTCGTTTCCTTTTGGGTGTTACAAACAAATGCACAAAGACATAATACTCTCGTGGAGTGTATAAAAATTATAGGGGTCCGAATTGAAAATGCTCGATTCCGACTCCGGGTAAATGTTGTTTACGCTATAAGGAAGTCATTCCTGACTGAAAAATATATTTTGAATAAATATAGGATTTATAAACTTAAAATGTTTTTTTTTAAACAGCTCCGGCCTTCGACCAAAAACCGGCAAAAAGGTCGTTTAGCCGAAACCGATTATGAATAAATAAAATTCTACAATTTTCTAATGATGATGATAATAAATATTCTCTTTTATTACAGTTTATTTTTTGTAGAGGTTACCTCGAATATTGTGACAAATATACCTTTCTTGGATCGAGTATTTCTATTTATATAATATCTTTACGTACTTATTTTATAACCTCACTATATAGAGTAGGAGGGTATATATCATTGGGGATTGATTCTCTAGAATCCACATATTTTAACAGATTTTCAACTAGAAATGGATCAGGATCAGATGAAACAAGTCACATCCATTCAGAATATATATATATATATATTGAAAAATAAGACGCTTTCAAGAGCGGAAAAAATCAAATCGGAGAGTCATTTATATATATATATATATATATATATATATATATATATATATATATATATATATATATATATATATATATATATATATATATATATATATATATATATAAAGGGTGTTTTTTATTGGGGTTTAGAACTTTAAGTTGGCATCACTTTTTTAACTGGCGGCCATTTTGTCAGCTGTCAAGTGATTAATATTTAGTTTGGTTTGCCATTTCATCATGAACAGGTTGACAAAAGAACAACGCTAGCAAATCGTGCAAATTTATTTCGAAAGTAATGGTTCAGTTCGCGAAGTTCACCATTTTATGGTCGACATAATCGTCCATCAGAGCAACTAATTCGGTTAACCATGGATCGTTTTCGCACTACGTTTACTCTATGTGATAATACGCATCCGCAGAGACGTCGAACAGTGCGCACCGAAGAAACAATTGCCGCTGTAGAGCAAAGTGTTGAAGAGGACCCGAATGAATCGATTCGCCACCGTGCACAGCAATTGGAGAAAGTGGTTGAAAATTGGACCTGTAGAATTGGCTATATTCGAGCCAGCCGTGGCGGCCACATGCCCGAAATCATATTTAAACATTAATGGCATAAAATTATCCTTCCACTAAAGCCAAATTGATGGACATTAAAACGATGTTCTTGTGTTTTATTTCAATTCGAAGTTCTATACCTCAATAAAAAACACCCTATATATATATATATATATATATATATATACACATATATATTTCGCCACCGAATTGATTTTCAAGAAACCACGTATTTAACAGTTTTCCATAAAATGTGCCAAAGCGTCTTATTTTTCAATTAGAAAACATATGCTATAAATGGGTCAGGTCGGTTCAGATTTAAATATAGCTCCCATTTAAAGTTTGTGTTTGTAAATAGCCCTTATTCAATGTTTTCTTACACAAAAAGAGAGAAGAAGAGGTCAAATCGGAGAGTCATTTATATATATATATATATATATATATATATATATATATATACACATATATATTTCGCCACCGAATTGATTTTCAAGAAACCACGTATTTAACAGTTTTCCATAAAATGTGCCAAAGCGTCTTATTTTTCAATTAGAAAACATATGCTATAAATGGGTCAGGTCGGTTCAGATTTAAATATAGCTCCCATTTAAAGTTTGTGTTTGTAAATAGCCCTTATTCAATGTTTTCTTACACAAAAAGAGAGAAGAAGAGGTGAATAGTCATATAGACAGTGATATTTATATGGGCGCTACATATAAATCAAAATAAGAATTTTTGATTATAAGAATAGACGTTGAGAATTTGATTATTTCCTTATACGAGTATCCGGATTACTTTATTTTTTTTTTAATTTTTCTACCACAAATGCTTTATTCTATATTCTCCTTTTGTTTTCCATTTTCAGAAAATATCGCAGTGAATCGGATTTTCGTGCCATTGGTGGAATACCCTCATCACGTCCCGATTCCCGTGCCCAAGGCATACCAATGTCAGCCCTGAGGCAAGCCAACAGTCGAGCAAGTATAGCTGGTAAGTCGATGAATGTCGCCACCCATAAATGTTCACATTTCAACGACATCATCTCCTCCCCCCAAATCGTTCTAGTGGGTACCCATGTAAATAGCCATCATCAGCAACACATGCCCAATGGCAAGCACTACGGCCATCGTTCGCACAGCGAAGCGGATCTTTTGGCAGGCGGTGGTGGTGGTAACGATGTTTACGATTACGGCGGCGGTGGCGGTGGCGGCGAATCACGGGTCTATGGCACTTCTCGTAATCGCCATCATCACATGGAACATGCCAACGGTGGTAGTCACATGTCCAACTATGGCGGCGTTTCACAGCGTAAACGCTCTGAAATTGGTCTGGTCTATCCAAACATCCAGGTCCATTGTCTGGATGTTAATCCCTGTCTAAGGGGTGTATCGCTCCAGGCCAAAGCCGGAGATCTATTTGCCATTATGGCGACATCACAAAAAGAAGGAACCGCCCTGACGGAGTGTTTGTCCGGTCTCAACGAACGTATAGGTGGCGAAATTCTAATTAATGGCCAACAGATAAATCGCCGTGGTCTGCGGGAGCTTTGTAGTTATGTGCCTGCTTTGAATGCGTCCACCATGGATCCGCGTATGAGTGTACAGTGTACTTTAAATTTCCATGCCACTTTAAGGGGACCCATGGACCGCAGTGATTTAAAGGAGAGGGTAAGTGTGCGTAGAATTTTATGATGACTGAATTTAATACTTTACCCTTGGTTTCAGATGGATGTGCTTATTGAGGATTTGGGTTTGACCACAGTGCGTGCCTCAAATGTTTCATCTTTGACGCATTCGGAAAAACAGCGCTTGAGTGTGGCCTGCCAGCTGCTGGCTCAATCGTCCATATTAATTTTGGATCAAGTCACTTCGAATATGGACATTTTCGACACATTCTTCCTGGTCGAATATCTACGACAATGGTGCAGTGGTGGTCGAATAGTCATTATGACACTACAGCCACCCACATTTGAGATATTGTCCATGTGTTCGGGTGTCTTGCTGTTGTCTGGCGGTCGAACCGTCTTCTCCGGCAGCCGTTCCGATTTGCCACGGCACATGGGAGAGCTGGGCTATCCATGTCCGCCCTTCAAAAATCCTGCAGATTATTATTGTATGTTGTGCGATACGAATTGGTTTGGAAGGTTCTGAAATAGTTTTTCTTTTTTGATTTTCAGTGGACTTGGTAACGCTGGACGATTTGTCAGCTGCCGCTTTACTCGAATCTTCAGCCCGCATAGAATCGTTGGCAAATTCCTGGGATCAAATCAACTCCGAACCACCGCTAGCAGCACCGCCAGCTTCGCTGCCCAACTTTGTGAGAAAAGCCGGCTTCTTCGGCCAATTCAGGGCTTTAGTCAAACGTTTCGCGGCCTACAAACAACCAGGCTCCCTACTGACCTGGATCAGCAAGCTAATATCGGCTGCCGTTATATCACTCTGCATAGGCTGCATATTCTGGGATGTTCCCGCCTCGGACCCACAACTCACGTACAACGATCGTCTGGGCTATCATCACTGTGTCATGGCCTTAATGTATTGGCCTCTGATTATGTTGACCATCCGGGATACGCAAGAAGATCGCCGACATGCCGAAAGAGATATACGTTTGGGTCTATATTCCAGATCGCTGTATATAATAGTTCAGGTTTGTTTGAGTACTAAATTGAAAGTGAAAATTTACTCATGACTCTTGGTGCACTTTTCCTTCGTACAGAACCTATTTGGGCTATTCCCCAGCTTGTGCATATGGCTGGCCTATCTGCTGCCGGCCCACAGTATGGCCGGTTTGTATACCTATAGTACCAGTAGCGATACTGGCATTTATCTGTATATGGGTAAGTTTCCGTGGATCCCATCATCGATTCATTTGTTCATATGTATGTCCGTTCCATTGCAGGTTATATGCTACTGTATCTGACGGTTGTGCAAACGTTGGCGATATTCTGTGCTCAACTGCTGCCCAGCAAAGTGTCCTCGACCATTCTCAATGTCCTGATAACATTGGGTCTAACAGCGGTGGGCGGCTATTCCGTACATCCGAAGAATGTATCGAAACTGTGGTCGTGGTCGGAATTGATATCGCCGGAAAAGTGGCTTCTGCCCGTTTTAGTACAAGATGAATATAGTGTCGAGACTTTGGCTAATTCGGCAGGGTTGCAATTATGCCGCAATAAGCAGGTACTAAAAGCCATTCAATGAATAATTGAGTAAATGACTAATATTTCTTCCTCTCTTTTCTTCAACAGGTGCAACACCAAGAGATCATAGTACAACAACCGTGTCCGCCGCCGAACGGCACCCAAGTGCTAGTCGACTTCCAATTGCTGCCACAAGATCACAAACTGGATCCAACATTTACGTACGATCAGACGACATCGCTGGCACTGGTTCTGGCATCGATCGTCATCTTTGTCATCACATTCTTCGTATTCGTTTGCAATTGTCGCAACATCTTTTGCAAGAAACAAAAGAAAGCGTTCAAAGATCGATTTTGAGGATTTGGGGGGAGGGGGATTAAATCCGAATAATGATTAATTAGTGCTGCAATACTTTTAAAATTTAATTTTAACACAAAACAACTTTATTTGTTAGCTTAACGACTTCCATAGTTTTATTCTATTCTAGCATATTCTCGTTCAATTAACTGATTTGACGCGCACATTTTGATTATGCATTTATTTCCTTATTTTGTATTTTTATTTTAAATTTAGTATATATATTTAAATTAACATCTGTTTACATATACAACTGTTGCAATTATTATTAAACATATATATATATTAAGTAAAACATAAATATACATATCAAATGCATGATTTTTAAGTTATTTTACATTCGTATCGATTGCATATCAACCAACTAATATTATTTCCTAAGTTACTTGTATTTTGTAAAATAATAATTAATATATACTTATATATACAGATATACATATAAACATACAAATATATACATATATTTTACATGCATATTATTGAAATAGAAAACTAAAAAAGAAACCGGATTGTTGTTTATATATTTAAATATATTTAAACTAAACAAAACCATGGTAGATTTATCAATTAATTTTTATGCCATACACCACTTCTTGGACTGGGGTATTATAAGTTAGTTTTCCGGCAAAAGTTTGTAACACCAAGAAATAATCGAGCTAGACCCACCTTTAAGTATACGGATCGGCTTAGAATCACCAGCTGAATCGATTTAACGATGTCTGTCTGTCCGTCCGTCTGCCGTCCATCTAAGCTTGTTCGCACTCTACAGGTCGCAATTGCTGACCGATTATCATGAAATATGACAGAAGTTACTTTTTTGGGCTAAGGACGATCTGTATTGAATTTGGAGGAAATCAGATTTAGATATAGCCCCCATACAAATGCTGCTCCCGATTTGACTTTTTCCGCTCTAAAATCCACATATTGTAACCGATTTTCTTTAAAATTGGCACAACATCTTATAATCCAACTAAAACACCTATGGTGAAATTGGGTAAGATCGGTTCACATTTAGATATAGCCCCCATACAAATGCTACTCCCGATTTGACTTTTTCCGCTCTAGAAACCACATATTGTACCCGATTTTCTTTAAAATTGGCACAACTTCTTATAATCCAACTAAAAACACCTATGGTAAATGTGGGTAAGATCGGTTCAGATTTAGATATAGCTCCAATACAAAAGTTGCTCCCGAATGTTTAACCGATTTTGGCCAAACTTAACATATTATATTTCACCAATAAACATACATGGTGAAAGCGGGTCATAACATTCCAGGTTTCAATATACCACCATACAAACGTCCTTTCCGATTTAACATTTTTTCTAAACACATACATTTACAGGATTCAAAAATTCTTCCCGATTTCACTTTTTTACCGAATTGAATTGTAGTGAGATAGAAAGTGGGGTGTATCATATAGTGGCTCCGTCCGTCTTTAGCCTTTCCTTACTTGTTTGGGTGATGCCCATACTTTGGAATAACCCAAATGGGACCCCATTCTGCTCTATTACATCTCTAGAAACTACATCTTACATCGGATCTTCATCAAATTTTGCAGATCATTATATGTTCCAACTAGAAATACATACCGTGAATGAAAACTATGCAGGCCCATATTTTGGCACAGGCCTCAAGTGCTGTTATAGGCCCCCTTCAAATGTCCGTCCGATTCATCCTATTACCGCTGTATAATCTGTATTTATCATTGGATATTGATCAATGTTTCCAGATCATGTTATATTTACTTTACTCGGAATATCTGCTGGAAAGTTGGATCAATTACTTTATTATTTACCATATTCATTAAATTTGACTAAAGATGAGTTTATAGTAACTGCGTAATTTATATGAACTACATAAAATTGCTCCCATGACATACCTGGGTTTAGTAATCAAAGCGAGGTATATACGCAGGGATTGGTGTAGGGTATTATATAGTCGGCCCCGCCCGACTTTAGCCTTTCCTTACTTGTTTTTATTTTGCAAGTAGAAAGTAAAGTGATAATCAGTTTATGTTGTTCTGCAAAACGTCCGTTTCTAATGGCTAATATGTGAAAATTATTATACCGTTTTGGAAAAATAATATAAAAGTTAAAAAATGTGCGAGACATTTGTTTGAGCGTAAAGTGAAAAAGTAATCCAAAAAATGTCCAAGTATATTTATACACTCCACGAGAGTATTAGGTCTTTGTGCATTTATTTGTAACGTCAAAAAAAGCGAGATAGACCCATTGTAAATTATACCGATCTAAATGAAAGGAGCTACGAGATCCAAATTTTCCATAAATGCGTCTAATTGTCGTAGATCGGTTGGGATTGTAGCTGGGCGAAATCGGTCCAGAGGAGAAAAAATTCCATCACAAGGACTGAAAATACCCACAATAATCCCTAATATTTTAGGGGTTTAGGTTCCATATGTCTGCTTGTACATACCTGATATTGGATATGCACATTTCGGTGTGTACATTCCTCTAATTGAGACACATAATATAAAAGTATTTTTCCCAAATTCGTACTTTTATTGGGTAAAATGGGATTAAAGGGATACAAATGGCATCAACCAAACGGCTGCACGTAAAATAATGAAATTTGGTGTATACATTCCTCTGAATGTGGACACGTAAAATAAAGGGATTTTTCGAAATTCGTACTTTTTGGGGTTAAAATGGGAAAAGGGGATACAAATTATACCAACCAACTGACCGCAGCTACACTCATGAAATTAGGAGTATACATTCCTCTGACTGCGTAGACACGTAAAGGATACAATGGGAACAGAGGGATAAAAATAGTGTCACCTAAACGACTACAGCTAGAATGATGAAATTCGGTGTGTACATCCTTCTAATTGCGTAGACACGTATAATAAAGAGATTTTAGAAAGTCGTACTCTTAAGGGGGTAAAATAGGAAAAAGGGGATAAAAATGGTACCAACCTAATGGCCGCAACTTGAATCATGGAATTCGATATACATTCCTGCATAGACACGCAAAATAAAAAGATTTTTCCAAATTCGTACTTTTTACTTTTACGGCAAAAATTGGTTGAATCATGAAGTTACGTTATCTTGCCATATGTGCGTCAGATAATGGATTTTCAAAATTTGTACTTTTGGAATTAAAATGGGATCTCTATCTATCTACCAATATTTATGGTATTTAAGCTTTTTTTGAAGATTTCTGTCTAATATTTACTTTTTGAAATGACTTGAAGTATTATTTCGATATATATAGCATACACGCCTTATAAGCGTGGTTATAAAATAAATAAAAAAAATATAAAAATATTATATTTATTTAAATTTTTTTCAGTATTTGTATTTGTTTTGGTTGGGCTATATAATACAAAAAATACAGGTTTTGGATTGATGTAATGCTAATTTCCAATCAACATTCCTTAATCGTGTATTTCAGCTCATTTATTGTCGAGAATTGTCTTCCACGCTAATAAAGAGTATGCCCCAAAATTTTTCAATTGGATTGATTGGACTACACGCGGGCCATGGCAATACATTAATATTTTTATCCGAAAACCAAGCCTAAGTAATTTCACCACTATTAAATTGGTTATAAATCGTGAAAAAAAATTTTTTTTTCCAAAATTACGTATTGTTTGTTTTTCTTTAAGACTGGATAACTAAGCTGCGATAACAAAAATCTAAATAAAATGTTAAAATTTCACTCAAAATAAAAAATTCTTTGTGTGAAAACAAATTTTGAAAAAATAATTTTGTGTTAAAAATGTTTCACTTAGTCTGGATAAATATCCAGTGTAAGTCAAAATGATGGATATCAAGGCTAAGTCCAATAAAGTCGACACAAAATATTTTTTTGAAAATTTCTTTTGATACATATATTTATATTGTAGTTGGCGACAATGTGAAAAAAATAAAATAATAAGGGGTCGTCAAACATAATAAACAAATTTAAGACCCCTATAGATTTGAATTTTTAACGTTTTCAACTATTTTTCAAAAGAATATTCTACGTTACCTTTCAGAGGAACAAAAAAACTAAAAACATCTAAAATCGAATAAGTCAAAATGATGGATATCGAGGCTAAGTCCAATAAAGTCGACACAAAATATTTTTTTGAAAATTTCTTTTGATACATATATTTATATTGTAGTTGGCGACAATGAGAAAATATTTTTTTAATTTGAACGAAAAATTAAATTTTTATTAAAGTTTTTGTTATCGCAGCTTGTTATCCCGGCTTAAAGAAAAACAGCCCTAATATTAAATTAAATATAGTCTTTTGAAAAATACCAAAAATAAATCAGAAATCCCCACAAAAGAGATTTTTCACAAAATACGATGTATTTTATTGATAAGGGGTCGTCAAACATGGTAAACAAATTTAAGACCCCTATAGATGTGAATTGTTAACGTTTTGAACGATTTTTCAAAAGAATATTCAATGTTACCTTTCAGAGGAACAAAAAAACTAAAAACATCTAAAATCGGCGGAGTCTGATACCATCACATTACAAAGTTTGATTACCAAACCTGGATGACTAAAAATCTCTGTGAAAATATAAAACAATACTGTGCCAAATTATATCCAAAAATTTGATCAGACGGAAAGAAATCAAATCGGGAGGGACATTTTATTTCGGATATATCAAAACATGAACCGATGTGGCACACCTTCACTTTAGATGCTTTTAGATAAATAACTATAACTAGTTGACCAAAATTAAATTTAAAATCGTGAGTGATATTTGTATGGGCAGTATCTAAATCTGAACATATTTTCTTCATATTCCTTGTGCAAAGTACAATGATACTTCTCCTATACACCCACTATTCACCGCATAATTTAAGCTTCCAAACACTTACATTTCATGTATGTGAAATCTCGCCAAGAAAGGCATATTTATTTTCATTTTTTCATATTTCCGCGATGGTTTCTACACTTATTCATGTATAGGTGTATGAATATCGACTAAACAAATATATCACATTTACAATATGACGGAAATAAAAACGATTCAATTGATGAGCCATCGGAGTGATTGGGG
Organism: Polietes domitor; assembly: GCA_947397865.1. NCBI lineage: Eukaryota > Metazoa > Arthropoda > Insecta > Diptera > Muscidae > Polietes > Polietes domitor. The sequence continues at coordinate 198,152,221 of OX377618.1, forward strand.
TTTCCATCGTATTACAAAACCACTGCATAAATAGGGGGATTTTTTAGAATTATTTCCTTTTCCATATATAGAAATTCGATTGTTTTATGTAGTTTACCCACAGTGGCTATGTTTAAGATCTCACACAGAAGCCGAGCTACTGGTTGACTATAAAAGCCTTCAAATAATGAAGTACATCAACAGTCTGAATAGACATCTAGCAGATCTACTACAACTCCTCTAATTGGCGCCAAAGGACATAAGAAAAAATTAAAAATGCAGATCTCCACTATTTTGGGAATGCTGGTGGCATTGTTTGCCGTTTTCGCCATAACATCGGCTAAAGTAACACCTCGTGATCGGCGATTGACACAACCCAAGCTGACGCAGCCCAAGCTGACACAACCCAAGCTGACGCAGCCCAAGCTGACACAACCCAAGCTGACGCAGCCCAAGCTGACGCAGCCTAAGCTGACGCAACCCAAGCTGACGCAGCCTAAGCAGACGCAACCCAAGCCCAAGCTGAGCCATCTTCTAGCCTAAAGAGTCTTAACCCAAGCTACCGAAACGAATACAGCCAACTGCATTCGTCAACGTCCCCAATTGAGAAAACGAAGACAAGAAGGTCCAAAGAAAATTAACAAATAAGAAATTGTAACTTTCAATATTAACAAATAAAAAAATAATTCAGTTTAAATTAGCAAGAAAAATACCTTAGAACACATTTCTTATTAAGTTAAAAAAACAGGCTGTAACAGGTAATGGTACCAATAAAAATTTGAAAGCTATGGCAAAAAGAAGTTAAAATGCTTCCAAAAATAAAGTTAATGTGACAAAAAGTTGTATGTCCTTACAGTTGACATTCCAGTTGATTCCAAAATTAAACAAGTAAAAACGGCGTTAAGTTCGGCCGGGCCGAACTTTATATACCCTCCACCATGGATTGCATTCCACAGAGGTTGTCGGTTTTCGTAGAAGTGCAGTAATATTGCAGGGAAATATAATTTTTTTAATATAGGCAAACCAAATACAAATATTGAAAAATTAATTTTATAAATAAATATAATATTTTAATTATTTCAAACCACGCTTATAAGGTAATGCTACCAATACGTCAATTCAAAAAATAAATTTTCTTATATTTTTATTTTCAAAAATATTTTCAAAGTCAAAAAAATTGGTAGATAGTGGGTGCTACAGTTGGTTGTATTTCCATTCTATTTTAATTCCAAAAGTACAAATTTTGAAAATCCATTACCATCATAGTGCAAAATAACCTAACTTCATGATTCAACCAATTTTTGCCGTAAAAGGAAAAAAAATTATTTTGCGTGTCTATGCAGTCAGAGGAATGTATACACCGAATTCCATGATTCCAGCTGCGCCCATTTGGTTGGTACCATTTTTACCCCCTTGACGTTTCTACGCAATTAGAATTTCATCATTCTAGCTGTACTCGTTAAGTTGGTACTATTTTTATCCCTATGTACCATTTCATCCCTTGAAAGTACTAATTTCAAAAAAATACGTCTATTTTCCGTGTCTACGCAGTCAGAGGAATGTATACTCCGAATTTCATGACTCTAGCTGCGGTCATTTGATTGGTACTATTTTTTTCCCCTTTTTTCATTTTAACCCCAAAAAGTACGAATTTCGAAAAATCAGTTTATTTTCCGTGTCTACACACTCAGGGGAATGTATACTCCGAATTTCATGACTCTAGCTGCGGTCATTAGATTGGTACTATTTTTATCCCCTTTTTTTTCATTTTAACCCCAAAAAATACGCATTTTGAAAAATCCGTGTATTTTACTTATCTATGCAGTCAGAGGAATGTATACACCGAATTTCATTATTCTAGGTACAACCGTTTGGTTGGTACCATTTTTATCCCTCTATTCCTATTTTACCCCTTAAAGTACGAATTTGGAAAAAATACTTGTATATTATGTATCTACTCTATTAGAGGTATGTACACGCCAAATTTCGTGTTTCTATCTGTTGTCGTTTAATATGTACCATTTTTATCCCTTTTTGCCCCATTTCACCCCCTACATATAAGAATCACTTTATGGTGCACATTTTTGATATAAGGGGAAGGCGCATACCAAATATCAAGCAAATATAAACAGACATATTCAAAAAACATGCTTAAATAAGCTAAAATATTAGGGATTATTATGGGTATTTTTAGTGCTTGTGATGGAAAAATGTTTCCCTTTGGACCGATTTCGCGCCCTTATAAATGACCCCCTTGGTTTATAATAACCCTCTGGACCCACATTTTACATCAAAAGTTTTTAAGATTTTTCAGATTATACTATATAGGGTGGTTAAATTGTGAGGGCTGATGTTGAATGTGAACCACATCTAGTTTTTTCTTCATTTAATTTGACATTTCTCATTTTCAGACTAACTCAATTTGAACTTTGGAAAGATCCACAATCGAGCAACGCGTTAAAGTTATTTAAGCTTATTATGAAAATGGGTGTTCAAATCAAAATGCATGTCGTTCACTTCGTGATTTTTTCAGTCAATTTAATCGTCCAAATGTGCGTACAATCGGAAAAATCGTGCAAAAATTTGAGCACACCGGGTCTGTAGGATATGTGAAACACCACTGCAAGCTCGTACAGCTCGTACTGCATTAAGTATTGCTGCTGTTCGGGATAGTGTGGCTGAAGAGCCGTCCACCTCAACTCGTCGTCGTGCCCGACAATCTCCTCTAACGCTCGTCGTTGATGAACATTATGCATAAAGGCTTTAAATGTACATGTTTACAAGGTTTATGTGTGATCTTCTCTCGAAATCGTTTATATGTTTACATTATGCGACTTGTGACATTATCTGTCTTTTTTACAGATTTACCGCTGTTACCACTATTGCCATTAAAACTTGGCAATACCTCCATTTCACGTTTATGCGAAATTTCATCAAAATCAATAACAGACGGTGGTTGAAACTAAGCCAGTTTTTATGTTGTTATTGTATTTACATATCAATCCCTGTCGATGCAATGCAAACAATTACGAAATAACGAAATATTTCATAAAATAAAATAAAAATAAAAAAATTACCTCGAGCTTAACTAAATATTTCATAAAGGCAAACTACATTAAATCATTTAGGAATGACATCAAATCTACCACTGTGTAATGGTCATGTCCAATTATAATTGTACGGGATGAGCAATTTAAAACTTTTAATTCTGAAAACACGGTTTTAGGTAAAATTCATCTCCTGCCAAACAGTCTTCAACCCATTGCGAAACGCATCGCATGGTCATGAAGCGTCAGTTGTTGGCATTTATAGCGAGGTCTTTATGCAAAATTCTTCTCAAAGAAATGCGAGAAATGTTCAGTTCCTGAGAACGATGTTGGGTTGATGTTCTTGGATATTCTCAGCCACAGCAGCAATGTTTTCGATTGAACGCCCTGGACGAGAACGTACACGGGTTGGTTTGTCCAATAACAATCCAGTTCATGAATTCGCTGCACAACTTAAAGCACAAACTGAACTCTCGAAAAAATTCCACGTAAATTTCTTACAGTTTGCGTTAAAGACTCACTACTTTGGAAGTAAGTTTTTAATATTCCCAATTTTGTTCGAGAAACATTTTTTATTCTTTACCCACTCTAATGTACACACACACACTTTATGATAAATAAAAAAAAAATAGATAACATTTTACAGGACTTTCGAATGAAAGCCCTTAGCCATTACATGAGCTACTTCCGATGGATCACGTCCGCGGGTCTCTGGCAAGTAAAATTTTGTTAGAAAAAACATGATGAGGCAGGTCAGTGAAAATGGTAAAAATACAAAAGAACCCCAGGCATTTTGCAGAGTGGGGAATGTCATGGCAACGGCAAAGTTGAAGCTCCAATACGATAAACTTCCCAATGACATGGCAACAGATCGGGGAGCTACTTCAAATAACTCTGAAAGAATAGAAAGAAATTGAATTATTGAATTGAAAACTTTGGAAGGCGATAATATTTTTCTGGCAGATATTGTCGAGCAGAACAAGAATCTGAATTTGAAATTTCCCAGATAACTCGAAAATCTGGAGTTACGGGTAAAAAAATTTATAAGCCTGTTCTTTATCAAATGATTTCTCAAAGGTTCTGGAAAGAAGACAACTGGAACATTCAATCGATATAGAGCTTATTTAAGAAAACTAAATTTTTAGATATTTTTTAGCCATTTTTCAACTTTGGCAATGTTTTTGTTCAATATTATGTTGGTAACCGCAGTACAGGCAAGGTTTGCCAGATGGATTTTCCCCTGTTACTATGAATCTCCAATGTCATTCCGTTTGTAACACCTTGAAATATCGACCTGATATAAAACATATATATTCTTGATCGTCATAAAATTCTAAGACGATCTAGCCAAGATACTCAATCCGTCTGTTGAAATATGCTAGCATCTAAAAGAAGTGAGCTAGGACTTCCAAATTTTCCATATATGCGTCTTACAGTCGTAGATCGGTTGAGTTTGCAACTGGGAGAAATCGGTCCAAAGAGAGAATTTCTTCCCTCACAAGGATTGAAACTAACCATAATAATCCCTAATATTTTACAGTATTTAAGTATGTTTTCTCAATATGTCTGCTGCGCATTCCCTCTATAACAAAAACGTGCACTATACAGTGATTCTTATTCGTAGGTGGTGAAATGGAGCAAAAAGGGATAAAAATGGTACCTATCAAACGACAACAGCTAGAAATACGAAATTCTGTGTGTACATTCCTCTAATTTAGTGGATACATAATATAAAAGTATTTTTTCCAAATTCGTACTTTTAAGGGGTTAAATGGGAATATAGGAATAAAAATGGTGCCAACCAAACGGCTGCACCTAAAATAATGAAATTTGGTGTATACATTCCTCCGATTGCGTAGACACGTAATATAAAGGGAGTTTTCAAAATTCGTCCTTTTTGGATTAAAATGGAAAAAAGGGGATACAAATTGTACCAACCAACTGACTGCATCTAGAGTCATGAAATTCGTAGTATACATTCCTCTGACTGCGTAGACAAGAAAAATTAAAAGGTTTTTCCAAATTCGTACTTTCAAGTGATACAATCGGAACAGAGGGATAAAAATGGTACCAACTAAACCGTAGACACGTAAAATAAAGATATTTTCGATGATCGTACTCTTAAGGTATGCAATCCATGGTGGAGGGTATATAAAGTTCGGCCTGGCCGAACTTAATGCCATTTTTACTTGTTATAATTTATTTTCAGTGCTTCTGACTAAAGAGTTCTGAAGTTTGTCGAAAAATACAAAAATCAATATCATAAAATCATAACCAGCCAAGTAATAAATTTCATTACGAAATCTCTAAATGAACTTCAATTCTATAAAATATAGATACAAATAGGCGCTGATAAGCTAGAGAATATCCCTATTTAATTCAAATACTAATTCTAATTCCAAGTGAGTGAACGCAACGTAAACGCGAAAAAAATGTATTATTTAAGTCGCTGATTATTTTTTCAAATTTCTGGTTTTATTGGAAAGGTTGAACTTTGTCATTTAATAATGGAACACAATATCATTCATATGACTGCCACGACTGGCTCGGCAGTACCTCATCCGATCAACACAATTTTTCAGTACATGGCCGCCAATGATACCGTCAGCCTAAAATCCAAACCAAACAGATACTCGTTGTGGATGCCTTGGCTTGTCAATAGTCACGTGTGGGTTCTCTGAACCCCATATGCGGCAATTTTGCTTATTGACATAGCCATCGAGATGAAAATGAGCTTGATCTGAAAACACGAACATTTTCCACGTAACTTTCTTACAGTTTGCGTTAAAGACTTACTACTCTGGAAATAAGTTTATAATATTTCAAACATAAACCTGAAAATAAATATTAATGTTATTCTACCTTTCAAAGTCAAAGTAATCGGTAGTTCAAATTTTAAATGTTACATGGCTCACCCGCCTTATACTTCGAATATCCCCACAAAATCCCCCAAATATTTTAAGAAATACCCACGAAATTATTGTTTGTATTTATTGTTGGTCTGTTATGTTGTATGTGTTGTCATTTATTTTGGTTTAAGACCAAAGGTTGTGCTGAAGTCTTCAGCAGAACCCAAAATTAGCAAAAAGGCAAAGTGATACCTTTAATGTTGCAGCTACAAGTTGACTGCGTAGTTTCGATGGGCGAAATTTAATATGTTTTGTTCTTTTGACCATCATGAAATTCACAAAGTTGGGGACAGATACCCGCATCTGGCAAGCCTGGTACAGGTGCATAAATATCGGTTAAACAAAAATATAAATATGACAGAAATAAAACCGATGCACTCGATGAGCCATCGAATTGGTTGGGTTTTCCATCGTATTACAAATCCACCACATATAACCTATGTATATATACGAGTATATGAGGGGATTTTTTTAACAATAGTTCTTTTTTAGAGTTCCATATACATTAAAATGGGTCGAAGAAAAGTTGCGATTTCCCGCACCTAAAGTGAAAGCTTGGTTTGCTTTATGAATACCTCCGCAAATATAATGGTTATATTTTTTACCTTCGCGTAGCTAGAGCGAACCCAGCCTCAAAAAGACGGCACACAGTGGTTCAGAATCAAAATCCATCCATGAATTATATCCTATCTTCCAAGGGTGCAGTCAGATGTTGCCCTGTTAAATCGGGAAACTATTCAACCTTTCTTATGTATTCTATTCTTCGCAGGCTTTCAAAGGAAATTTCGGCAATTTCGTGCATTCAAATGTTACCCTGCTAAATCGGGAAACCATTCAACCTTTCAAATATGTATTTTATTCTTCGAAGGCTTTCAAGGATTGCCTTATGTCGGCCCAAAGTCATAAAAAGTGTATTTTTTAATATTTATTACAAACAAACTTTATTTGACATAAACATAAAGTTAAGAAACCACAATTTCTAATAAAATAGATTCGAGTGAAAAATCTCTTTAAATGTGAAAGAAATTTGATAAAAAATTCTTCAAAATTACAAAAAAAAATCAATCGTTCCTACTTCATTGTCTATCTATATTATTGTCTATCTATTATTTTTTAGAAGTTCTGTAAAATCCATGCCGTGGTAAAATCGCTCTAGCTACGCGAAGGTAAAACATATAGCCAAATATTTTGGGGGTATTTATAAATCAAACTTCCATTTTGGGTGCAGAAAACTGCAACTTCTTCTTCTCCCATACAAACCGACCCGGCCCTATATAAAGAGTGATTTTTTTGAGGTTAGGATTTTCATGCATTAGTATTTGACAGATCATGTGGGATTTCAGACATGGTGTCAAAGAGAAAGATGCTCAGTATGCTTTGACATTTCATCATGAATAGACTTACTAACGAGCAACGCTTGCAAATCATTGAATTTTATTACCAAAATCAGTGTTCGGTTCGAAATTTTTTATCGACAAATTTTGTTCAGCGATGAGGCTCATTTCTGGTTGAATGGGTACGTAAATAAACAAAATTGCCGCATTTGGAGTGAAGAGCAACCAGAAGCCGTTCAAGAACTGCCCATGCATCCCGAAAAATGCACTGTTTGATGTGGTTTGTACGCTGGTGGAATTCACCGTAACGTTGCGTCCAACAGCATCTTTGAAAAAATACGGTCAGACCTACGACATTGTTGGCTTAAAATGTAACGAACAAATCATGGTAATTAAGGATTTTTTGTAAGCATTTTAATATATCTAAAATAGAGAGTATCAAATAAAGAATGAGAATACTTGAAAGTATAAAAAAAAAACAAAATTTACGATTATTAAGATTGATAATAGTTTTTACAAATACGCAATTTTTGGGATGTAATTGAAGATATTTTCAAAATGAGCCAATTAATCACCAAAAGACGTGATTTGTTTTTCTTGCTTGTACGTTATTTTGTCTTTTCCAAATAATACTACACCATTTCCAATTGAAATCTAGAAAATACAAATGGAAATTCAGAAATATAAATTGAAATAGAGACAATACAAATTCAAATCAACCTTTCCTATGTATTTTATTCTTCGCAGGCTTTCAAAAGAAATTTCGGCAATTTCGTGCATTCAAATGTTACCCTGCTAAATCGGGAAACCATTCAACCTTTCCAAATATGTATTTTATTCTTCGAAGGATTTCAAGGATTGCTTATGTCGGCCCAAAGTCATAAAAAGTGTATTAAATTCAGAAATATAAATTGAAATAGAGACAATACAAATTGAACATCAGAAATGTAAATTGAAATTGAGAATATACAATTTTATATTGAGAAAATACAAGTTATTATTGAAAAAAAAACAAGTAAGGAAAGGCTAAAGTCGGGCGGGACCGACTATATAATACCCTACACCACTCCCTGCGTATGTACCTCGCTTTGATTACTAAACCCAGGTATTTCATGGGAGCAATTTTATGTAGTTCATACAAACTATATAAATTATATGAATATAATTTATATGCTATAAATTCATCGAATATTCGAATTCATATGGTAAATAATATGGTAATTGATCCAATTGTCCGACAGACAAATACAAATTATACAGTAGTATACCAAAGTCATACCAAAGTATGGACATATGGGCATCACCCAAACAATTCTCATTGCAATTCAATTCGGTAAAAAATTGAAATCGGGAAGGATTTTTGCATCCTGTAAATGTATGTGTTTGACAAAAAATGTTAAATAGGAAAGGACATTTGTATGGGGGTATATTGAAACCAGGAACGATGTGACGCGCTTTCACCATGTCTGTTTATTGGTGAAATATAATATGTAAAATTTGGCCAAAATCGGTTAAACATTCGGGAGCAACATTTGTATGAGGGCTATATCTAAATCTGAACCGATCTTACCCACTTTCACCATTGGTTTTTTAGTTTTATTATAAGATGTTGTGCAAATTTTAAAGAAAATCGGGTACAATATGTGGTTTCTAAAGCGGAAAAAGTGAATTAGAGAGCGACATTTGTATGGGGGCTATATCTAAATCTGAACCGATCTTACCCAATTTTTGCATGGGTGTTTCTAGTTTGATGCTCTGCAAAATTAAACGAAAACCGGGTACAATATGTGGTTTCTAGAACGGAAAATGTCAAATCGGGAGCGACATTTGTATGGGGGCTATATCTAAATCTGAACCGATCTTACCCAATTTTTACATACGTGTTTCTAGTTGCATTATACGATGTTCTGCCAAATTTAAAGAAAATCGGGTACAATATGTCGTTTCTAGAGCAGAAAATGTCAAATCGGGAGCGACATTTGTATGGGGGCTATATCTAAATCTGAACCGATCTTACCCAATTTTTGCATGGGTGTTTCTAGTTTGATTATAAGATGTTCTGCAAAATTTAAAGAAAACCGGGTACAATTTGTCGTTTCTAGAACGGAAAATGTCAAATCGGGAGCGACATTTGTATGTGGGCTATATCTAAATCTGAACCGATCTTACCCCATTTTTGCATACGTGTTTCTAGTTCGATTATAAGATGTTCTGCAAAATTTAAAGAAAATCGGGTACAATATGTCGTTTCTAGAGCGGCAAATGTCAAATCGGGAGCGACATTTGTATGGGGGCTATATCTAAATCTGAACCGATCTTACCCAATTTTTACATACGTGTTTCTAGTTTGATTATAAGATGTTCTGCCAAATTTAAAGAAAATCGGGTACAATATGTCGTTTCTAGAGCAGAAAATGTCAAATCGGGAGCGACATTTGTATGTGGGCTATATCTAAATCTGAACCGATCTTACCCCATTTTTGCATACGTGTTTCTAGTTCGATTATAAGATGTTCTGCAAAATTTAACGAAAACCGGGTACAATATGTGGTTTCTAGAACGGAAAATGTCAAATCGGGAGCGACATTTGTATGGGGGCTATATCTAAATCTGAACCGATCTTACCCAATTTTTACATACATGTTTCTAGTTGCATTATACGATGTTCTGCCAAATTTAAAGAAAATCGGGTACAATATGTCGTTTCTAGAGCAGAAAATGTCAAATCGGGAGCGACATTTGTATGGGGGCTATATCTAAATCTAAACCGATCTTACCCAATTTTTGCATGGGTGTTGCTAGTTTGATTATAAGATGTTCTGCAAAATTTAAAGAAAACCGGGTACAATATGTCGTTTCTAGAGCGGCAAATGTCAAATCGGGAGCGATATTTGTATGGGGGCTATAACTAAATCTGAACCGATCTTACCCAATTTCGGCATAGGTGTTTCCAGTTGGATTATAAGATGTTGTACCAAATTTAAAGAAAATCGGGTACAATATGTGGTTTCTAGAGCGGAAAATGTCAAATCGGGACCGACATTTGTATCGGGGCTATATCTAAATCTGAACCGATTTCCTCCAAATTCAATACCAATGGTCCTTGGCCAGAAAAAATAACTTCTGCCAAGTTTCATGACAATCGGACAACAATTGCGACCTGTAGAGTGCGAACAAGCTTAGATGGACAGCAGACTGACGGACGGACGGACAGACAGACATCGTTAAATCGACTCAGCTGGCGATTCTAAGCCGATCCGTATACTTAAAGGTGGGTCTAGCTCAATTATTTCTTGGTGTTACAAACATTTGGCGGAAAACTAACTTATAATACCCTAGACCACGAAGTGGTCTATTGGGATATTAAAATGATAAAATCAACATTGAAAACTGAAATCGAGAATTGAAAAAATTGAAAAAAAATGATAATGAGAAAAGCCAAATTGATATTGGGAAATTTAAATATTAAAATGATAAAATCAGCATTGAAATTGAAAAGAAAATATTTGATATTTATATATCAACATACAAAAAAATACATAGGAAAAACATGATTTTTAGGGGTGTTTTCTGGAGCGAAATATTTTGCAGATCATCATTTAACAATCCAATCTTTATTTCTGGGGTGTAACTGGAAATTGTATTTCCATTAGTATGGACCGCGATCCAGCCTACTATATATATCGTAATAATACCTCAAGTCATTTTAAAAAGAAAATATAAGGCAGTAATCTTCCAAAAGCATAAATACCCCAAAATATTGGGGTATAGTTGGTGCATTTTCAGCTACAACCATTAGGTTGGTTGTTTTTCCATCCTATTTTAATTCCAAAATTACAAATTTGTCATTATCAAAAAAAACATTAACTCTCACATACACATTGCATGATTATACCCAAGGCGTATTTATAAAGGTGATAGCAGGAGCCCAGCTGACTGAAAATATTTTCATTCAAAAGTAACCGAAACTGTCAAATGCCATATATTTTGATTTGACAGTATGGCTCACCATTCAAAAAATTACTTGTATTTTGTTGTTGCCGAATTTGTTGTTGTTCTAGTGCTATCACGTGTATAAATACGCCTTGATTATACCCATTTTTTCCGTAAAAGTAAAAATGTACGATTTGGAAAAATCTTTTTATTTTGCGCACGCCAAATTTCATCATTCTAGTTGTAGAAGTTTAGTTGGTACCATTTTTTATCCCTCTGTCCCCATTGTATCCCTTAAAAGTACGAATTTGAAAAAAACCCTTTTTATTTTTCGTGTTTGAGCGGTCACAGGAACTTATACACCGAATATCATGACTCCAGCTGCGGCCATTTGGTTGGTACAATTTGTATCCCCTTTTTTCATTAAAATCCCCTAAACGTACGATTTTCGAAAAATCCCTTTACTTTACGTGTCTACGCAATCAGAGGAATGTAGGCACTGAATTTCATTACTCTAGGTACAGCCGTTTGGTTGTTACCATTTTCATTCCTCTATACCCATTTTACACCTTAAAAATATGAATTTGGAAAAAATACTTTTATATTATGTATCTACTCATTATAGGAATGTACACACCGAATTCCGTGTTTCTAGCAGTTGTCGTTTGATAGGTAACATCTTTGTCTATTTTTGTCCCATTTCACCCTACGAATAAGAATCACTTTATGGTGCACGTTTTTGTTATATATGTTGTAACATATTGAAAAACATGCTTAAATACTCTAAAATAGTAGGGGTATTTTCAGTCCTTGTGAGGGAAAAATTTTACCCTTTGGACCAATTTCGCCCAGTAGCAATCCCGACCGATCTACAACTGTAAGCCGTTTTTATGGAAAATTTGGACGCCCTAGCTCCTTTCGTTTAGATGCTAGCGTGCTTTCAGCAGACGGACATGGCATGTATACTAGGGCGTACCTCAAAAAAAAAGTTCGCCGTACACCTTCGAATATGAAGTATTATTGAAAGGTAGTTTCAAAAAAAAAAATTTTATTTTTTTATGCCGAACGTAGGGGTCGCGCTTTTACATTTTTCTATATAACTTGTATTTATAAACGGATTTTAAAGTGTGATACATCGATGTTTTTGTCTCGACGAGGCCGATTTTTTTGTCTTTGAAGTCATTGAGCTCAAGCACCCCCTTCTGGTACTTACCCATCATTTCTCAGTTGCTACTACCCTAATGTACCACTCTAATAATCGAAAATTAAAGCTCGCATAAAATCATGAATCATGTTTGAGCTCAATGACTTCAAAGACAAAAAAATCGGACAAAAACATCGATGTATCACACTTTAAAATCCGTTTATAAATGCAGAAGTTATATAGAAAAATGTAAAAGCGCGACCCCTACGTTCGGCATAAAAAAATAAAAAAAATTTTTTTGAAACTACCTTTCAATAATACTTCATATTCGAAGGTGTACGGCGAACTTTTTTTTTTTTACTTGTAACCTGGTACGCTCTAATGTATACATGCTATTAGACAGTATTTTTTGGTATGCCATCACACATGTCTACAGACATATATGCCCGTCTCATACCCGCTTTAGCATTTTATGACGATCAAGAATATATATACTTTATAGGGTCGCAGGTTGATACTTCAAGGTGTTACGATCGATTCGATTTTCCCTGATCGAATCGTTTAAATCGCAAGTGACAATACATATTCCATCCTATGGTGGATATTCCTTTTATTAAAAAAATATTCAGATTTTTGTTGTAACTCTTACTCAGGTTCGAGATCATTTGTTTTTGTTTTCTTAAACAGAAAACAACGTATTTAAAAAGAAGTGTGTGCCATTTATTTTGTTCGGTTGCTAGCAGGCAGACGATCGTTTCAAGGGACGCTACTCCCCCTTATCAATGCCCAGTGCAATGCAACAACTACTCTGGTTAATTATTGGTTGTATACCAGCCTCGCAAACTCAATTGAATGAGAACTGCATCGGACTTACAACAAAAACTATGAAAAGAAAAGATCAAATAACAAAAAACAAAACAAATATTCAGATTTTTTAGTAAGGTTTGGTAATATATAAAAATGTATATATTTATGTATGTCTTTTGTGAAAAACAACCGATAATCTTAAAACTATTATAAAAATGTATATGTATTCATATATGCATATGTATGTATGATGTTCGAAAATAAGATCAATGATGAAACAAACGCAAATTAGTGTGAGCCATAATAATGCCATGTTCATCACAAGCAGCAATGACACCAGCATCATTAGTAGAACCCGATGGACTGGCAATATAGGAAACACCACTCTACACAAATAAAAGGAAAAATGAATATAAAAAATGATATCCGAAAAAATTCTCGCATTAACTTACCAAACGTGCACGGTCAATATTATCCCGGAAGGGGAAGAAGGCATCCGAACCCAAGGCCACACCATTCAATTCCTTCAACCAGTTGAGTTTCTCCTCTTCCGTCAATTGAGTGGGAACCACTTCAAACATGGCTTCGAATTGAGCCAGAGGCATATCTTTGCCCACTGTGCCATTCACATAGTTATCGATGGCATTGGAGATTTCGGCACGTTTAACGCCAGCCTTAAATTTCATACCGGCAACGCGGGGATGTTGCCTCAACCACCAGTTGTCGGCCTTCTCACCAGCCAAACGGGTGCAGTGGATACGCGATTGTTGGCCAGCTCCAATGCCGATAACCTGGCCATCGCGAGCATAACACACGGAATTGGATTGTGTGAATTTGAGAGCAATTGTGGCCACAATTAAGTCCCGCACAGCGGACGTGGGCAATTGATTGGATTTGGTAACGACATTGGCGAACAGGGAGGGATCAATGTTGGCATCATTACGTTTTTGTTCCAAAGTTAAGCCGAAAATGGTTTTACGTTCCAACGCTGAAGGCTCGTAATTGGGATCCATCTGGTTGGGAGATGAAAAATATTTTCATTTAGATCAGTTGAATTTTAAATTTGAATTTTACAATATTTACAAACCTCCAAAATGCAATAGGAGCCATTTTTCTTTTTCTTCAGAATTTCCAAGGCAGCCGGCTCATAGCCAGGAGCAATTATACCATCCGACACCTCACGCGATATGATCTTGGCTGTGATAACATCACACACATCCGACAAGGCAACAAAGTCTCCAAACGACGACATACGATCTGCACCTCTAGCCCGGGCATAAGCGGTGGCCAACGGCGTCAGCGAGTCGTACAAATCATCGACCATGCACAGCTTAGCCTGCTCCTTGCTTAAGGGATTACCCACAGCCGCTCCGGCGGGGGAAACGTGCTTAAAACTGGTGGCCGCTGGCAAACCCAAAGCCTTCTTCAGCTCCCTAACCAATTGCCAGCCGTTCAAGGCATCGCAGAGATTAATAAAACCCGGCGAGGCATTCACCACACGCAGCGGCAACTGCTCCAGCTGCGTGAATATTTGAGCTGGTTTCTGATGAGGATTCATGCCATAGCGCAAATTCAATTGGGAAACACTGCTCGAATACTGCTTGCGGAAGTAGTCGGAAATGGCATCATCATATGTGGCCGTGTGTGTAAAAGCTTTCAAAGCCAACATCTTACGAGTGTCTAGAGTGGTATCACCATTCCGTTCAATTTCCTGCAAAACTTTAGCATAGTCTGAAGCTTCACAAATCACAGTGACACGATCATGATTTTTGGCCGCCGCTCGCAATAGAGTCACACCACCGATATCGATGTTTTCCACAGCATCGGCGACAGTAACGTCTGGTTTGGACACTGTATTGACGAAGGGATACAGATTGCAGACCACCACATTGATGTAATCGAAATTTTGTTTCTTCATATCAGCCTGGTCGGAGTCGGTGAGACGGGCCAGAATGCCACCATGTACGGCGGGGTGTAACGTCTTGACCCGGCCTCCCAACATTTCAGGGGCTCCCGTTATGTCGGAGACATCTTGAACGGCAAGACCGGCATTACGCAAAGCGGTGGCAGTACCTCCACTGGCCACCAACTGATAGCCCAATGTGGAGAGATTCTTACCCAAATCTATCAGACCGGTTTTGTCTGAGACGCTGAGGAGTGCTGTGGAGGGAGATTTAAATTTAGATTGTTTTTAAATTCTTCAGGACTTTCTGACAACAAAATTTTACACCATTTCCATAGATCAATTGAAATTCAGAACATATCAATCGATATTCAGAAATTCCATTTGAAATTCAGAATCAATCATTTAAAATTCAGAACTTTTCATTTTGAATTCGGAAGTTATCAAATGATATTCAGATAGTATTTCACTGCAAGGGTAAGGCTTCCCAAGTTACATATGAGTCATTCCACGTCAAGCGGTAAGGTTTTTGGCCTCGATAGCTGCGATTGTTTTGAAAGTTTGTATACATATGTCTTCTTCTCATAAAAATATTGAATATTTTTGGAAAAAATAGAAAAAAAATCGCGAATTATGACCAATCGCCTGTAACTCTTGAAATTCTTGTTTTGAAAATAGAATATTGAAGTGGAATTTTTACAATTTTATTTCATTTATTTAGATTTTCGAAAAGATTACATTAATTTATTTTTTTAATTTGAAAGTATTGTCCCTTTTAAGCGACTGTGTGAGTTTGGAAGTGGTGAAATGATGGCTTCATTTTTCCATTTTTTTGTAGTGAGATCGGAAAAAATTAAAAATATATATATATTTTTCCATAAACTATTTTTTCTTGGATTTCTCATTGTCGTGATACCATGATCCAATGAAAAAATCATCATTCTGATGATTTTTCACTGAAATTCTGGTCTGAAGACATCATATATCATCATCAGGTATATCAGGAGTTACAGGCGATTAAATGAACACACATTTTTGGAAAAGTAGTATTTTTTCACTCTTAAATTGGCCACAATTCGTGAAAAAATTCTATTTTTTTTCCAAAAATACAATGTTTTTATGAGAAGAATACATACACAAACTTGTAAAGCAATCGCAGCTATAGAGATCAAAAACCGTACCGGTTGACATGGAATAACTCATATGGTTTTAAATGGAGCTTCTAATTTCATGTGATTGCCTCTGAATTTCAAATAGAAGGTTCTGAACTTTAATTGATGTGATCTGAATTTCAAATGATATTTTCTGAAATTGAATCGCAATCGTATTTTACCCATTTAAAGTGTTAACTTACCAAAACGTTTGGCTGCCATTTTTAATTGTTTAATTTGAGTCCTGGAACTTCTTCGGGTGTGTTGTGATTGGCTGAACTGTAACTTGAAGAATATTAAAAAAATCTCTTGATGTTTTTCAGGCAAGTGCATTTGCATCATTCTTTTAATCACAAACACGTTATTGACCCTTGGCGGATGATAAGACTTTTGTTTTAAATTGTTCGTCTGCCAATGGTGTAAATAACATTTGCAAATTGCAAATCTGTTTACATGTTTAACCTCTCTCCCCCCAGTGGAGAATTATCAGTAATTCATTTCAAAATATGCACCTAACAACATCTTTTAAACACAATCAATAACAATATTGATTTGGTATTGCATTTTCACTTCAATTTAAAAACATA
This sequence comes from Polietes domitor, assembly GCA_947397865.1. NCBI lineage: Eukaryota > Metazoa > Arthropoda > Insecta > Diptera > Muscidae > Polietes > Polietes domitor. The sequence continues at coordinate 198,169,015 of OX377618.1, forward strand.
TCAACAACAAAATTTGCCTGGTATTGGAGCCTTACAAGATTATTTACAAAAATAATAAAATAATAGAATACCAAGATGTGATGTTCTATACGCATGATTTACGATATTTCAAAAACACAATATTATGACTTATGTCGAAATGCCACAATACTTCAGAGGAGTATACTACCACTTGATATAGGAAACAAGTAAAAAGGCGTTAAGTTCCGCTGGGCGGAAGCTTAGAAACCCTCCACCATGGAGTACATTCCACAGTATTACGCAAATTAGAGACCATCGACTTCACATAGAAATTTTAAATTTGTTAAATAAAATCTGGTGTTGTATTATATTTAAATAAAATTTATTTATCGCTTGGTTAAATTTCTATACTATTTTTATACCAAAAGTACGAATTTCGAAAATCCATTATCTTTCGCGTTCATAGTGGAAAGTACACACCAAAGTTTAAGATTCTAGCTTCAGCCATTTCATTTCACTTCATTCATTTCTTTGTAATTCCAAGCCAAGTGGCCAATTATAATTGAATTACAATATTCTCCAAGAAATTAAATTTATTAAATGTCTTAAACTATTTAAACAATTAACTACAAGTAATCATGATCCAAACTACAAACAAATAGTATTTAAAAAAATATGTAAAAATTAAATATGATTTTAAACTGAAATTTTCATAAATAAATTAAAATAAACAACTAAATAAAAATAAGTAATTAAACAAAAATAAATTACTAAATAAAAAATAATAAAAGAGCATACAATTAGAATTTCTAAGTTCCCAATGAATCGACGGACAATTATAATAAAAATAGACGAAGGTCTTTAAAGAAATGCTGCATGGACATATTTCCAAAATAATAATAATAGAAGTTGTTTTAAGAATGACTACTCGAATTTTATATTATAAAATTTTAAAGTAAAAAGAGACAAAAACACTGCACAAACACCTGTATTAAGAATATTGTATATTACAATATCATTACAATATTTCTATTTCTACTCCTAATATAATCTATGTAGTTAACTGTAAGTGTTGAAGGATCTTATTGCGCCAGGTCGCACATGACATATTAAAAGTCCTTAAATTAACAGGTAGTTTGTTACACACGCGGGCTACTCTAACTTGGAATGACCTTTCTAGATAATGGTCCAGCATAGGGATAATTAGTTAGTTAGATCCAGTGGAGCGCGTTAAAGTAAATGCTCTAGCCAGAAATATTGGACTATGATTTTTGTAAACCTTATAGAACATTATTAGAGAATGTAGATTAATAAATTTGTCAAAAGAACAACCCAAAAATTTGTCTACGAAAGGTGTCATGTGAGCAAAACGATTCGTATGGTACAAGTATCGCATTGCACTATTTAAAGCCTCACACACCTTATCAGTATTGCGCTTTAAAGTGCCAGCATAAACCTCTATACAATAAAGGATATTGGGCATAATCAAAGCATGGACTATTAAACTATTAAAGAGAATTTAATATGGCGATGTAAGCTTAGGTCACCATTATACAGTCGACGTAGCTTCGAATTCACGCGAACAATAACACCGTCAATAAGCTGTTCAAAACACAATTTGTTATCAAGAACTACACCCAAACAATTAATACTACCGACAAAATCAATGCAATGCTCGGTGCCAGTTTGAATCGAGTTTCATGATACTAACTTCAGCCGTTTGATTGGTACAATCTTTATCCCTTTTCGCCCCGCTTTCTTTAAAAGTGAAAATTTCAAAAAAAAAAAAATCCTTTATATGGCACGTCTACACGGTCCGAGGAATGTACACACCGAATTTTATGATTCCAGCTGCAGCCATTTGCTCCGTACCAGTTATATCCCTTTTTGTCCAATTTGGCCCTAAAAACACGAATATGGAAAGGTCGATTTATTTTTCGAGTCTACACAGCTAGAGCGAAGTTTACAGCGATTTTCATGATTCTAGCTACAACCGTTTGATTGATCTGTACCTTTTTATCCCCATTCTCCCCTTACACCCGAAAAGTATTTCTTTTTAATGTTATTTATTTTGCATGTCTATACAGTCAAGGGAATGTACACAGCGCATTTCACGATTCTAGCTGCAGCTTTTTGGTCGGTACGTACCCATATTCACATTTTAGCCGTTAAAAGTACGAATTTCGAAAAATATCTTTATTTTAAGTGTATATGCGAGATGTACACACCAAATTTTCCCCCACTAGTTATTGTAGTTTAGGGATTTTTTCCCTCTGTACCGATTTCGCCCGCTTTCAATCCAAACCGATATACAACTTTTAGACGTATATTTGGAAATTATCGACGTCCTAGCTCCTTTCATTTAGTTGCTAGCGAGTTTTCAACAGACGGACTGACATAATGTTATGGTGATCAAGAATATACATATGTACTTTATATGGTCTCAGATCGATATCTCAAGGAGTTAAACTTAGTATTCCCTCGTCCTGTGGAGGGTATAAAAAAGCTTTTTAATCACATACTGATATATGAATACTATTTACAGTTGGCACACACTCTTACATGGGCGGGGCAATTAGTTTACTTTCCCCTTACTCTATAACTTCAAAAATGTTTAATTTAGACAGAAATTTATAATAATTGTTCTTGCAGTTTATCTGTCGGATTTCAAAACATGTTTAATAGCCTTTTCAGACTACATGCGAAATCAATCGATCGATTATATCGGTTTTATTTCAAAGAAAGCTTAAGCCACTTTGTAACGGAGGTACCAGAAGGGGTGGGGCAATATCGCCCATATTCCATATGAATGCAACTTCTATAAAAGCATTGCCAAATATTAAATTTAATAGTATTTCGATCAGCCGTATTCAAGTTGTAACAGTTTTAATTTTACGTAGTTTAGCGTGATTTGTGTGGGAGTTACCGGAAGGGGCGTGGCAAAACACGCCAAATTTTGCAAAATTAAAGTGATTATAAAAACTTTATCAAATACCAAAATATAGCTGATACCAAACATCCGTGTGGTTATAATTTATCATAGGAATATGCCCAATTTGTGTGGTAGGTACCAGAAGGGGCGTGGCAATTTCGCCCATCTTCGAACTCAAACCAAGTTTTGGGAAAAATATTATCATGTGCAAATTTTGAATTGATTCCTTAAATCCTTTCGAGAGTTATTGTACAAACTTTTCCCTCATTATAAATACTTTTATTTTTTCTCAAAGCAAGTAAAATTTACTCAAATTGAGGAACATTTTTTTTCTTCAAACCAAGTAAAGTAAGCAAATTAAGTAAATGAGAAAAATTTTACTTGTTATAAGGAAAAAATACTTAGAATAAGTTAAATTTTACTAAACCTGAGGAATACGCTACTCAACAAAGGCCCATTCACACCGACGCACAATGGGGTTTTCGACTTTTTTGTTGCAAAAATCATAATTCTGAACTAGTGAAGATTTTTTTGCAAAAATAAAATGTTATTGTATGACACTAGGCATTCGATCCTAGAATTACTGTAAGTTTTAAAAAAAGCCTCCTAATATGTTTTTTTACTTTTCAAAAACGTTATTGTCCTAGTTACTTTACATTTACTTTTTTGTAACCAAACTAATCATGCTTTGATTTATTTTTGATCTAACATAAGATGTATATTAAGTAATATATTTATATATAACTAGCTAAACCACGACCGCTTCTACAGGCGAAAAATTAAAACACAAACCGAAAAATCAAAATTCGCTTTAATATTGATTTTATCGTGATCAGTAATATATATGTACTAATTTTCAGATAGTTATTTCTCAAAATAGTGTCGCCACCCCCCTCAGATTAAATTAATACCCAATGAGCTCTCGCAAAACTTCAAGACCCCCACAGTCAATGCACTCCAAATATAAACTTCATAAAATGCGAAAAAAACACAGAAGAAATCGAGCAACGTGAAAAGGCTGTACGAGTGTTATAATCATTAAGACTGGATAACTAAGCTGCAATAACAAAAACGTGAATAAAAAGTTAAAATTTCGCTCAAAATAAAAAAAATCCTTTTTAAAATTGTTGCCAAGAGCAATATCAGTGAATGAACTTAGCCCAAAAAGTCAACCCAAAATATTTTTTTGGTAAATTTCTTTTGATACAAATATTTATATTGTAGTTGGCGAGAATGTGAAAAAATAATTTACAATTTTAAGTAAAAAATATTTTTTTAACGTTTTTGTTATCCCGGCTTAAAGAAATTTGTTTTTTTTTTCGCATCCCCCACTGTGTTATTGTTATACCCAACAACTTGCTGGCTACACAAATGACGGCAATCCTGCACCACAATTTCACTCAAATTCGAATTCAAATGAGTTTTTACCAAGTGGGAGATTTTTAAAAACAAGCATTCCTTTAATATAAGAATTTGTTGGTGTTATATTACGAATATAGGTGTGTGTGTGTACATACACCCCACTGCCACTGAGTTGTTATTTTTCTAAACCGTATTGGGAGGCACCACATGTGAGAGATCTAATCAATGGATAAAAGAAAAACCTGTTGACCCATGATCGTGTTGACAACCTAAAAATAAAGGCCTGAAATTTACAAATACACATATTTATGCAGACACAGTATGTCCGTAGGTAGGAATTTATTTACTGCATATTGGAACCCACGTGTGCACCGTCTATGTCGTCTGATTAAATAACGTGGGACATTGAAAAACGTGGGATAGTTTGTATGCAATTTTGCAATTTAACAACATTTATTAAAGTTTTACTTTCAATTAAGTTTGATTGGCACACATTTTATTCTAAATAAATATTGTTTAATTTGTATTTTTTAAGTCGCACTTTGTTCAAAAAGAATGTTGCATTTTCACTTTGTTTATAATTGTTTTTTGTTCATTATTATCTCACTTACCGGCTTGCAAATTATTGTTTTGAATTCAATTCAATGTCTTTCCACTTTGATAGCGTTCAACGCAATAATAACACACGCACGCTCATACTAAACGCTCGTTCGCACAGAACAAACACAATTTTGAGAATGTGTTGACGATTTCACTCAAAACTTGTTGTCTGCAACAGAGCTGCATTTGAACAAGGAGGGGGGTAATTATTGATACAGAGTTGTTTGCAATTCAAATTTATTTGTATAAATTTTACTTTTTCCGTTCTGAAGACGACATATATAAAATATATAAAGTGGAGGGAATCATACAGTCGGCCCCGCCGTAGACCTTATGTCATTTCAGCAGTGTGACAAGGATATTAGAAATAAAAGAAGACATTAATTTAAACAAGTAAAAACGGAGTTAAGTTCGGCCGGACCGAACTTTAACATACAGTAACATTACAGCAACATGTTAATTTTATTTGTAATATAGCCAAACCAAAACAAATAAATATAAATTTATTTATTTATTATTTTAAACCACGGCAAGACTATCAATATGTTTATACTTATGTATATCGAAATAATACTTCAAGTCAATTCAAAAAGTATATATAGGGTCCGCCATCTAACGTTTTTTTTTTCAACTATTCAACCGTTGGACTATTATTTGTGGGGTGCCCTCAGCAGGTATTTGAATGAAATTATTTTCCATTATTAACCGGAAGGATTGTACTTTGTTATTTTTTTAAATATATGGTTTCAAGAGCAGAAAAAGTAAATCATAGGAGACATTGGTATGCGAGCTATATAAAGGGTCCGCCATCTAACTTTTTTTTCAACTATTCAAAAGTTGGACTATTATTTGTGAAATTATGAATGAAATTATTTTCCATTATTAACCGCAAGGATTGTACTTTCAAATAAAAAATGAAATTTGAGAAAATATTCAGTAGTTTTTTTATAGCATTTTCAAAAAAAAGTTATTTGGCGGACCCTATATAAGGCAGCATTCTTCAAATAAGCTCAAATACCCTAAATATTGGGGTATAGTGGGTGCTACAGTTGGTTGTATTTCCATCCTATTTTAATTCCATTATCTCTCACGTACACAGTGCAAGACAACCTAAATTCATCATTCAACCAATTTTTGCCGTAAAAGTAAAAATATTTTTGTGTCTACATAAATCTTTATGAAATGTATACACCGAATTCGCATGAGCTGCGACCATTTGGTAGGTACCATTTTTATACCACTTTTTCCATTCCAAGTATGACTTTCTTTATTCTACGTGTCTACGCAATTAGAGGGATGTACAGTGTACATTGTACACACCAAATTTCATCATTCTAGCTGTAGCCTTTTGTATCCCTTGAAAGTACAAATTTGGAAAAAGCTACTCCGAATTTCATGACTATATCTGCGGTCATTTGGTTGGCACGTTTATTATCCCCTTTTTCCATTTTAACCCCAGAAAGTACGAATTACAAAAATCTCCCCTATAATTTACCTGTCTATGCATGCAGAGGAATGTCTACACCGATTTTCATTTCTAGGTGCAGCCGTTTGGTTGGTAGAATTTGTATCCCTTTATTCCCATTTTACCCCTTAAAAGTACGAATTTGGGAAAATAATTTTATATTATGTATCTACTCATATAGAGGAATATACACACCGAATTTTGTGTTTCTAGCTGTTTTCGTTTGATAGGTACCATTTTTATCTCTTTTCGCCCAATTTCATTTACTACGAATAAGAATGGTGGCTTTATGGTGCACGTTTTTGTTATCGGGGGAATGCACATACCCAATATCAGATATGTAAAAACAGACATATTGAAAAAACATGCTTAAATACTGTAAAATATTAGGAGTTATTAGGTATTTTTAGTCCTTGTGACGGAAAAAATTTTCCCTTTGGGCCGATTTCGGCCCGTTTCAATTCCAACAGATCTACGACTATAAGACGCATTTATGGATAATTTGAACGTTTTAGCTCCTCTCGTTAAGCTAGCGTGCTTTCAACAGACGGACGGACATCACCTTAGTATTTTATTACGATCAAGAATATATATACTTTATAGCGTCTTAGGTCGAAATTTCAAAGCGTTGCAAACGGAATGGCAAAGTTGGTATAACCCCATCCTGGAGGTGGAGAGTTATACCCTCCACACAAATAAGTTTTGCCGACAAAGGACAAACGCTATTTAATTTGAATCAAATCTATTCAGATTTAGATATTGCCCCCATACAAATGTCGCTCCCGATTTAACTTTTTCCGCTATAGAAACCACATACTTTAGAAACCATCGATTTACGTCAAATTTGGCACAGTAACTTCTATGCTATTTAAGTCAAATGGTATGGTGAAAGTAAGTCAAACCGGTTCAGATTTAGATATAGCTCTCATACAAAGTTCGCTCTCGATTTGGCTTTTTCCGCTCTAGAGACAATAGCTTACAATCCCAATCGAACAGTCCCAACATATGTTAACCGATTTTCTCCATATTGGGCAAAACACGTTATATAATTAGATACAGGTATAGTGAGAGTGGGTTAGATCGGTTCAGATTAGCTCCCATACAATTTTGATTTGACTTTTTCCGCTCTGAAGAATACATATATATTACATATATAGTGGAGGGTATCATATAGTCGGCCCGCCCGACTTTAGCATTCCCTTACTTACTGCTAATTACAATTGAAGACGCAGAGCGGCTCACACCTAGTTCGATACACTGCTTGATTTAATTTTGAATTTGTTATAAAACAATTGTTTAATATTTAAAAAAACAATTATTCTTTATTCAACCTTTCAAATATATTCTTGCAATCCAAAAATTGTGCAATATTCTTCTATCGATAATTCTTTTAACAAATATCTTGACTTCACTTCTTGCAAAAAATATTGAAGAGAACCAGTGTGACATGGATATTAGGTCGACTTCGCCTGCAATCTGAAAAGGCTATCAGTCCAGAATGAAATAAAACGTTGCATTTTTCTCAGTGTAAAACGAGCAAACAAAGGAAACGTCGCCCATCAGCTGCCTCCCTTGCATCATCATTGCTAAAATAGGTATTGGAAAATAAATACCAAAAATTACAACTCTGTAATCGATTCGATTGGTGATGTGCACGCAAAGAAAAAAAATGTGAGAAATTTTTGAAAAAAATAAATAAATAAATTGTAAAATAGTTACTCAAACATTTTCAACATCAAACAAGATTCAGAGAATGATAAAATGAATTATGAATAGAAAGATTTTAGTCAGTAATTCAATAAAATTAGTGAAAGGAAGAAGTCTTGTAGAAATAGTTCGGTCTTTATTTAAATAATTTCATGTGTAGATTCTTTTATTTTCCCGGAAACGTGACACCTGTGGATATATCTTCGCTGTTGTGTATGAATTAGAATATGAGAACCATCACCAATCTACCTAATAGCCTTGTCACACTGCATGCGAAATCTAGAAGAATTCATATAAGTTAGATTTTCAAATGTCAAATTTGTATGGAATCTGACATTTGTAAATCGACTTTGTCATTTCAGCTAGACTTCGCATGCAGTGTAACAAGTAGTGGACGAGATGGCAATCAATGCTGCTTTTGCGATATTATTCCTCCCGAACCCCTTCTGATGCACCCATTAGATAATTTTTGAAACTAACCGAAATTCAGCCGCCGCCGAAGCAAAATCGGAAAAGCACGCTGCCGCCGACCAAAAGTTTGTTGCGCCGCTGCCGCCGACAATTTCCCTCGGCTTCGTTCTCTGGATTGGTGATGTGGTTATAAGTGAATCGGGAATGAAATAGTTTTTTGATACTTTATTATAAAATAAAACAATTTAAAATCCATACTGACAACAACAGCAACAAACACAAGAGATGTACAACAATCCGAATGCTGGCATGAGGAATCGTAAGTGGGAAAATTGTAAGGAAAACAAGGAAATACGCAAGTACATCAATGAAATTCAATACTAAAACAAACCGACAAGCCCTAAAGGAGGAATACTTTGATGAATGAAGAGTGGGTGGATAATAGCTACTCCAAAGTTCAGTTCAAAGGTTTCCCCCGTTGACTTGTTTGTAAATTGTTCATCTCCTGATGGCTGTATTAATCTTTAGAAACTATCTTGTTCTTTCTATTTGATGATGATGCTGACGAACATTAACTAACCACCACCCCAAAACGTTCGCATTCCCTGCTATCAGTTTGTTATGTTTTTGTGTGCCATGTTTTAGTTTGTGATCTGTTGTTGTAATCAGTTTGAGCGTGTATACCACCACAAAATAGAACACGTCTGTAGCTTGCAAGTTTCCATTGTTTCTTTGCGTTATCTAGTTGGTGTGATTGAAGAATTTTATTAACAAAATGTATGTTCATTTTTTCATTAAGCCTCCGGTCCGGGTCGTAAGATCAAACATGTTAGAGATGTCAATGCAATGGGGCCAACAACACCCATGGCCAGTCCATCGCCATATATACAACCAGTAGGCGGACCTACCGTATTAGACCCCATGATGGGTGGTGGCGCTAACAGTCCAGCTCCTGGTAGTTTTGGTATTCCACCCCAACAACAACCAATGGCTGGCAATTTCAATAACGGAAGCATGCCGATGCCTAATCAAAGTTATGGTTACTCAGCACCTTCGCCACAAGCTCCGCAATATAGTTCGGTGCCTCAACAGGGTGGTGGTGGTGGTGCCCCATATGTCGGTGGACCAGGACCACAGCAGCCTGTGCCTGGAGGAATGCCCGGCGGAGTACCGCCTGGCCAATTTCCCCAATTTGCCATGTTCCAACAACCCATTGTCCAGGACATGGCTATGCAGTATGGTCAACGTTTAGCCGATCAAGGCAAACAATTGGTAGAGAATCAATTCACAAAATGGGTACCAGTTGCCAAATTGAAATACTACTTTTCTGTCGATAATAATTATGTGATCCATAAGTTGCGATTGTTGTTCTTCCCATTTACACACAAGGTAAGTTATGAAAAAGATATAAAAAGATTTGTACGTACATACATACATACATATATGCATGCAAATGACTCAGAAAACAAGAGGCTTAAAAAAAACTTTATAAAAAAGCAAATAATCTCACAATCATCCCAGAAGGAATAAGGGGTAGCTTCACTCAACCAAGAAGCTGCGTGCAATATAATTTTGTTCTCACTAAAAGGAATATAATGTTTAGAGCGGGCTCCAAACGGTCAATACTATTTATTAAGAGGCTTTTTACTCATAGCATGTCACCAACATTAACGATGTGGTTCTTATTGTGGAAGTAAATCTTTTTGCTAAATTAGCACAATTGTTTTTGCATGCATGATTAATCTATGGCTAATGATTGGCCAGGAGACTCGTTTTAGGTATGGTTTGGTCTGTCCCATTTTTTCAGTAATTCCAGTTATAACCCGTAAAACGTCAGAAAAAACTGCAGTGAAACGAACTTTTTGAAAGATTACTGCTTCAACGTAGACTTTACTTGGATTTTTTTGCTACAACGGACGTTTTGTCTTTCAGGGTACATTTACAATGTTAATTTTTCTTTGGTAAAATAACATCTAGTTTTCATTTTAATTTTGAGTCCCCATTTATTAATTAAGGGACACGATTGTTGTTGGCGTGGTTATGTTGCCAATCTAGGTTGTTTTAATTTTTAGTGGACTTGGAGGACACCCTGGGTTGGTTCAATTTGGGTTTGGTCAGCTGAGGCTGCGACACCCTGGGTTGGTTCAATTTTGGTTTGGTCGGCTGTAGCAGCGCGGGTTTGTGCAGCTTGGGCTTGGTCAGAAGAAGCTGCGACAGACTGGGTTGGTTTTGCTTCGGCAGAATCAGTCGACGATCCCGATGTGTTACTTTAGCCGATGTTATGGCGAAGACGGCAAACAAGGCCACAAGCATTCCCAAAATACTGGAAATCTGCATTTTTAATTATTTTTTATTTCCTTTGGCGTCTTGGTATAGCAGTAGATCTGCCAGATGTTTAGTCAGAACTGTTGCTGTACTTCATTATTTAACGGCTTTTATAGTCAGCTAGAGGGTCAGTTTCTGTGTGAGAACTTAGACATAGAAACTGTGGGTAAATTACACAAAACAGCTGAGCTGCTATATATGGAACAAAAACGAACGATGGAAAATCCAATCGATGGCTCATCAATTGAATCGATTTTATTTCCGCAATATTGTAGATGTGATATATTTAACAGCTTCACAAATTTCGAAGAAATTTCACAATGGAAGTGAAATGTTTAAAATCTGTGGTATGGCGCTCTTCGACTTTTCTACCACGTGATAGCCACTGCTGTACACTTTATGAAAACTCATATCTGTGACGGTTTTGAAGAAACAAAATCCCCCGGAAAATTTATTTTCTAAATGGCTATAAATATTCAATTTTGAATACTTTTTGGAGTACACATTCTTACCATGAATTAATTTGATATTTATTTTTGAATCTTTAAATAAGGTATTGTTTTTATTTAATGTTGTTAATCAAAATAAACTCATATCACCTTAAAAGATTAATCTTTATGGGCGTTTCTTTTGAAAATGTATGAACGAGTACTTTTTGGAGTCACTGTAAATATTTTGTAGTTAAAATATTACTCTTCTCGATTACCTCAAATATCCGGGAAGATATTTTATTAATCTCGAGCCTTTTTTAATCTTTCAGGACTGGTCCCTAAAATATGATCAAGAACAACCGGTACAGCCCAGATACGATATCAATGCACCCGACTTATACATACCCACAATGGCGTTCATAACATTCGTAGTTGTTGCCGGTCTTATGTTGGGTTTACAAAATCGTTTCTCCCCCGAAGCCCTCAGCATACAAGCATCGAGTTCGCTGGCGTATTGTATCTTCGAATTGGTGGTGTACACAATCACACTGTATGTGGTGAACATTAAGACGAATCTGAAAACCTTGGACTTGATGGCATTTGCAGGTTATAAATTTGTTACGATTGTGGCGTGCCTGTTGGTGAGCACAATGTTCCATGGTTTTGGTTATTATATTGCCTTAACATATTGCAGTTTATCGCTAGGATTCTTCTTGGTGAGTATAAAGTGTATTTACATTAAGTAAATTTCATATAATTGTTCTATCCCTTTTGCTCTTTTGTAGTTGCGTACTTTGAAAACAAAAGTTTTACATGAAACATCGCCGACTGCTGCCAGTGGAGCCATTAATTACGATCCATATGGAAATCCCCAACAATTGGATTATACCGGCGGACGAAAACGAAAATTATATTTCCTTTTCTTGGTTGTTGGTGGACAAGCATTCTTGTCCTTTTTACTATCGAAACATTTGTATTTCCCAGATGCCGCCACTTTAGAAGCTAACAAATTACAATTTTAAGTTAATACTCATCCTCCTTTGGTTTACAGACTGCGATGTTTAGTTTAATTTCCTTTAAAACCTAATGATTGTTGTGTCTGTCTGATATTCCTTATATGTATGTACTCTCCTTCCCTCCCTCTGCTCTGTTCGATACAAACATGGTTGTGTAAACTTTGAAGGTTTACAAAAACATTTTGTTCGTTCCCAATCCTCCCACCCTCGTAAGTTTCGTTTCAACTATTGCGCTTAAAAAGCTCTGATAGGTGTTTAGTTCTTTATAAACTGTAACAAAACGATCATGAATATAACACTCTGTCAATTTTCAAGTTTACAGATACAGTTTGGTGTTGTAATTAATATACATAAATACATACATACTTATGAATTTGTGAACTTTTAATTTAGTTTAGTTTTCAAAATATATGTATATTTTCTTAAACATTTATTTGTTAATTTGAAACTTAAAAACGTACTTTTTATAAAATATGAATAAAAGAAACAAAAAATTTGGAAAAAGAAACGTGTGTGGCAGATTTTATTTATTTTCAAATAAGCTTTAATTATATATTAAATTTCACAAAAGTGATTTATATAGTTTTTAATAACGACGATGTTGTTAGGGAATTTAATTGTTTTTTATAAACGGTCACACCAAGGATTCTCCAGCCCAGTAAGTAAATAAAAAATATTCACCCCTATCGCGAATAAAATTTCCCTGGAAATGAATTGTTACCTTAAATTTTCAATCGTGATTTGTGGTATTTTTACAGCTTCTTCTGCTGTCTTACTTCGATTTAATAGCTTTAATTTAAAGAATTGAAATTTATTTCCAGGTTATATTCAATTATCATCTTACGCCTGCAGGGGAGTAGACATTTTTTGTGAACAAATTCCACTTTTATTCGCGATAAGGGTGATTATTAACATAGTACACTTGTAAGGTAACTAATTTCAAAGATAACTAGCGCATTATTTGTATAATATCAATATTTGTATTTCATTATCATATACAACAATAAGACGACGTTTTCCTTTGAAATTCAGTGTAGAAATATTAAAAAGATTTCTCTGAAGAAGAGATAACTTTTCTGGTGAAATATGACGAATAACACTGTCAAACAACATTTTTGGAACAGAGTAACGACCCTATAATTCTGAAAGGGTATGTTGAGTAGTCCATTTTTGCAGAAACAAGGAAAGGTCGGGCGGGGCCGACTATATAATATCTTACACCACTCCCTGTTTATATACCTCGCTTTAATTACTGAAACCAGGAGTATCATGAGAGTAATTTTATGTTCTTATAAATTATACAGTATAAATTCATCTTTAGTCAAATTTAACGAATATGGTAAATTTTATGGTAATAGATCCAATTTTCCGGCAGAAATTGATCAGGATCTAATGATAATGATAATACAGATAATCTGTATAATAGCAATAATAGGATGAATCGGACGGACATTTGAAGGGGCCTGTGCCAAAACATGGGCCTATATAGTTCTCATTTACGGTATTCCTAGTTGAAATATATTATGTTCTGCAAAAGTTGATCAAGGTTCGATATAAGATGTAATTTCCAGAGCTGTAATAGAGTAGAATGGGGCCTAATTTAGGTTATACCAAAGTTTGGACACATATATTTGACTTTCATATCATGTATTCTAAGTTGAAATATAATATATCTGCAAAATATGATAAACTTCCGTGTGTGTCCTAGAAGGGTAATAATAAAAATGGGGGCCCTTATAGATCACTTTCAAAGTAGATATTCTTTATTAAAATATAACATGATCTGCAAAATTTTATCAAGATCCAATGTAAGATGTGGATTCTAGAGCGATAATAGTGTAAACTGGGGGCTATACCAAAACATTGGCCCATGTTGGTGGCTTTCAAAATAGGTGTTTCTAGTCTAAATGTAATATTGTGTGGGGAATTTGATCTAGATCTGATGTAAAATTTGCATTTTAGAACAGTAATATTGTAAATCGGTGGTACATTTGTATGGGGGCTATATTAAAACATGGACCCATGTGGTCCACTTTCCTGTTAGCTGTTTCAAGTTCAAATATAACACGACCCTGAAAATTTTGTCATGATCCCATGTAAAATGTGTATTCTAGAGCAGTAATAATGTAAATTATAGGGATATTTGTATGGAAGATATATCTAAATCAGAACCGATTTCCTCCAAATTCAATACCGATCGTCCTTGGCCAAAAAAATTAACTTATGCTTTCATGACAATCGGACAACAATTGCGACCAGTAGAATGCGAACAAGCTTAAGAGGAAAGCAGACGGACGGACAGACAGACATCAGCTGGTGATTCTAAGCCGTTCCTTAAAGTTACTTAAAGGTGGGTCTAGCTCGATTATTTCTTGGTGTTACAAACATTTGGCGGAAAACTAACTTATAATACCTTAGTCCACGAAGTGGATTATTTTTTAAGATCAAAAAATTGTTCATAACCAAATAAATGCAGAAATTTTTGAATTACGATTTGTACAGCATTTTGACAGTGACGATTTTAAATGTGTTTCGAATATATATAGTGACCATTGTTTAACAACAATATTATACTACATTTTCCAAGTGCTACAAGGATGATTCTTTAAAGGAAATTTTTTAATCTTGAATTCGTTAACTCCAGTGTTCGTTAAATCGGGGAACGACTGTAATATAAATAAAGTAAGTAATAGAAAAAAACTAAATAAATAAGATGCATAAAATAAGTAAATATAAATAAAATTATTAAAATCAACAATACAAGTAAAATAAATAATAATAATTAAAATAAATAATAAAATAAAAAGTAATAAAAAATAAATAAATTAAAAATAATTTAAAAAAAGGTAAATAATGCGAGAGCGATTGCTGAATAATTACTGCATTTACCGATTTTCAAATCGGTAATTAGAAATTTTGTGATAAGGTAATTTTAGAAAATGCTTAACTTATTTTCTGGCGAGACATAAAAATATACTTTTTGGCGAATTTAAAGCAAATTGCTTCTAGTTTAATCTAAAATTGTGAAATCTTAAAACAAAATACCTGTTTCCAACTTCCTTGTAATTTTTTAATAATCTTAAAAGTACCTCTTCGTTTTTTAACATTTTTTGAACAGATAATAGTGTCAATAAGAAATTAAAAAGAAATTGAATTAAAACTTACTTACTTTTGTGGATATTCACGATTAAAAATATACTTTGGTTTATTAAATGCGTTGTCCCAAAATATTTCGGTCCATTCATGAACTAGTTACTTTTTTCGATTTTAGTGCTAATTCTAAAGTATTTTTTTAAAATCCGCTATAGCTTAAACATTTTTGGTTCGAATTGAGTTTTTGGAGGCTCGATGGAAAGGTACTTTTCGCCATTAAGGAACGTGTTTTTTTGTTTTAATCAAGGTCATCAAGGGGTTAAATTTTAAATAAAAAAACTGAATATACACTCCATCATATGGTGGAGGGTTCAATTGCGAAGTTCGTATTATGTTAATAAAATTTATATTTCTGGACATTCAGTTCAGTTATATGCAAATATAACATGTAACGAAATGCTAAAGTCGGGTGGGACGGACTATATGATACCCTCCACTTTTTACCCCATTACAATTGCATTCGGAGAAAAAAGTGAAAATGGGAACGATTTTTTGTATGGGTAGTATATATGTTGTCTCTAGAGCGGAAAAAGTAAAATCAGCGAAATGTGTATGACAGCTATATCTAAATTTGAACCGATCTGACCCACTTTCACCAAAGATGTTTTAACCCACATCCACCATAAATGTTTCTAGTTGAATTATAAGATAGTGTGCCAAAGCATGAAGCACATGGATTAAAATAGGTGGCTTATAGAGCAGAAGAAGTCAAATCGGGAGCGACATTTGTATTGGGAATATATCTATATTTGCTTCATAATAGATGGATGAACAGACAGACGGACATTGCTAAATCGACTCAGAAAGCTATTCTAAGCCGATCTGTATAAACGATGGGTCTATCTCACTTCATTTTGTGTGTTACAAACAAAACCACACAGGCATAATACCCTAGTGGAGGGTGTAAAATATATAAATTTAATTGTAGATTTTCATTATAAACACTTTATTGCTTGGCGCAGTAGTATTGTATTTTTTTCATTGTGGATTTTAGTCAAATGTTTTTTTGCATTTCAGGAGGCGAGTCACAGGAGCAAATTCTCGCAACTCGATCATCTAACACACATTCGTTTTCCGTAAACTGGCTACTAATATAAAATGAATGCTTTCGATTTGATTGCTGACTGGGGTGGGGGTTAGCAAAAAATCAAAAAGAAATAAATACACATTTTGTTATTTTTTTAATAATTTTTATTTAAATTTAATTTTTCTTTAGTCTCTTCTGTTGTTGTTTTTGTTGCTATTTTTATATGTTTGCAAATTTATACCTGTGTTTCAATTATTTATTTTCCTTTTCAATTTATTTATTTATAGGTATATGTTAATCAATTTCTTGCTATTGATTTATGTACACAGATTTTGTATTATTTTCAATGTTTTTCAGTTTAATTTTTAACACTAGATGCCTGTTTTATTATAGTTTTGCTTTGTTGTTGTTGTTCTTTAATTTTTAACACTATTCTGGTTTTCATAATAGTTTGTTTTTTGTTTGTTAGGTATGTATATCAATTAGTTAATATAAAATATATTTATTTAATTTTATTTTCGTGTTTGATTTTAAATAGATGATCAACATATTTTTATATTTAAAGATTTCAGTAAGATTGAGAGAAAGTGTGTAAGAAGATACCTTTTTTTAGAGAAATAGAGATAGAGTGGGGATAAAGAGTGTGTGTGTGTGAGAGAGAGAGATTTCTATGCATGTGTATATAACCATAATCAACCATTTACATTTAATATTTATATTTATGTATGTTCTGCTATTAAATAGTAAAAGTTTGTTTATATTTTACATTAAATGTAAAATGTTGCAATTTTTAAAAAATTACAATAATAAAATGATTTATTTGTTTTTCTTTTTATGCTTAATTAGTTACACATTATTACTTATATGTAATGTATGCATGTATGTATCTATATGAATTTCAACTTAGGTTGTAATAAATAAAAGCATTACGTTACATCATCATTAATGTTACTTAAATTCAAACTTATTCTTTCTTTCTTCTTCTTCTTCATATATGTACATACATTAAATAATAAATTACTTTAATTGCACAGAGTTAACGAGAGTCGGTTTAAAATCATAAGTATGTTCTGCAGAAAAAAATACTGAAGATACCTCGTTTCGTCGGTCATTGCGAGGAGACTGATAGAATTTTCCATTTTCAATTGAATTCATTTTGTTTGTCCTTTGTTACTCTAAAAAAAAATATTATAATAATATTTTGCTTTTTCATCATCTTATGTGCAAATTTACCTCATTATTTTCATCTGGCATTCGTATCAGTGAAAAAAAGCAGAATGTCGAAATGGCCACAATTCCAACCAAAAGAGAAAAGTTCAACAAAAAATAATTAGATTCAAATCAAACTAATGTTGAATTAATACAGAACAGAATTGTCCAGCTCTTTCCGCCATATAAATTGCCCCCTTCATATAAAGTGGTCCCTTCAGATAAAGTGGATACCAATTTTTAATGACACGAATCAATGTTTGATTCAAATGAATATTGAAGTAAGAACAGAAATGATTCTAATTTAGATAAATTATTAATACGTGAGCTATCCATTTGTTTTAATTTGTGCCCATTGCCACTCATCTTTTTTTTAATGGATGATTTTCATAGAACTTTAGTTCCCCGATTTTAATGAAATGTTGCAAAATTGTACTTCTGAATAAGAGAAATAAAATTACATATTAAAATTACCGATTTTCAAAAAAAAGTGATATTGAAGACACTAGGGTAATATCAGGAATTTTGTGATAAGGTAATTAAAACAAATAAAAATATAAGTTCAAGCAAATTGTTTCTAGTTAAAAATAAAATAATTAAATCTTAAAAAAAATATTTTATATGTTTTAATAAACAAAAAATACCTCTTCGATTTTTAAAATAATTTTTTATTAACAGATAATATAGTTTCAGTAAGATGGAGTTCTTGGATGTAGTATTCTTCAAAAACTATAAACGTGATTGCAGGCGAAATTAAAAATATATAATAGAACAATTAAAACGACTTAGTTTAAGTTGTTGTCCAAACAACTTGTTGATGTTCCCAACTAAAATTATTTCGGCATTATCACTGTCCATTCGTATCCATAATAATTTATATTAAATATTTGTAACCCATTGAAGTCCAGCAAAACTGTTTTTAGCTTTTTCTTACTGTTTACTGTTCGATTAACCGAACACTGGGTCAAAATGGGTTAATTTCGACGGCAATCAGAATTGTTTTAGAGTAAGTACCAGGAACACCATCATGAATCTTATAGATCGTTTTACTGACACTATTAACTATGAACAAAATTTGTCCTACTAAAATCGTAGGTCTATTTTTTGGTTATAAAATAAACAACATTTTGTAAAACTAGAAGAAATTTGCTTGAAATTAAAAAAATATATAAATAAAAGGTGTTTATAAAATAAATAAGAAAAAAATATTTTTTAAGATTTGAATATTTTCTGTAAAACTTGAAATTCTAAAAGCTTAAGTGTTCTAAGAAACAATTAATTCAGCGTCAGTCAGCTAAACCGACTCATAGTGGAATTTTATTATCAAAATGCGTGCTCTGTTAAGAAAGTTCATCGCGCGCTTCCATTTTATGGTCAGTTTATTTTATTTTATTGAGACTAAATTTCGCACCAAATTTACATTGTTGGGCATTAAACCACCAACACGCTTACGTAGAGTGCGAACTGAAGAAAATATCGCAGCTGTATCGGCCAGAGTTAATGATGACCATCAATTATCGATTCGTCGCCGTTCGCAGCAATTGGGCCTGTTACTCAAAAACGTGGAAATGCCAAAATTGGACTAAGCGGATGGACCATTTGAGGCGCAGTCAAGGTCAACATTTGCATGAAATAATCTTCAAACATTAAATTATATGGACCGTACTATCGATTCAAATAAAGATTTCATGCATTTTTCTGAATTTTATGTGTTTTTTTTTTGAAAAACTTTCCTATAGCTTTTAAAAAATCAGCCTTTATAAGTCGGTTTAGCTGACTGACGCTCTCCCAGAGAACACATGTATGGAAGTTATAAGAACTTAAGTTTTACTTAAGTTGTGTCGTAGGTACTAGAAGGTTCGTGGTCACATCTATCAAACAATTGTAAAAACATGATGAAATATTAAGTCATAGTAGATTCCAGGCACCATTATAAAAGTTATAAGGGATTTATTTTTACCTATGATAGGGACAATTGTGTGGGAGGTACTAGAAGGGGCGTGGCTAAAGCATACAATTTTCTAGGTTTAAAGTGATTATAAGAACATTTTCTCATATCAAATTGCAACTGATTTCGACAATCTGAATGGATGTTATAATAGTTTTATTGTGACAAGTACTTATATCCCCTCTATTCCAAGACCATGCAGCGTCTATAAAAGCATCAGAGTTTTCCAATCATCCGCATATAAGTTATAACTGCTTATAAAGTCATGAAATAGATAAGGACTAAACATATTTAGGGTCTTAAGTCACTCCCTCAATGCGTTACACTTCTTTCTTGTCCCAAATGACATATACCCTCCTACTCTGTAGAGTGAGGGTATAAAAATATATGTATCTCATACAAGAAAAAAATTTATATTTTTTTAAATTACCTTATGACAAAAATAGTTTATTTCCGGTCCACCCTAGTGACTACAATTTCTCTTTTTTTTTGAAAATCAAGAAATACAGCTTCGCCTTGCCTTATAAAAAAGTACATAATTGGAAAATTCCTATCAAGATCTGAGAGAAGGACCATATGTGTGTGATCGCTTCACATGAAATTACATAAGGGTGATTCCATTGGAACGGATGTGACACTTTTGCTTAAATATGTTTAAATATCTCCCATATTAATTGACTGTGATTTTTACTACACTGCCAATTGAAAATGCCATGTCAATCGAAATATTATTACCAATATAAATATGTCTTAGCCTTTTAAATATTGTAGATATACAACAAACTAGAGCGTCACGGGTATAACATTAGCTTTGAACAAAATCTTGAGATTTTAATTAATTTCTTGAATATTGCAATGTTTTTCCATTACACGACTTTATTCATTTTTCTTAATCACAATAGAAGTTCATACACTTTCTGACATCTCTTTATGAATGTAGGATGTATAGGATATTTAAATTGTAACGGGCGTGACATTTTGACAGAAATTATGTTACGACACCAATCTATATCAGAAAAAGGAAATGATCAGAACTATTGTTGTCATTATTTTTTTTAAATATAATCAAAAATATGTATTATGAAAATTATGAATGTTTATCGGTGTTGTTTTAATTTATAAATTAATTTAGAAATTTTGTGCGAAAAAGTTACTTTACGTGGAATCACCCATATGTATGAACATAAATAACACGGGAATAGATTTACTTCTTTGTGTAGTAATAGAAACAAGGCGACAAATCGATCTAATAAATCAGCTCAAACTCGAAAAATAGACCATAATCATGATTGGACATTTAAGGGAACGAACATTTTATTCACAAGCAATTTTAATTGATTAACCTAGGATGGTCATTGTGGTCTGGCCAGACCAAATTTAATTTTGCCGGTTCATCAACTTATTTTTAAGTAATTATTTGCTAAAGTTTCTCTTGGGGTCTAGTTGGACCATATTGAGCATTTAGTGGTTCAAAAGTCATTGGCCATCCTATTATTCATTGTCATTGAGAATCAATTTTCTAAAGCTCTTTTTCCGGATTTAGCTTCATTTTCGACATCTCTGGTTAACAGTTACAGATATAAAACTCCACGCAAACTGACAACTACAACATATTGAATATAAGTGGGCAAATGTCTAGCGGATTTTAAAAAGTCCACTAATATCGCTTATAGAGGAGATCTTCAGTAATTTAATGTTAGATCCCGCTTCATTGTGATTATATCAACATATCGACTCTGTGCTTAATCGAAAATGTAGAAATACAGATAGAAAACTTAACTTAAACAACTAAGCAAACAATTTATCTACCAAACAAACAATTAAACTTAGTTTTCTTATACTAAAACTCTACATTAAAATGATTTTGTATTTCGCTTCGAAAACAAAGTACATACATATATATATATATATATATCAGTTACAAAGAAAACTTAATATGGTTTTTTTGTAGTTTTTTTTTAGAATATGATTTTGTTGTGATCTCTTTTCTTTGCTTGTGTTAAGAAAGGAGATTATTTTCCACGAGTATTGCTTTTCGTTTATGCTCAACTTTAATGATTGGTTGGTAATAATAACGTTTAAAAGGTTTATTCTTTCATTTTTTTCTTTAATTTTGTTGGTCTTAATAGAGAGAGAAAGAGAGAGATGGTTTTTATTGTTAGTATTAGTGTATGTTTTTTATTAACATTTATACTATGATTATTTTTTATATTTGGGAACATGATTTTTATAGTTTTTGTTTTGATTACATTTTTTGTTTATATTTATATGATGATTTATTATAAAGTTATTACTTATGTCATAATAAATGGATAAATTAACTATAAGGCAAAATTATTTAGGAAGTACAATTTATTTTTTAATGTTTTTTTTTCAATATTTTTCATTAACAAAACAAAATGGTATTTAATTGTAACATGTTTTTTTTTAAGAAATCACTTTGAATTTTTTTACATAAAAAAATCTTTGGCATTTTCCAAAAACTAAAGAATTTTATGGTGAAATTTTGAAATTTCTTACAACACTTTGAGATTCATTTCTCGCAGACAATTTTGTGGTGAAACATTTAACAAAAAATTTAACAGATTTTCTTCTTCTTATACAACATAACAATTTAAAATTTTAACAAATATGAGGGAAGGGGACGGGGTAGTAAACATTTTGTCATTAAATGATCTAAATTTCGATTTTGTAAATTCTTCGGAAAATAATTGTAAATTATTCATTTGCATTGATCTTCTCCAAGTCGTAAGAATATTTAATTGAATTTTATGTTAGTGCTCCAGATACCAAACGAAACAAATTTGGCATAGCACTAAATCTTTTATATAAAAAGCAATTTTGTGTTGTTCTGTTAATGAACGATGCATGTAATCTCCCATTTGGATATCGTGGCTAGAAGAGTGGTAAATAAACGCCGATTTCTTCAAAAGCAGTTATTTAAGTAATCCGATTAACAGGATTTCATATAATTTGTTTCCCAATTCTTCGTATAATTTATTAATACTAAAGAATAACACAACCATTTCGTTAGAATTAAAATAACAAACAGAAATAATTACTTTGAAAACCTTTTATCCGTGACTCGAAACGATCTTCCACTTCTGCCTGTCCTTTAAATGAAGCTTCATATAACGAGTCACTCTTTTGCAGTATACATGATATGGTTGATCTTTTGAAGTTATATTTGACTCTTCCCGTTTTGGAATTCTTTAACAATTTTTAACTTATCGCTGATATTCAATATTTTAAGCCTTCGTTTCGACACAATTTACGAAGGTGCATTTTTTTAACGAGCACTTGTAACATTCGTTTTTCAAAAATCAAAAAGAAATATCTCTCCTAGTATGAAATCCCACTAATAGAGGCAAAGCAATTGAAAAATCCCACTTATAGAGGTCAACAATGAAAGCGAAATCTCACTCATGGAGGTAACCAAGTGAAATGTCCCACTTATGTATGAAGGTAAATTCTCAAAAATGCATTCCCAATTAAAGAGGTTCAAATTCCCGCTTGAGTGCAGGGACCATCAAAACTGTGTTATAATATTTCTGCGTATAAATGCGATCACAACCGCTAAGTTAAATAAAATGATGAAGGCTGCTATTAAGAAATAAAATAATTTGAAAATTTTTGCTAACGAAAACACCATTAAAAAATAGGCATTATTTGTTCGTAAAAACGGCAAAAAACGAAATTTTCAAAAAAGGCAACATTTGTACTGCCGTCCTAAGAAAGAGACTCAAAACTTCCAAAATTTCAAAACTGAAATAAGGGTAGATTCGGCACCGTGAATGAGTTTCTGATTTTTGTGTTAAGTTTATAAGACTGATTTTGGCCATATCTATTATTTTTTACCTAGACAAAAAACTTAAAAGCTAAATGTCTCAAAACTACTAAAATTTGAGATGTGACTTTCTTTTTTAGGAGGACACGAGACCGGACTTTTACTCCAAAAATTATATTCCAAATACTAAAGGTATGTTCGATTTTAATAAAATAAACTTATCCATAAAAAATTAATAATGTTTTCGAGTTTAGGACACTAATTTACACACATCAAAAAATGTTATGCTCAGCCCTTAGACAAACCATCCATAATCGATAGTTTAATACAGAAGGGTGTGACACGAGTTGTTGTTTCTTTACAAGCATCGGAAAGAACATAAAGAAACTCCAAAAATGTTTACTCATTAAACGCAGAAATCAATCTTAGTGATAGTCGTCACTAGTTGTGGTGCAAAATATTGATCCGAGATAATTTCTAACTCAGGTGGGAGATATTGAAGAAAACAATTCCAAAATAATTGAATATATACGTTCGATGACAACATAGTAACACAAACACTTTATTCAGTAGGTCCACTGATGAGTTATCGCCTCATACATATTTCCATTACCTAACACAAAATCTCATTCGTAAGACCAGACTCAGCTTGTATGTTTTCTTATGGAAAAGAGTGACAAAAATTAGTTCTTGACGAAGTTCGTTCACGCTGACATCGATAATACAAATTTACAACATAACATATAACATGAGAGATACATTACTGGGTTAAAGATGTTGTATTTATTATAATGTAATCTACAAAAATTCAAAAAATACTAAAAATTTCATGATTCTACATGTTTTCCCCTTATTTATTAAGTGTATTCATATTTTACTTTTTAAGGAGTAAACTTGAACAAATGCTAAACTAATACATATAGAAACATGAAATTTAAAGTATATTTAGCATATATTGTCCTATTCAATTTGACACTTACACTTATATCGTTATTGTAGGTTGCCAGTAAGTATTGAAAAATGTTATCCTTTGTAACTTTATATTCCGATGAGGAAATGAAAAACTGAAAGCGACACTTAAATCAATATTTTCTGACGTATTTTATTCGGTTCAAGTGTAACGACTTTTTTTATCGTACGGTTTATATTTTTAAATTTGTGAACGTTGCGTTTTTAAATAATCCTTATTTAGCATTAAAAATTATCAGAAGCAAAAACTAAATGAGAATTTTAAGTTTTCTCAAACGTTTAGCCATCTATTGCTAAAAATGACGACTTTATTAAAGAAACTCAAAGAGAAACAACAATTTATTTGAAAAACATAACTATTTTATTCTGCTTAGTCCATTTTTTCGGCCCAATGATAGGGTGCGACCTACATTAAAATGTAATTACATTTGTGTACTTTGAAAATATTCTGAAATGTCGCATTGTAATCAAAATTGTTTTCATATTATTACGTTACTTTCTTTGGTATTCCACCTTCATGACGCCAAATATATACATTGGCATAATAAGCTCTTCGTCAATTAGGAGATTGCAAACCATTTTTCTGGTCAAAATATACAACTTTTATGAAAACGAAATCCTTTTTGTACGCACAATCCGCAGAAATGGCCTATTATGAATTCATTATTTTACAGAAATTTCTCTCAAAAACCATACGATAAATGTACTAAATTTTGAATGATATCCTCCTGTGTGGGAATAAACAATATTAACGAAAAAAGTAATTTCGATTATTTCAGTTATTTTTTTACTTAACATTTCCCTTAAAGTGTAGTTCTTGTCGTTTTTTCTTTTCAACTTTTATGTTTAGTTTTTATTTGTAACTTATTACAGTGGAATATATATGTGTAAATATTTTTTATAAGCTTTTCTTTTATTTTAGTTTTAATTTTATTTAAAAATATTTAACAAAAAGGAGAAAAAAGATGAGGGAGGGACTATATTATAAATTATTTCTGTGTGTGTGTGTGTTTTTAATGCATATTTGATGATTTTGTATTTTCTTTTATTTTTTAATATCAAAAATAAAGGAATTGTATAAAAAAAGTTTTTTATAAAAACTGATTTTTCTTCTTCTATTTTCTATATGTTGTTGTTTTTGTTGGTTTTTACACTCTTTGCTCACCTGTGGCTAAAAAGAGAATATTTCTTGTTGGCGCTGAAGTTTCGGTTGTTGGAGTTGTCAGAATTGTTGACGCTGACGTTATTGGTGTTACTGAAGAACAGGAGGGAGTAGTAGTCGTAGTAGTAGTCGTATTAGTACTAGCAGAAGTAGTAGGATTTGGATTTGGAGTATAGTGATTAAATTTCTCTAAATTCTTATGATATTGTTTTATATTAATTTTATCGAACTATATTACCGTACCACCAGGCGGTGCTGTTTGCGTTGGTGATAAATGTTGTGGAACATTCTGAAAAAAAAAAAAAAACAGAGAAGAATAAAATAAATATGTATGTTAATGGGTATAAGAATAAAACATCTCAAATATAATACGATGTGAATTCATACAATATTCAGATGGTTGGTTTGTAGAGCGGTGATAAGTCAAATCGGGACTAAAGGAAAACATGGACCAATGTGACCCACTATTATCACAAATGTTTCTAGTGGAAATATAAAATGTCTTTAAAAATTTGACCAAAATCTGTTAAAGTATGTGGTTTCTGGAACGGAAAAAATAAATTCGGGAGGAATATTTGTGTGGGGGCTATATTAAAACATGGAGCGTTATGACTCACTTGTAGCACAAGTGTTTTTAAGTGAAAGATGAAGTGTTGTATCAAATTTTACGAGAATCGGTTAAAGTATGTAGTTTTTAGAACAGGAAAAGTAAAATTGAGAAGGGCATTTGCATAGGAGCTACATCTAAATCTGAACTGTTAGACTTCAAATGCAACAGCCTATGTCTTTGAACCACAAAAATCAATTGTGCTAAATTTTGTTAGTAACATGACATTAATTGTTTGGATGAATAAATGGGGAGGCGGACAGACAGATGGGCACGGCTAAATTAAAAAAGTGAATTTATGTCGATCAATATATTAATCGTAGTTGGTATCTCTCTTTCTTTCGGATATTACAAGCAATTGTACAAAGACATATTATCCTAGTGACAATGACAAGGAATTTCCTAGAATATGTATTCCAAAATTTTCGATTAACACTTTTACTCCCGTTTTCGAGGTGTTCCCAGCACTGACCGTCAATTATAGATGTTAGTTTGTATCCAAATTAGCGACCATAACACTTGGTTAACTCTAACGTTACAAGAATACTACGTGAATTGGAAAACAAAAAAGAGGTGTGTACTAAAATGCAGCTCAAACTTACCGTAGAATAGCCTGGCCTAGCCCACGTATAAATAAAGCCATCCTGACACGCCGTAAGAAAACAGTCCTCTCGGAAAATTAAAGCACTCAAACGCTCGTGGGCGATTTTCTTACACACTAACGGCTCCAATAGTGGACACTCATCAAATCTCGGACATGCTGGCGTACCAATCAATTTCAGTGGATCGTATGATGTGATAATTGAATTGGATGTTGACGATGGCGAACAATTCGATGCATTGTGTGACATTGAATTTTGTTGATGTGACGACGAGGACGATTTGCCCAATTTAAGCGAACCAAAACTATGCGATGATGTTGACGTCGAATTGGCATTTGGTTCAATTTGCGTTGAATTGGCCATATGCTGATGATGATGATTGTTTAGTGTGGAGGAATTATGATGATTATATGATTTCAGTAAACTTAATGTACGGCGATTTTGCCGAGTGCTGCCACCTTCCAAGTTTAACGATTTCTTATCAGATGAATTAAGAAATGAGAAGTTTGATAATCTCTGTGTTAACGAATTGAATGCGGACATTCCAGAATCTGAAGATTTACTACTATTGGATGTTTTGCTGTTGTAGCCCGACGAAGAGGAGAATGTATTGATGTGATTCCCTGTAGTATTGCCATCGATCGAATCGGATTTGGTGGCTGTTATACAATTGGGAAATTTTATTGTACCACCGCCGGTGTTAGAATGCGACTTTGAATTGGCTTTTGTTGAAGTCGACGCAGCCACTGAACTGTCATCGGGTGGTGTATTGGCATTTGATGATTGCGAAGATATTGTACAATTGGCTGTTGAAAATTTACTAGAACTACTATTACTATTTTGTTCTCCTGCTGAAGTTTGCGGTGTTGTGGTCGTGGTGTTCGTTTGCATTTCTTTGGTAGGACTGCTGCAGTTTTGTGGCTGTGGAAAATTTGGATGACCTATGGCCACTGGTCGTATAACTTTCACACCGTCGGCGTCAGTGCCGCCATTCATAAAACTGGAGTCATTCATGTTTGAACTATTCACACGTTGCCTCAAAGAGAAGGGATGCCTCAGGATGTCTTCGGTAATATCCCACAAACAGATTTGAGTATCTTGACTAACAGAACCCAAACGATAACTTATGGCCAGTTTATCGGGTGCCAGCGATGAGGCTTCCGAACGAAATGACGCCGACTGTGGCCTCTGTCTGGTATGGATGGGCGTCGAGTTCTTATCATGACTACCGGCGGTCGCATAAGAATCATAACCATTCGCTGTCGACTGATCTCCGGGATACCTTGATGCAGCGTATTCCATTATTTGATTTTCATCATCCGAGAAGTCACCACCATCCCATGTCGTATACGACGTAGTGTAGGGATCAAATGCCACCACTGAAACCCACGACCGATGACCCTGTCCTCGGGCCACAACACGCCTCTCGTGAAACGACCACACCGTGACCAAATCATCTTCACCGCCCACCACAATGTATTTGCCATCCGGTGACCAGCATACACATAAAAAACCGCCAAAATAGGAACGTGCTATACCCAACAATTCCATGGTATCATAGTGAAATACTCTGAGGAAGCCATCCTGGGATACTATTGCTAAATTTGAACCACATGGTGAAAAACAAAACTCATTTATACAGCAGTTATCCGTATTGAAGACCCATTTGTAGAGGGGATTTCTACTGGATTTCGATTTGCAGGTTAGTATTGAATAGCCGTCGCCCATTTTGAAGGGCTGATATACTGGCGCAGCCGGTGGACATTGCAGATTCTCGTTGTATAAATACAAGTGTCCCGAGGCGTGGGAGGCCAAAAAGAGATTTGGTGAATTTGGCAGCCATTTTAAGCAGGTCACTTTGGTTTTGTCGATTAGACGCTGAGAAATGAAAGACAATAGCTAATATTCAAACTGCAACATTCAATTACAAAAAAATACTCACATCTTCATTGTAAAGTTTTCGATATTCTCTGGGTCCTGGCTGGGGCGATACCAACTGTATTTGACCCGTGGTAAACCCCACCAGCAGGGGCGCTCCGGTTGGTGTCGCCGTAGCGGCATTGAAATCGTGACAGCTGGGATTTGTTCCTTTATAGAATTTCCTATCGATTGGTTTACTCAGTTCTGCACCCTGCAAAGACATACAAAAAAAATAAATTAAAATAAGAAACATGAAGATATGAATTCCAAGCAATATTTGCATCAAAATTTATAAGTCTCAAAGTTTAATTCTTCGTCATAAAAGATTTGCTGTTGAGTAAAACTAAATGCAAAGTGTAGCCTTAACCTGAGATAAGAGATTGATTATTGTTTCTCTCGCCAATGTTGCCTCATTCATTATGTTCTAATAAATTATTCATAATGCAAAACACCATTTGCTAAACTAATAACCACGAAAACAAAATAAAAATTATACGAATGGTAATAAAATGTTAATGACCAGCAAACAACGTTTCAAATACATCCATAGATAATGGAATAATGGAAATGTAAGTTTGTTTTGAAAAATGTCCAAGGGAGTTGATGCAACATACAGAAACATAAAAAGATGTAAGATGTGTAAATTGTTGTCGCTAACAACAATATAAATATTTGTATCAAAATAAATTTTCCAAAAAAAGTATTTTGGACTTGGCTTCGATAACCATAAATTAGACTTACAGTGGATAATTATCCAGGCTAAGTCCAAATTTGTGAAGAAAGTGAAGTAAAATAGAACAAGTAAAAGGCGGCCGGGCCGAATCTTATATACCCTCCACCATGGATTGCATTCCTCAGTATTACCCGCAGACTTATATATCCTCCACCATGGATTGCATTTCTCAGTATTGTCCGCAGACTATTGCACTATTATACAATAAAATATTATGAAAATTATGATTTTTTGCTGACAGCCATATTTATTTAACAAATTATGATGTTTTATTACTAAAATTAATTTAACGACCATATTAAATACTTGATTTGCAAAAGTCTTGATTTAACGTCTTAAAATACGTCTCAATAAAAAAGAATAAAGGTTTTAAATGCGCTAATTTTGTACCTTTGGTTATGGATTTTGTACATATCCAACAAAAGGAAACTAAAGAGTTTGCTAGTTCAGTATACAAAATGATATTTGGAGTTGAAAACGTTTCAGAAGAGCCTGTCAATGCAGAAGAAAGTATTGTCGCTGAAATTACCCTTTTGTCCGAACTAAACGAAACAATAAAAAGAGTACAAAATCCAGCAAAAAAACGAATAGTAGAATCAAATGACGTACAATATGATTTTATATATTTTGATAAATCGAAAAAAACTGTAAAACTTAATTACATGCTCTTATTGCTATTTCTCCGAATTCCACAGTAAGTGAAAGAGTTTTTTCGAATTCCAACTTTACTAAAACAAAGAAAAATAATCGCCTTAAATCTAATAACTTTTTCAAATAAAACGATGAAGCTTGAAAAAACGAAAAGCTTGAATTATGTGTTATATATTCCTATCAAAACTTAAGTAATTTACAGGAAATTTTATTCGATTAATCGAATAAGAGCTGTCGAATTTATTCGGTTCATTAGAAAATTTGTATCTTTGAATAATCCAAAAGTACAAACAATTGGATACCCTAACACAATCAGAAGAATGTACACGCCGAACTTGATATGATTATCTATGTAGCGCCATTTGCTCGGCACCAATTTTATCCCTTTTTGGCCTAAAAAGTATGAGTATACATAAAAAGATCGTATTATATTTCGAATCTACGAAACTTGAGCGAAATATTAACCGATTATCATTATTCTAGCTGTAGCTGTTTAATTGGTACCAATTTTATCCATTTTCCCTCGGTTCTCCTATAAAAGTAAATTTTTTGAAACTTTTTTTGAAAATTTCCTTGATTTTGCATGAATATACAGGAATGTACATGCAGAGTTTCGTTATTCTAGCTGCAGTCATTTGGTCGGTACCAATTTTATCCCTTTTTGTCCACCCGCTTAAAAGTACGAATTTTTAAAATAAATTTATTTTACGTGTGCATGCTATTAAAGGAAGGTACACAAAGAATTTCATTATTCTAGCATCAGTCGTTTTGTTGGTAGCATTATTATCCCTATATTCCCATTTTACCCCCATAAAAGTACGAATTTGAAAAAAAATACGTGTCTACTCAATTAGAGGAATGTACAACCTAATTTCGTGTTTCTATCTGTTGTCGTTTACAGGTACCATTTTTAGCCATTTTTGCCCCATTACAACCGCTACAAACATGGTACACGTTTACGCTAAACAGGGAATGTGAATAACAAATATCAAGTAAATTTAAACAGACATATTCGAAAACATGTTTAAATACTAGAAATATTAGGGGTATTTTCTGTCCTTCTTAGGACGGACGAGCAGACGGACACAACTAGATCATAACGATCAAGTATATATGTATACTTTATAGGGTCTCAGGTCGATATTTCAGAGTGTTACAAAGGGAATGGCTAACTTAATATACCCCCATCCTGAAGGTGGAGGGTATAAAAAAGGATAATTTTTAAATTTTGCGTTGTTACCCTTTTGTGAAACAGCTGCGTTACATTTACATTTGTGTTGCTAAAAACAGCAAACAACAACTATTTGAGTAGAGACTAGAAAATCTACTATTTCTGCAAACTTTTCTGCTGTGTTTACTGACAAATTCTTTTGAGTGTAATATCGGTACATAATTTCAAATGTCCTTCTCCATTTTAACGCTCTAGAAGTTACTTAAGGTGAACGTATGTGTTGTTCATAAAAAACAACGATTTGGTATAGGATTCACAATCACAAACCGATTTTGAACATATTCGTCAACAAACATAAATAATAAAAATTTTCTCTGTCCAACTTTAGCCTCTTCTTACTTCTATTCTTATTGTTATCACAAATATTATTTCTCCTTGTTATATTCCTGTTGAAACAGCATATTGTTTGCTGTTTTAACAAAAAATTCAATATCAATTGCAAACAAGTTGTAGAAAAACTGAAATTGTCTGCTAAAAGAGCAAACAGCCGACTATTATACACTCCTCCTCTGCAGAAAAAGGCTGCTGTTTCAGCAAACTTTTTTGCTTGGTTCATTTCTAGTATTTTGGAATAAATTATTGAACAAGTTCTCTTATTATTTATTAAACGTTCCCATTGTGATTGTAGAGCCATTCACGTCAACACTTCCATCTAATTCCTCACAATTACAATGAAAAGTGATAATGACGGACTGGTGTGGTTATGAATGACGAGAGGAAACAAACGAACACACACAATAAGGGATAGAGCAAGAGAATGACCGCGGTAGAGTGTAACGTGTAGGTGGAGAATCTCCTCCGATAAAGCGAAACAAAAATGTAGTTCAATGTGACATATTATCATATTGTCGTTATTCTTATTGTCGTTGTTGCTGTTGCTATTCTCCAGTCCACAGTGATGTGGCTTTTGTTGCTGCTGATGGCAACGAGTGATGATGTGGTGTTGTTTATTTACTATTGTACTACAATGTACATTAAAGTGGGTCAAGGAAAATTCAGTTTAAATATCCAAATAAAATTAATAATTAAATAATAAAAAATATCCAAATAAAATTAAATAAATAACTAGTAAAAAATGTCCTATAATATACTAACTTTGTCATTCCGTTTGTAACACCTTGAAATATCGACCTGAGACCCTTAAAGTATATATATTTTTGATGTCCGTCTGTTGAAAGCAGGCTAGCATCTAAACGAAAGAAGCTACGGCATCCAAATTTTCCATAAATGCGTCTTATAGTCGTAGATCGGATTGAAACTGAGCAAAATCGGTCCAAAGGGAAAACATTTTAATTTAAGCATTTTTTCAATACGTCTGCTTGGGTATGCACATTTCCCCTATAACAAAAACGTGCACCATAGATAGAGTGATTCTTATTCGTAGGGGTGGAATGGGTTAAAAAAAAATATTCATAATAAAATATTCATACTAAATTTCACGATTATAAATGCAGTACTTTGGATAGTATCATTGTTGTCCCTTTTTATCCCGTATTTTCTTTAGTAAGCACAACGTTTTGGAAAATCTAAAAGAGATACGAATTATAATGAATTCAATGAAAATACCTAAAAATTCCTATTTTTTTGGTAATTTCTTGTCTATTTTTTTATGAGTAAACTTTGCTAGATAGTCTGCACAGTAAGGGCAAACCAAATGCTGGTATTATAAAACCAGTTTTCTGGTTTAGATGTTGTTTTTGACATTTGAATAGTACCTTGAAATAGTAATTCCAACGACCCCATTAGGCTCAAACCTTTAGCCTGGTCAGTCGACAAGAGAGCGAATGAGTAATATATCAAGAAATAAACATAACGTATAAGCCACCAATATGGTGAAAAGAGAGTCCAGTAAGCATAAACATTAAAAAAGGATTTTGATATAGCCTCCTTACAAATTCGCTCCCGATTTGACTTTTTCCGCTCTAGAAACCATGTTCATGATGTACAACACATGCCACAATTCTCACCGATTTGAATTGTAATGATGTAGAATGTGGAGGGTATCATATAACGGTCCGGCCGACTGAAGCCTTTCCTTACCTTCCCTGTTTTAATATTGAGCCTAGTTTTGTCTGGATATTTGGCAAATATCTAAGTTTTTCCACTTGAAATTAGATCTGACTAGATAGTGCATAAAGATAACTTTTAATAATCCCATTAATATTTTTATTATAATTAGAGATGTCAAAATCACGATTTCGGAAATAAAAATAAAAGAAGTAAAATTACAAAAATAAATTACAATTATTCAATTTCGTAAAAGTTCATAAACGTTTAATTAATTTGTGTTTTTCATCATAATATTGGTCCACACTAATGTGCAGTATGTATATAATTTTTTGAATGAAATTGTTGTTGGCAAAACAGCACGAGCGGTAAATATGAAATGAATAAAATATATAAGAGGACTAATATACGAAATACTACGTTACACACATACACTCAGAATCAAGTGAACCAATGATTTAAAATGAACTGATTCTTGTTCAACTTTTAATCAAACTGATTACATTTTTTCTCAAAATTAACTTAATTTATTACTCATTTTGAGGAAATTAAAGTTGAAATTTTTCTCAAAGCAAATAAATGAGTACTCAAATTGAAGAAATTTGAGTACTTGATAGGAGAAGGAAAAAATTGAAAATTTTTTTCAAATAATTTTGTTTCGGAGTATGCAAAACTGACAACAACATGATGTAATTCTTAAAAGTTCCATGATACTTCTACCATAAAGAATTGAGCTATTACTCCACCGAAGGCAAGGTATGTTGGCGCATTCGGGGGGATTATTTAGAATGTAGAATGTAAATAAAATGAAATGAAGTAAAAGTGCATTTCCCGAAGAATTTTTAGACACTACAGTGGATCGAATATAAATCATTTTCATCGGGTAATTTAAAAAAAATGTTAAACTTTTTGTGGTACAAATATTTGTTTCTAATTTCTTCTATTTTACAAAAAAAAATTGTCAAATCCTAAAAAAAAAATATTTTTTTTTAATTTTTTTATTCAAAATCTACTTGAGCCAAAGTACATGGAGATAGACCAGACAAACTGTCCATTGATAATACAATTTGGAAAGTGACTCTAAGATCGCTGTAATAAACCAATCATCTTCTTCATTTTGTGTGTTACAAACAAATACAAAAATACATAATACCCAGTATACTAGTGTACTGGAGTACACACCTAATTCATCCAGTCAGTCTGCCAGCAATTTTGTCCGACTGTCTGCGTATCGTTTCGGACTGCATTAAACGAAATGGGATATTCAAAGGTGGAAAAAGGATGTATTTGCTCTACTTCTTTGTGTCAGTGGAAATAGGTAATCACAGATGTATGTATGTTCGTCTGTGGAACACCGTTTTGTTGTTGTTTGACACGCTAACATAAAAACGCAAATAATATATTTGTCATGGCGTTGTTAATTGAATAGGACTTTCTTAATAGTTAACGAACAAAATCTGCACCAGTTTTATGACGCTTCCCAAATTACGACGGATCTGAAATCCTAAATGGCCGGTGAGGAGGTGGAAACACCTTCAAAGTCGTGATTTATGCGCGATTTTTGCTTGCTTCTTTATACACTCCACGAGAGTATTATGTCTTTGTGCATTTGTTTGTAACCCCCAAAAGGAAGAGAGATAGACCCATTGTTAAGTATACCGATCGACTTAGAATCACTTTCTGAGTCGATTTAGCAATGTCCGTCTGTCCGTCCGTCTGTCTGTCTGTCTGTCTGTCTGTCCGTCTGTCTGTCCATCTATTGTTGTAATCAAATTACAGGTCGCAATTATAGTCCGATCTTAACAAAAATTGGCACAAGTAAGTTTTGTGGATCAAGGACGAACGCTATTTAATTTGAGGCAGATCGGTTCAGATTTAGATATAACCCCCATACAAATGTCGCTCCCGATTTGACATTTTCCGCTCTAGAAACCACATATTGTACCCAATTTTCTTTACATTTGGCACAGCATCGTATAATCCAACTAGAAACACCTATGCAAAAATTGGATAAGATCGGTTCAGATTTAGATATAGCCCCCATACAAATGTCGCTCCCGATTTGACATTTTCCGATCTAGAAACGACATATTGTATCAGATTGTCTTCAGATTTGGCAAAACATCTTATATTTAAACTAGGAACAACTATGTTAAAAATTTGTCAGATCGGTTCAGATTTGTATATAGCTCCCATTCAAATTTCGCTCCCGGATTGAATTTTTCCACCCCAGAAACCACGTATTTTCACCGATTTTCTTCAAAATGTTTACTTGAACTGAAAAAACTTATTGTGAAAGTTAGTCACTTCATTCCATGTTTTGATATAGCCCCGATACAAATATTCCTCTCGATTTGACAAATTGGGTCAAGTCATATCGCATAGAAAGTGGAGTGTATCATATAGTCGGCCCGCCCGACTTTAGCCTTTCTTACTTGTTTTTATTTTAATTTCAATTAACAGAAGCGGCCATTTCAGTGAAGTTACTAGCTTCTTTGAATACGGCGGGCATTGTGGTTCAGAATCAAAATCCATTGGCCAAAATTCAATAACTTTATTAGAAATTGTGGTTTCTTAGCTTTATTATGACGCAAAAACTATGTTTGTGCCAATTATATAAAGGGTGATTTTTTAAAAGCTATAGGAAAGTTTTTCAAAAAAAAAAATCACATAAAATTCAGAAAAATGCATGAAATCTTTATTTGAATCGATAGTACGGTCCATATAATTTAATGTTCGAAGATTATTTCATGCAAATGTTGACCTTGACTGCGCCTCAAATGGTCCATCCGCTTAGTCCAATTTTGGCATTTCCACGTTTTTGAGTAACAGAGGCCCAATTGCTGCGAACGGCGTCGAATCGATAATTGATGGTCATCATTAACACTGGCCGATACAGCTGCGATATTTTCTTCAGTTCGCACTCTACGTAAGCGTGTTGGTGGTTTAATGTCCAACAATGTAAATTTGGTGCGAAATTTAGTTACAATAGCCCGAATAGCCGCTTCAGTGGGTCGCTTAAACTGACCATAAAATGGAAGCGCGCGATGAACTTTCTTAACAGAGCACGCATTTTGATAATAAAATTCTATAATTTGCAAGCGTTGTTCGTTTGTAAGACGATTCATGGTTAAATTATAGACCAAACTGAAGATGTTTGACAGTGAAACAAAACACGAAACGTACGTCAGCTGTTTAAACCAGTGTTGCCAAAAAGATAATAGCTAAAAAATCACCCTTTATTATGAATATTGTAAAAATATCCTTTTCCGATTGTTATAAAATTTAGCATGAGGATAAAGAAAATTTAATCATATTTTTATTTTTATATACGTTTCAGAAGATAACGAG
Organism: Polietes domitor; assembly: GCA_947397865.1. NCBI lineage: Eukaryota > Metazoa > Arthropoda > Insecta > Diptera > Muscidae > Polietes > Polietes domitor. The sequence continues at coordinate 198,205,582 of OX377618.1, forward strand.
AAGAAAAGGAGTAAATCGCGTTTTGGAACTAAAAAATCGAACTTTTTGCACTATATGTCTGCTAAACGGCAAATGAATTTAGATTCATATAAAATTTAGCATGAGGACAAAGGAAACTTACTCACCGTAAATTTATTTGCGTACCTACTTGATACTAAATTGCGTTTTGGAACTAAAACATCTGACTTTTTGTACTAAATGTATCCTATCTTCCAAGGGTGAAATTTCGTGCAGGCAAAAGTTACCCTAAACAAACACTGGGAACCCTTCAACCTTTGTAAATATGTATACATTTCGTTAAAGGCTTTTGAAGAAAAAAGTTGTGTTGGTCGAAAGTCACACATTTGTTCAAAAAGGATATTTTTCACAATATTCATTACAACCAAAATATATTTGGCACAAACATAGTTTTGGCGTCATAATAAAGCTAAGAAACCACTATTTCTAATAAAAACAAGTAAGGAAAGGCTAAAGTCGAGCGGAGCTGACTATATAATACACTACATCACTTCCTTCGCAGGAGTTTCATGGGAGCAAATTTATGTAGTTCATATAATTTATACAGTATAAATTCATCTTTAGTCAAATTTAACGAATATGGTAAATAATATGGTAATTGATTCAATTTTCCGGCAGTTATTCTGAGTAAAGTAAATATAACATGATATGGAAAAATTGATCAATATCCAATGACAAATACAGATTATACAGCGGTAATAGGATGAATCGCTCGTACATTTGAAGAGGGCCTATAACATCACTTGGGTCCGTGCCAAGACATGGGCCTACCACGGTAGGTATTCCTAGTTGAAATCATGATCTGCAATATTTGATCTAGATCCGATCTAAGATTTGGTTTCTAGAGCAGCAATAGAGTGGAATGGGGCCCCATTTGGGCACTAGGGTGGGTTGATTTGAATGGATGAAAAAAATTAAAAATCGTATAGCAAAAACGTAATCTATATTAAATTCTAAGAAAATTCTCCGAAGAAACCATGAGTCTAAAATCAAACCCTAATCCGCGCCTGTCGACTTGAAATTTTTTACTTGGGTGAACATTTTTTTAATGAAAAAAAAATTTTTTGAGTGTAGAAAAAATATAAAGTGCAAAAGAACTACCTTACTAAACAATTTTATTCAGAAAATTCGATTTCTTTTTGGAAAAAGTTTTTTTCTAACATTTATTTTTTTTTGGCAAAGGCGGGCATATAAATTTTCAAGTCGAGAGGCGCAGATTAGGATTTTATTTTAGATACATGGTTTCATCGGAGAATTTTCTTAGAATTTTATGTAGTTTACGTTTTTGCTATACGATTTTAAAAATAAAAATCAACCCGCCTCAATGGACACATATATTTGACATTCACAGTATGTATTATATGAAATATAATATAATCTGCAAAATTTTAAAAACTTCCGATGTGGGTCCTAGATGGGCAATAATAAAAATGTGGCCCATTTGTAAGGGCGATACATTTAAAAGTTGGCCCTTATTGATCACTTTCAAAGTAGGTATTCGTAGTTGGTCCTAGAGGAGTAATAATAAAAAATGGGGGCCCATTTGTAAGGGCGCTACATTAGATGGTGGGCCCTTATAGATCGCTTTCAAAGTAGGCATTCTTTATTGAAATATTTGCAAAATTTGATCATGATACAATGTAAAGTGTGGGTTCTAGAGCGATAATAGTGTGAACTTGGGGACCATTTGTGTGGGGGCTATACCACTATAACATTGACTTATATTGCTGGCTTTCAAAATAGGTATTTTTAGTCTAAATGTAACATTGTTTGGGAAATTTGATCAAGATCCAATGTAAAATGTAAATGTTAGAGCAGCAATATTGTAAATCGGAGATACATTTGTATGGGGGCTATATCAAAACATTGACCCATCCAGTTAGTTTTTTCTGGTTCAAATATAACACGTTCCTGAAAATTTTGTCGAGGTCCCATGTAAAATTTGTATTCTTGAGCAGTAATAGTGCAAATTAAAGGGATATTTGTATGGAGGCTATATCTAAATCTGAAACAATATCCTCCAAACCCAATACCGATCGTCCTTGGCCAAAAAATCTCGTGCCAAATTTCATGGCAATCGGACAACAATTGTACAACCTGTAGAGTGCGAACAAGTTTAGATGGACAGCAGTCGGACAGACAGACATCGTTAAATCGATTCAGCTGGTGCTTCTGAACCGATCCGTATACTTAAAAGTGGGGCTAGCTCAATTATTTCTTGATATTACAAACATTTGGAGGAAAACTAAAAAAAATTGAGTGTAAATCTTTTAAAGTATGTGAGAAACAGTTCGAAAACTTCAAAAAAAAAGAAATTACGTTTTTTGTTTCAATTTTCAAAATCTAAAAAACGTGAAAATCTGTAAAACAAAAAAAAAAATTTTTTTCTTCGCATTATGAACAAATGCGTAAAAAATATGTTAAAAAACATAAGACAGAAAATAAAAATTTTAATTTTCTTAAAAATCGAAAAATACGAAAAGTAGTTTGATTTTGAATTTTGTTTCAAGTTTTCATTTGGCCACTTTCTAGAAAGGCATGTATTTGTGGCAAAAAAATCGAGAATTGTGAGAATTATTAAACTTCTGAAATTTGTGGGACAAACACAGGCACGTACGTCATAAATAAACTTGCAAAGTTGACCCACCAACAATAACCAAATACATATTTTATTTTTTAATATGGCGATATGGCATCACATACATACATATTCACATTTTGGTAATTTATTAAACTTGTGAGCACAGAAGTTTATTCATACATATGTATTTATAAACAGTTTAATAATGATCTGGGTGATTTGGGTATGAATAACCCTTTATTTGCAACTAATTAACAACACAACAATAGCAATTTTAAAAAATATTTTAAACATGAATCTAATTGCGATAATTGTTGTCCGGGCAGTCACAGTTAAGTAAGTCATTATTATATCATGTCAGCTTATGTCATTTAATCGGAAGATCACATCCATCAAACAGACCTCATTGTTCATACACTCAGAAAAATAGTCTTACTGCCATAGAGTAAAATACTTACTCAAAAGTAGACAAATTATTTTTTTTTCTTATTTCAAAGTCAAAGTGAAATATTTTCTTGTAGAATCAAGTAAAAGTTCTTATAATTGTGTAAATTCATATTTGGATTAAAGAAAATTTTTATATTTGAACTAAAAAAATATATACAGTGGTGGCCACGAGTTTAGCACACTTCACATGTATTGTTTATAACAGCAAATAATTTGTTCTGATAATCAACTCTGAGCCAAAACTTTGTTTTTAAGTGTTACTTATGGTGTTAGGCTCCGTATTTTTTTGTAATCTTTTTATCGTACTATCATGTATTTGCAAGTTGGGCTGGACAAAAAATTTAGCACATTTGATAAAAGTAGTTATTTTCTATTTCTTTTTGCGCTTAAGTTAATTAATTGTTTTTTTTTGGTAATTTTTCCTCAAATGAAAGTTATTATTTAATAAAATTTATAATTACACATGGCTAAATGAAAAAGGGAAATGAAGTACAGCGTCAGGTTATTATGTAATTGAACGCCAGTGGAAGTACCGCTAGGGATATTGCCAACATTCTAAATTGATCCAGACAGATTGTGTGCAATGTATTTACTAAACCATATTGAAGTTCTCAATCCTATTGAGAATCTATGGAATGAACTTCAACAACATGTTATAGCAGTAAAACCCAAAAAGTAGAATGAAACTCAAAATTCCTGATATTCTATTCCAATGGAGCGTTTTAGGTCCCTAGTGGAGAGTATGTCCAGAAGGTGTGCAGCTATTAATTAAAATAGTGGATATCCAACCAAATATTAAGTTTATAATAAAATGTATTGGTTAGTTCAGTTTTTTTCGGTTTGAATAAAGTTTTTTTTTTTTAATTTGTTCTAAATTACTGTCCAATCAATTATCGTATTATTTTTATTTTAGATGGAATAAAACTGAAATGCAACAAAAGAACCGAGCAAAAGTAATGTAACATGGTCATCTAACTTATCGTACGTAATATTTTAGAAATAAATACCGGGCAAAAAATATAAAAAGAAGTTTAAATATTTGCTTTATAAAGTTACATGTGCTAAATTCGTGTCCACCACTGTATGTGTGTTTCCAGATAAAAACAGAGTCGTGAAACTTGGGAATATATATGCCAGTTAGAATGATAGTGATATAAGTCACACTGTATTCATTCTGAGATATGAAATTGTTTATGTTTGAGTCAATTGAAAAATATTTTTCCACCGAAGCACATTTTTTTTCTTAGAATTTCCTACTACTATATCGAACTTTGACTTAGACCACTTTCATTTATCTCAAAATTTAAGAAATTGAACACACAATTTTAAATTATTTTTTCCAAAAGTAATATTTCTTTACCAAAAATGAAAGAAAACACAAAAAAATTTATAAAAAAAAAAATTCAAATATATATAAATGTTTACAGGTTGTCCGTCTATATTAAAATTATTATTTACTTTTCAAATAATTTCATTTTATATGTTATTCTATTATCTGAAAATGGACATTATAAATAAAAATTTTATTTTTGCATAGCCACGCATCAATATTAGTGGATATAATGTGACTTAGACCACTTTCAAACTAACACTAAAGACAATTTTGGTGTGTATACAATCGAAAATGACATTGTAAAGGAACATTTTTTACAAATGTCAAAAACAAAAGTTCTTAAATTAGAGATCTGATCAAACTGAAGAGAAAAATTGGGATATTTTATTTTTTTTTTGGATTTTTGACTTGTAACTGGCACATATAGGGTAAATTTAAAAAATTTTAAACTATAAAAAATCATTATTTTTTCAAAATTCTGGTTTTATTGGAAATATTGAACTTTGCCATTTAATAATGGAACACACTATCATTCCTATGACTACCACGACTTGCTCGGCAGTACATCATCCGATCAACCCAAATTTCCAGTACATGACCCAATGATGCCGCCAGCCCAAAATCACTCACTACTATTTTGGAAGTAAGTTTTTATTATTTCCCAATTTTGTTCGAGCGTATAACGTCCCATAAAAATAAAAACAGAATGTTATAATACCCTTCAAAGTTTAGTTCAATTTAAAATGTTACATGGGCCACCCTATAAAGTTTAAAGAAGACTCATGGTATTAAATTATTTTTAGAATTTGTAATTTTAGGAGGTAAAATAAATGGAGTTAATTGGCGTTTCTAGGCTTTCTTTTCCTCGCCTATTAATTATATTTTGCTGGTTCATGTGTAATATGGGCTGTCGGACGGTATTATCAACCGATTTCCTGTATATTTAAAAAGAATAAAGCCTAGTTTTTCGACGACATATTCATTATTTAGAGAAATAAATAGTAGGGGACTAAATTCGCAAAGGCTACGCCTACGGCTATCTGTGCTATAGGTTTCTTTCGCTCAATATTTTCCATTTCGGCACAGTGGGCGAACGTTTCTTAAAAAAATACATCTATAGCACAAAATCTAAAATTGTGAAAATTTATCAAATACCTGAAAAATGTGTGGATACTAAATGCAAGAAGAGCAAAAACAAGGATCATTTAGCTTTAAGTTTATTTAACAAATGTGTTCTGTTTGAGTACAGTTTTCAATTTTCTCAACTTTCTTGTATTTACAAAATCCAAAATTGTGAGAATTTTAGAAGCATCAGATATGTATGGGGACTACTCTATACCATTTGCTCTTTTCATGAAACATATGCATCTGTGGTAAAATTGTTTAAAGTTTCATTAACTTCATATTTTCCACTTGCCCGCCATAAAGTCGCAAAATTACCCTCCCTCTATAGGAGTTTATGACCTATGTTAACTCCTAATAGTGTTCTGATAATAGCGCTGCTCAAAATATTGTTTTTTTTTTTAAGTCGAATATTTTGATTTTTGCCTTAATTTTCACATTTCCGAAAAGTATAAATAGAACACCATAAGCTAGAGTCAACAACAAGTCTTCTTAGAATTATTTGCTTATAAACATTGAATTTATGTTATCAACCCTTCCTCCTTCCTCATCCACCACTTCACGTACGTATATCGATATTTTGCAAGCTTGCATGTGTTTATATTTATTTAAGTTAAATTGATAAAAATAATTGATAATTGAATGGACACATTTTTGTTATTGTTGCGGTTTATTTACTAAAGTCTACAGTAAACTGTTCTGATTGTTATTACTGTTGTTGTTGTTGATGTTGCCGCTGTCGTTGCTGATTGTTTTTAATACTTTCGTTTCAATCAGTGTAACTGTCACTGCAAAAAAAGTGGGGGCAAATAAAATAAAACGCTATTCAACATTTATAAAAGAAGAGGAATTGTATAAACGACGTTATGGTTCGGCCGAATCGAACGCTATATACCCTTCATCCTGAAAATTACCTCGACTTTAAAACACCTATCTCCACATTGCTATAGTCGACGTTACATTTGTTTATATACATACATATAATTAGAGTGTTAGAAGCGCTAAATAATTGCCTTTGGAATACCCGATTCATGTATTCTACTTTTCGAGATATCAGACAATCAAAATTGTATCGGGTATATACCTTAAAAGCTATATATCTCAAACGGATTTTTGAACAGGACTTTTTTGGCAAATATTGTCCTTGTCAAGGGCTAAATAATTGCCTTAGGAGTAACCGATTCATGTATTGTAGTTTTGATTTTTTTAGATCGGATAATCATCTATATATACCCGATTTGTTAAAAGCTAGATCCTCAACGGATCGGAATACCCGATTCATGTATTCTAGTTTGTGAGTTATCATCACTTCAATGTCCCATCAATACATGGGCTAATATTGCCTATTTATAAAGGGTGCTTTTTTAGCTATTATTTTTTTGGCAACACTGGTTTAAACAGCTGACGCACGTTTCGTGTTTTGTTTCACTGTCAAAAATCTTCAGTTTGGTCTATAATTTAACCATGAATCGTCTTACAAACGAACAACGCTTGCAAATTATTGCATTTTATTATCAAAATGCGTGCTGTTAAGAAAGTTCACGCGCGCTTCCATTTTATGGTCAGTTTTATCGACCCACTGAAGCGGCTATTCGGGCTATTGTGACTAAATTTCGCACCAAATTTACATGGACATTTACATGGTGGACATTAAACCACCAACACGCTTACATAGAGTGCGAACTGAAGAAAAAATCGCAGCTGTATCGGCCAGTGTTAATGATTACCATCAATTATCGATTCGTCGCCGTTCGCAGCAATTGGTTACTCTGTTACTCAAAAACGTGGAAATGTCAAAATTGGACTAAGCGGATGGACCATTTGAGGCGCAGTCAAGGTCAACATTTGCATGAAATAATCTTCAAACATTAAATTATATGGACCGTACTATCGATTCAATTAAAGATTTCATGCATTTTTCTAAATTTTATGTGTTTTTTTTTTTTTGAAAAACTTTCCTATAGCTTTTAGAAAATCACCCTTTACCTATTGCCTATTTTTACAGTTTTGACTGATTTGATGAATTCAAATTATTGGAGCGGAAAATATTGTTAAAAAATTATGGCATAATTCCTTTTTATTTTCAAATACGTTCCACAAGCTAAATTGATTTGTGGCCTAGAAGTGTGACGTATTCAACTTACGAATTTATCTCCACACCCTTCATGGATTAATACCTCATCTCTTTATGACGGAGGTAATCATGAAACGTTTGAGAATTATATCATGTTGTTCACATGGATATTTTTCATATGAAGTTTTGAGGAACATTAACTATTAACATTGGATTAATGAAATATTGAACTAAAAACGAGTTCAACGAAAATTGTAAATTAGATATGAAAAAACGACTTCAAAGAAAATTGTAAATCTGAAATGAGGATTTTTCATATTTTGTCTTTAGCGCTATATGAGATTTGATGTTCCTACATTTGTGTAGTTCGTTTCAAGTCATTGCAGCTGTTTTTTCTGAGAGCATGGGCGTGCTAAATAGTTTTTGGTGTTCTGCTCAGGCGCGTCGTTGGCGACAATATTTCCTTTAACCTTTTGCCAATTTCTTTAGAAAAAAAAAACGGTGTTACAAACCTTATTATAAAATGAATATACGGTTAATTCGTGATACGGCGCACAGTGGTTCAGAATCAAAATAACTTTTCTTCTAATAAACATTTTTGAGTTCGGTAAAAATTGATTGTAGGCAAGCACCCAAGGATTATTTTGAAGTAATAACATTGCAAATCGGACATACGTATATATTTTAGAAATTAGACCAAAGTTGACTTTCCTTTCTTATTTTTCGATTTTAGAGAAATGTACAATTTTTATGTTTTTAACATATTTTTCCGTAGTCAGTTGTAAAAATGAGCAGAAAAAAATATATTTTGTTTGAAATCTCTTTTTATTAATGAGTACCAAAAATCCTCATTTCACCACTAACTTAGAAAAATATTGACGAAAAACTAAAAAATGCTTTGACAAAAGTCTACATACGTATTTATTACAAAGTAACTTTATTTCCCACAAACACAGTTTTGACACAATAACAAAGCTATTAAATTTTAGAGCAAAATTTCTTAAAATGTGTGAGAAAGAGTTTGAAAAAAGAAATTACGTTTTTTAATTTTAAAATTGAAAATCTGTAAAACAAAGAAAAACTACGTAAAATATGTTTAAAACATAGTAATCAAAAAATAAAAATTTTACTTTTCTTAATTATCGAGAAATACGAAAAGTCATGCAACATTTTAAATTTGAGCTACCGTTTACTTTGACTTTGAAAGGTAGAATAACATTCATTTTTATTTTCAGGTTTAAGTTTGCAAAATGGGAAATGGGAAACTTACTTCCAAAGTAATGAGTCTTTAACGCAAACTGTAAGAAATGTACGTGGACAATTTTTGTGTTTTCAGATGAAGCAAAATTGCCGCATCAGTGGTTCAAAGAACCCACACTTGATTATTGAAAAGTCAATGCATCCACAATGTGTCACTGCTTGGTGTGGATTTTGGGCTGGCGGCATCATTGGGCCATGTATTAACGAATTGGGTTGATCGGATGAGGTAATGCCGAGCCAGTCGTGGTAGTCAGATGAATGACAAAGTTCAACATTTCCAATAAAACCAGAAATTTTAAAAAATTATCAGTACATTTTTATAGCCGATTTAATTTTAAATGGCCTACCCTATATATCAGATTGCCCGATTTTCAATGTTGATATCTTAAAAAAATCCTTGACAAATCCAATCATTTTTTTACAAAATTCGAAAATGTTTACTAGAACAAAAGTTTTTGAATTTTTGCCGATGATTGTTTGACTCTGAACTACTGTGTGGCGAAGGGTGTACAAAATAAAATCACTGGCTGACTTTTTTCGCATTCACAATTACTGCTAAAGTTGCAAATTGTAAATTGTTTATAACCATTCTATTGTTTTGTATAACAGAAGAGTGATTTGCTGCACAAAACCCCACAATCAGACAAATGGGATCAATGTACACAAGAGTGAGTGCTAACATAGATCATAAATATAGTTTCAATATTTTACGGCGTTTTGCGATCATTTTCTAAATGGATGAATTATTTTAGCTATAAGCACAATGTTTTTTTTAGCACATCCTTGTTATTTTGGTATCGTACGATACTCGGAGACCAATGGGGAAGTGCACTCAGGCGGCTAATTTTATCATTTGAGTCTTTTCTTTCCAGAGCATACATATATATTCTGTTGGACCAGAAGATTCTCAGTATTTGTTAGTAAAGACTTGGATGGAGTTCAAGTCTTCAATAGCCATATTTTCACTCTCATTTGAAAAAAAATATTCAAGATCATGTCATTTTTCCCAGAAAATAATACTTTTGCTCGTGCAATTTTTATTTCGTTACAACCTAATATGTGTATATTTATTGTTATATTTATATTTAAATATTGCTATTGTCTCTTCTATTCAAAGCGTTTATCAGCAGCCAATAACATTCAGACACTCATCTGAAATACATATAGAACAAGAACAAAAACAAACAAAATTTCTACTATTTAACCTAAGCCAAACAAGTGTTTATTTCTTTATTTATTTATTTATATGTATGCATGTATGTATTTTGTTTTTGCATTTTGATAATATGATAAGATAAACGGCTGTAGTTATGTAGTTATCCACATACATATACACATACATACATACGAGTATGTATGTATGAATGTACAGACGAGTACATAGTTACAGTCGTTAGAGTCTCAAATAGAACGCGATTGTTATTTAATTTGCAACAATAACTGGATGCATATGATTATGGACAGTGTCTGGACATTGAATTGGGACATATAAACAGCTGTTTATAAACGTATGACCATAATGTGGATTTTATATGTATATTGTGATTCCCGAACTAGAGTTGAATTATATTTCAAACATTAACTTTGACGGACTGCTTAGATGAGAAATTCATTTGACTTTTGGGAGCTTTTTAAAACAATATCAAAAATGTTCTAAATCGATTTAGCCATGTTCATCTTACTATTTATTGTTGTAGTTGAAGTACGGCCATGACGGTAGTCCTAAGCCATTGGAATTCGGAATAAGTGATTTTCACTTACCAGTGATGGACTGACTGTATTATGTTTGAGGGAAGTAAGTTCACACTCACAAATTCTAACAACACATGTTGCTACCAAAATTGCAATACCACATAACGTTATATTTCTCTTCGGAACATCAATAGTAATAATGGGCCAAATCTGTACATGTTTCTATCCAAGCTCCATGCAAATTTCCCTTCCGAATTTACACACAGGTCAGAAATGAGTTATTTAAAAAACATCAAGTGATAATCTTCATAAAACAGAATAATTAAGTCGGCTAATTTGAACTCAAATCCTCAAACCAGCGAATAGCCACATCGATTATGCATGTGATATGAAAATTTCAGGATGGAATTACAACGGATTCTGTTTCAAAGACAAGCATTTTTAACAGAAAATATGTATTTCTATGATTCTTCTGAAGAAGCCATTATAATTAACGTAGAACCCATTGGAATTCCATTCTGAAATTATCCGGTCACATACATAATCGATGTTGGGATTCGCAGATAACTTCAAAAGAAATTTGAATTTTTGGACTGATGGTCAAACATGTATAATAAAATTAAAATATGAAAAATATAATGTGACGAACTATTTCGAAAACCATCATGTCCAAATTCGATTGTTAGGTTATGAAGAGAGCTATTTTTCGTAGCCCAACCTAATGCACCATCATCGTAGTAATGTATAAGAAAGTGGGCGGAAAATTAAATATCAAATATCAAGAAATCGATATAGATGTCATTAAGGCTATAATTTCATCTAGGCTGTGGTACATTTGTGTGGGATGTACTGGAAGCGGCGTGATAAAAGCATAACTATTTGTTGAGTTAAAAGTGAAAGCACAAAGATCAAATTGTATGCAATATTGGATTTATATTAACCGAGGATTTGTTGGCAGGTACCATAGGTCTGCTACAATATCTTCTTTGTTCTCAACTAACAACATATAATTTTTAATTTAACCTAGGATTTGTGTTTTTTGTGTAAATTTTGGGGAAAATATTAATATATGCAAAGTTTGAATAAATTCCTTAACTCATTTCGAAAGTTGTCGTCGGATTTACGAATTAGTTCATGACGGCCCCATTTTAATGACCGGGCACTGTATGCCATCGTTTGATGCCCGTAGTAAAAATGCACATTTGTGTACATTTGTACTTGTGCAACAGAGATTTGGAATAATTTCAAGAGAGCTTCTCAGCCGTTCTCCGTGCCAGGTTTTTGGTAACTTTGTAGTCAGTCTTCCAACTATAGATAAGAAATAATTGAACTTGCTCTGTTTCCAGGAACTGTAGGCATTGTCTAATAATGTACAGTGAAATATTTATGTAGAAATTATACAAATTGGCATTAAAAACGGCCAATTCATTTCTATTTTACGAGTATTTTGTTTGGAGGACAATGAACAAAATAGAAACGAAACATAGTGTAGGTAAATATACATTCGACAAGATAACAGAGATGCGAATGTTATTTGAAAAATAGTATTGTCATTCTAATTTAGAAAAGGTGTGTTTATCAAACACTCGACAGAGTGCACAGCAGAGGGGTAAAAAACGTAAAGAATAAATAAGTTTTTAATGAAATTAATTGCTAAAAGTCCACGGCCATTGTAGACATTTCTAGATGCAATAACACTATGCCAAAATGTGGCTTCTAGAATGGTAAGAAGCCTAATCGCAAGTTGACACTTTTATATACAAATCTGTAGAGATTTTCTTCAATTTTAATTGTGCCCAGTTGCTCAAATATAATTTGTGCTAATTTCATTGAGATCTGTACTTTAATTACATGAAGAGATGGACAAATCAGACGAATTCCGAAATGTATAGGTAATGGGTATATTTCGCCTCCTTTTTTATTTTACCAAACAAATGGTACAAATAATAAGTAATATAACAAGTAATATTCCGGGAGCCAGCAACTTGTTTGGTTACATCATAGGTATCACGGCTTAAACTTTTAGGATATGTTCCTTTATTTTTGGAAAGAAAAAAATGCAAGTCTGGCAAGCCTTAGGGTGGCTTTGGCCCCCCAGCAATTTTTTAGGTCGAAAAAGGTAGTGACATTTCCACAACTTCCCTATAAGTAAAATTGTCAAATCTTTTATGGTAGCTTCATATTGTAGAAAGAAGAAATCCATGTCTGACAAACATTCGGGGAGGCTTTGGCCCCCCTGCACTTGCCAGTCTATCAATTGCTGATACACATTTCCATGGAAAAACTGCTAAATCAAAAAAAACTGTCCTCTATTGCGAGATTGTCCAGAAATCGACGAAGTTGTTTGTTTAAAATACATATGTATTTTAAACAAACATTCAGATTGTATACATAAATAAAATATTAAATTTTTTTTTCTTAATTGAAGTAAGAGAGTATGCATTCCTACAAAATTAATCAAAAACATTAGCTTGTCCAAATCCAACTGATAATTCCAAAATTTCGTAAAGTTTTATCCGCCCATATAATTTTTATTCAAAATGTTAACCTATACACACTAAAACTAGACGACATTAGTTCTCATTTGGTAGTTTTAGCATATTTGGCCGCAGTGGAAACACTCTCTCTAAGGAGATTTTTCATATTATTTTTCTACTCTCAATTTCTTTTGGAATATTTGGTTCTTAGAATGGAGGACTCTCTGTGGTGTAAATTTGATGGCACTATATATGACCAGTTGGCCACATTTGACGCACTCTCGCTGACAAGAACTTTCAAAACATTCAAAATTTCTCCACTCCCCCAACTTGTGTTAGAATATTTGGTTCATAAGGTTGGATTTTTCATCTTCAGTTTGGTGAACCTGTCTTTATCTAGGTTGATGCGCTCTCTCTGAGCAGAGTTAAACAATCTCCATTATTAGATTGTTTTGGAATATTTGATTTATAGATTTGTATTTGGCATCCCAAGGGCTTTCTGCGCTGGCAATTTGGTGGCCCTATCTATTCTGCAACAAGTATCCTGGCAACTTTTATCCACGAAAACCAGTGCATTATTAAATACTCCTAGAGCATCTCAGAAAGTTTAATATTTAAACGACAGCGGATAATATCCGTAACTATTTACGGATAATAACGCTTGAATTGTTATGCATAATTGTCCCAATATTCAACGGCTAGAGTTGATTATTAGTCCTTTTTCCAAAGGATTTGCCCTCAAAACATGTAAATAAAATTTACTTATGCTACGACTAACTGGATCGACACAAAGCCACACTTTTCCAAGAACTGAACACAGCCTGCTTGTCAAAGTATCCCACAGATATTTTTGCAGCAACGCAAATATTTGAGTTGTATAGCTTCTGTGAAATATGATTTTATAATTAGAATACATATTCATAATCGAAAATGATTTCATTAATTCACTCACCTTCTTAACACCTCGAAATGCATAAACGTATAATTCTCGGCCAAAGTTAAAACAGATGCGATCACCACCCAACACCTGATTCATGGGCATTCCATTCTGATCTATGCCACCACTACTTCCAACACCCACACCCCCCGAACCATTCATCATGGTGTGCATAGACATGCCGGCACCCAAACGGGCATCCATCGACGAAGGTACAACATACTGGGATTGTGAATGGGCCGCCGGACCATTTAGCGAAGACGATGACTGCAGACCATCATAACCATCTCCAGCTGCACCACAACCATTTGACGAAGTTGCTGACGATGAGTTGCCTACGTTTAACGGACGACTATTTATACCATTCGAAGGGTTCGTTGATGAAGCTGCCGTCGACGATGCTCCACCGCCCGTTGGCGGATTTGGCAAGGTGACAATGGAGACACGTACTTGGGGCGAACTCTGATTATTGGTGTAGCCCACGCGATTAGGCCGCGAATATTCGGAGAGGGTGAGTAGCCGGTAGGTACCCTCTCGCGTGATAAATTGCGTCTTCAGGTCATCCTTGACATTGGGATCTAGTTGTGTTGCCATTACGGCAACTTAAATTAGTAAATGATGTTACCTATTCCACCGTTCTGCCTTTTGACGTCTCCGTTGACTTTTTTAGCAGATGATGTTGGTGTAACTTGGTCGTCAGCCTATTAGTTGGCCGTTTGTTTTGTTATTTTTTCTATTATGATGGTATAGTCTTCAAGTTTATTCCCTTTTCTGCCTCTCCTTCAAAGGGAGTTGGCTTTTTTCTTCGCTCACTTGAGGTTTTGTTTTTGTTTTTTTCCTGCTTTTCTTCTAGTATTCTTTTGTGCCGAGACGGTGTTAATTTGTATTAGCTTTTCACTTTTTTATAATTAAATTTATTCTTTTACTCATGTTTTATTTCTACTTCATTTTCTTTGACTTGACAAATTACACACATTTCACATTTCTCATTTCTTCTGATAGCAATAGGAAAAATTGCACTTACACACACACACAGGTACGCACACCGCACACACTAGCACACATTTTTACACAACACATTCAATTTCACACACATGACGAGGAATCTTGATGTTTTCTATAATAGTTGTTTTTTTCTTGTTTTTTGGCAAGTGGGTGTGGAGGAGATAATAAATTTTTGCGTAATTTAATTTCCCTCAACGCTATCAGCTGCAATCGTCCCGAAATTCCTTTGCACCATCGCTGTTTCCTTGGGGTTCTTTTAACTTCTAGCTTTACATTTTTCACTTTTTTGTTACGGCCATCACGAAAAAGAAAAATTATGTTTTTTCGGTTGACACACACTCAGATTTTTTTGTTCTGTGGTTTGGTTTTCATTTACTACTACTTATTTCTCACATCTACTTTCCGGTTTTACTATTTGGTAGCAGGTGATTTGTAAATCTATTTCATGTTTCCATTATTAGTTATTTTATTTGTATTAATTGCAAATTTTAATTTTGTTGAGATTAATTTGTATTCTTGTATTCTAAATCGAATCCGTTTGACACACACTCAGAAGATTTTTTGTTCTTATGTTATGATGTACTAAATGATACAACTCTGGTCGGTCGTATCGTCGAGAACTGTCAATTGTCAGGAAGATAACACATGACTCTCCTTTCAAAAATTCTCTCACGTAGGTATGATTCGATTTGCAACCAAAAATAGTTAGCTTATGCGGAATGATATAACTATTTATCTATTTTGTATTTGATTCATAATTTATTTTGCTACCACTATATAAATATTAACAATTTTGGATTTCTCCTTTCGCATTTGTGTTTTGTTCAGCTTTGAAAAAACGACAACACAATCTTGCACACATGGGTTTAGACGACGAGCGACAGATGATATAATCCCAAATATTAATTGATCACAGCTAAGCATTTCATTATCTCAATTAAATTAAAAACAATTAATTTTATGAAAAATATTAACAGCGAAGTACCAAATGATACAACTCTGGCCAGGTATATAATTGTGCAACCATGACAAATCCCATCAAAGGAAGAGAGGAACAAAGAGGACGTCAAAAACGTACGAATGAAGAATAAGCATAAAGAAGACGACTAAAAACAAGCCAAATCGAGACTCCATGCGAAATTAAATGAAATTGCTTTAATTGCGTCTAGAAATTCAATAGTAGGGCTGTTTTTCTTTAATGCTGAATAGCTAAACTGTCATAACAAAAACCTAAATGAAAAGGATAAAATTTCACTCAATGTGTGTATGAAAACAAATTTTGAAAAAATAATTTTATTTATTTATTAACATTCGAAAAAATAACGGAGCCAAATAGGCTGCATATGGTAACAAATCACTTCCATCTTACCGCCTTGACACACTGCATGCGAAATCTAGTTTAAATGGCGTAAGTTCGATTTTCAAATGTCACATTTGTATGAAATCTGACATTTGTAAATCGAACTTTTGTCATTTAAACTAGATTTCACATGCAGTGTGTCAAGATTTTCTCCTCTGGGGTATGTCCAAAACCGGCTACGCAGACTAAAGTTTTCATGGGTAACCGGCCTTCGGCCGGGGTTAAAGATTTTCTCCTCTGGGGTATGTCCAAAACCGGCTACGCAGACTAAAGTTTTTCTGCGTAGCCGGCCTTCGGCCGGGGTTAAAGATTTTCTCCTCTGGGGTATGTCCAAAACCGGCTACGCAGACTAAAGTTTTCATGGGTAACCGGCCTTCGGCCGGGGTTAAAGATTTTCTCTTCTGGGGTATGTCCAAAACCGGCTACGCAGACTAAAGTTTTTCTGCGTAGCAGGCCTTCGGCCGGGGTTAAAGATTTTCTCCTCTGGGGTATGTCCAAAACCGGCTACGCAGACTAAAGTTTTTCTGCGTAGCCGGCCTTCGGCCGGGGTTAAAGATTTTCTCCTCTGGGGTATGTCCAAAACCGGCTACGCAGACTAAAGTTTTTCTGCGTTGACGGCCTTCGGCGGGGTTAAAGATTTTCTCCTCCGGGGTATGTCCAAAACCGGCAACGCAGACTAAATTTATATTCAAAATTTATATTTTGTAAAAATTAAAAAAAAACACTCGGAAGATTGTAAAACAAAGCCAGAATACGGTTGGCTTGTAATTGTTTAAGAAATAGATAACTAAATCATAGGACAACTTTGAAGTTGAATATCTTCGGTTCCAAGAGGGTTAAGGAGCTGCAAACTACCTTAAAAGAAAGCTGGAAGTCTTGATTATAAACCTATATATACGATGGCGTACCTCAATATAGGACCTATCTCGGAAAGTGGACCTTAGCGCCAACAAATTTATTTTTTGTTGTGTTCAGATCAAAAAGTTCTATCTATAGTGGAAATTTGAAACAATTCTGAGAATCGCACATAAACTATATTTATGCCACAGTCACTACTCCCTCCTTCCAATACCTGATCTTCTTTCCGCCAATGCAATGCACTGCATTTATAGGGGTCATCCCCTTAGTGTTGGTTCAGTAAAAAAAATAAATAAAAATAATAAAAACAATATTAAAATTTATACAAATAACTAAAATACCCTATACATCCCAAGAAGCAAAGAAGAAAATGACATTAATAGGGCTGTTTTTCTTTAAGCCGGGATAACAAGCTGCGATAACAAACATAATTAATAAAATTTTCGTTAATAAAAATTTTTGCTCCAAATTAGAAAATTATTTTCTTATTATTTTTCACATTGTCGCCAACTACAATATAAATATATGCATCGAAAGAAATCTTCAAACAAATACTTTGTGTTGACTTTATTGGATGTTGCCTCGATTATCATAATTTTGACGTACACTGGATATTTATCCAGGCTAAGTCCAAAATTTGTAACACAAAATTATTTTTTCAAAATTTCTTTTCACACAGACATTGATATTGCTTACTAGCTTTATATTTGTATGCAATTTACTCGCTTAACAAGAAAGTTACTGAGTAAGATAGTGCCCGAATTTTATCAAGTCTTTTAATTTTAAGCTATTAAGACCAATCAAACAGACCTAATAATTATCCAGTGTAATAGCCTTGTAACTGGATGTGAAATTTGTATGGGATTTGACATTTGTAAATCGAACTTGTCATTTCAGCTAGATTTCGCATGCAGTGTGACAAGGGTAGTAAAAAGCTCATTATAGGAGGTTTAGATACACCAAATATTTGGACAAAATCGTGTTGCTCAAAATTCGAAAAAATCAGTTTTGTATAAACTTGTGTTACCCCACAAATGCAAACTTTGTGAAAAGCGGCTTTTTGCGCAAATATTTGGTGTGCATAAACCCACTATTAAGAAACTTGTACAAAACGTTATTTTCGCGTTATTTTCAATGTAAATTATTTTTGTAACAATGAAAATTAGTACAGAAATTAAAGCGAGCATTTATGGCCTTTTCAGACTGTGTTTTAAATCAAGCGATTTCAGGTCAAGATCGATTGTCAAATAACATTTATAAATAGACTGTGACAGTCTAGCTAGATTTAGCCTGCAGTTTGAAAAGGCTATTATGTCATTTCAGCTCGATAACAGATGCAGTGGATGAAAATGCTATACTTTTTACACCTATGATAAATTGTAAACAAGGCTTCGAAGAATTTAATATTACAGACGGCTTGTGACGCCGTCAGCTTCATGGCGTCTTCGTTCTTATCTTTTGACATTTGTATTTTTTTCGGTGGTTGTTTATAGTTTTCGCAAGGATATAAGGATGATAACTGTCTGTCCTGTTAAAAAGTTGAAAATATATTTGCATGGCAATCAATAAAATATATAAATAGCCACAAATAAACTTACATACACACAATAAATAGAAAGAGATTTATAATCAATTTAGTGTAGGTACGTTTGGTCAACGTTTGTATATCGCTGATTTTCTATGGCTTTGGGCAGTGAATCATCAGAACAGGACTATTGAAAAATTACTACGTTCTCTTCATAGACATGTAAAAGAATAATTTATTTCTGATATGTAAAACGAAATTAATGAAGTTGAACTGTTAAGGTAATGTAAGGTTTTGTACAACTGTTTAGTAGTTTGATTATAATTATACTTTTATTAGCTATCATTTTGCACATTTTATTTATTTTCTTTATGTAATTACTTATTAATTAAATTACTTTCGGGTCATCTGTTTTGAATACTGGCAGATTTTGACGGAGATAGCTATTTTATACTGACCTGAAATTATTTATTCGTTATGATCTAAGACTAAGTTAACCGTTAAAAAACAAATTGGTTTGAATTACCAAATACAGGGTCACATAAAGACGTAGATTCTATACAGTAGCGTTAATAGCACGACCTTTTATTAATTCAAGACCTTTTATTAATGTTTCTAGTTACTACTCATTTTCGGTTAAATTTTTAAATATTATTACCTTATTTGTTTGCTTATTATATACTTTCATACATATTGTAAAAAAAAATACAAATCCATTGTTATTATTTATCTTCCAATCACTTTTATCTACCAAATACCTTCTTTTATTATTATATTAAGTTTTTAAATAAATCATGTTTATAAGTTTGTATGGATTATATAGCTTTGGTGTAGTTAATTTGTTTGCCTATTCTACTCTATGCCTACATATGTATTTTAAAAAGTACTTTTAAGTTTTCTGTCATTGTTTATCTTTTCAATAAATACTTGCATTTTTTAAACTACAAAAGTCCTTTCTTTTTAATTTTTATTAAGGGTTGCAGCTCATTACGCTTTTTATTTATGTACTTACAATACCTCAAATCACATTAAAGAGACTCTATCGCCGAACTGTCTCGAAAATATATCTGCAATAGTGTTGTCTCGATGAGCTGAATAAATTCCATGGGATATAAATATAACGTATCTACGTCATTCACACATCAAAGTTTAAATTGAGATACTATGTGCCAAAGTGCCCACAGGCCAGGTCAAACGTTATCAGGCTGTGTTAGGTTGGAAAAGATTTTGGAATAATACAATAATTCCCATCCATCCATTATTTATTCTATTCTATCTTGTCCTGTCCTGCCTTCATACACTACTGAAACTCCTATAACACTGTGTAAGGTCAATTCCGCTTTTCACTGAAAACAGAACTTCTCCCGTAGGTCTTTTTCATCCTAATTTACTATTCTCGTGCTAAAATGCTGTTTTATTTCGTAAATTCTGTTTTTCTTTTTAATTTTTCACTTTATTCAGTTCGTTCCACTTCAAATTCACTTTAACGGATTGTAATCAAAGATTTTTCCCCATCCCAAACAGATTTACACGCTACGAAAAGAAAAGGATTTGTAAACTTCATAATTCTACAAAAGTACTAATACATTGGCAATAACATAAAAAATAGATTGAATTTCGACAAATATTTCCATACTACACGATGGAGGACAGAAAATCGACCAAATCAGATGCCAAGCATCAAAATGCCGAAGGAAGGAAGGAATCGAAATCATCATCTGGGAAGACGTCAAGCTCAAAATCAAATAAATATTCTGAGCGTAGTAATAGCCGTGAAAGTTCTATGGCGATACAAAAGTACAATCCCAACATGCGTTTCATACGCAAAAGTGTTGAAACGAAACCAAATGTTGCCACCAACTATTTGGAATTGGAAACCGAATTCCCTCGTGATTATGATGACAATATTGAGATGCTGTCGCGAGAAGCTGAACATTTGGAGGAACAATTTCGCACGCCGACGCGTACAAGTGCTACGGACTTGTCCTGCACTCAACTACAACTGGCAACAGTAACAGAGGTGGTGCGTCCTGCAACCCCCATAAGGCTTAGGAGAGCTGAAAGTACAGAGACAAAGAGCAAGGAATCGCCGGAAACGCCAGAAAAGGAAATGACCAAAACAAAGGGTGTTAAGCACTCCAAGCGTGTTGGCTTCAAAGTAGAAGAAAAGCTCGAAGAACATATAGCCGAGTGCAGCGTTGTGGCTAAAGGGACATCCAAACTATCGCGCATTGAAGAGAGTAATAAACAACAACAGCAGCAACAAGAGCAAGAACAACAGCCACAACAACTTTCTTCTGCAGAGGAACAATTATTGCCGACCACCGCACCCGAGAGTCCTCAAGCCGGTGATCAGAAACGTAATGCACAATTTCCCAAAACGTCGACTACGACTACACCGCCTACTGCTCCCCTACCCATTACATCAAGTTCCGCAAAAGATGATGATGACGAACCAGTGGCTATGTCACCGTGTGGTCGATTCTTCAAATACGACAAAGAAGTTGGTCGTGGTAGTTTTAAGACGGTTTATCGAGGTCTTGACACCGAGACAGGCGTTGCAGTGGCCTGGTGTGAGTTGCTGGACAAACAGGTGAAGAAAAGTGAAAGAAAGCGATTTCGTGAAGAGGCAGACATGTTGAAGAAACTGCAACATCCCAACATTGTACGTTTCTACACATACTGGGAATTTAGTGTAGCTCGTAAAAAGAACATAGTTTTAGTCACAGAATTGATGTTGTCCGGAACATTGAAGTCGTATCTGAAGCGATTCAAGAAAATCAATCCAAAGGTTTTGAAGTCATGGTGTCGTCAAATTCTGAAGGGTTTACATTTCTTGCACACCCGCCCTCTGCCCATTATACATCGTGATTTGAAATGTGACAACATATTCATAACTGGAACTACGGGAAGTGTAAAAATTGGTGACCTGGGTTTGGCTACCCTCAAAAACCGTTCGCATGCAAAGTCGGTAATTGGCACCCCAGAATTCATGGCCCCCGAAATGTACGAAGAACACTATGATGAGTCGGTGGATGTTTACGCCTTTGGCATGTGCATGTTGGAGATGGCGGTGTCCGAATATCCCTACAGTGAATGTAAGGGTCCGGCTCAGATCTACAAAAAAGTTATATCCGGCATTAAACCGGCTGCTTTGAGCAAAGTCGAAGATCCCAAAGTGAGAGAGATCATTGAGAAATGCATTGAGCTGCGCAAGGAGGATCGTCCGAAATGTAAAGATTTGCTCAACTCTGAATTCTTTGAGGAAGACATTGGCATACGTGTCGAACCAACTTCCACCGAAACGTTCCTTGACAATCCCAGCAACAATGTCATCGAGTTCCGTTTGCGTTTCTTGGATCCCAAGAAGCGTTCGTCGAAACACAAGGAAAACGAGGCCATACAATTTGAATATGATGTAAAAAATGATGACTGCGAGCGGGTGTGTGACGACATGAAGCAGGAGAATATCATAACGGAGGATGATGCTCGAGCCATAGTGAGACTGCTGAAGGTTCAGGTATTTTCATTGCTCAAAGAGCGCATTCAACGTCAAACCCAATTTCAGTTGCAAAATGAAAAGTCTCGCTTAGAGAAGATAGCTTTGCAGAAACAACGTGAAATGCTACCGGAGAACGTCGAGGAAGAGGAGGAGGAGGACGAGGCAGATTCGGAGGAAGATGAGGATGGCACGAAAGCCAGCCAAAGACAACAAAACCAATCGCAGACAACCACACAAAATCAGGTCGACGATGGCAATCAGCAACAGCAACGACCTCAAAATTATTTACACTTTCAGTCGCCACTGATGACATCGTCCGGTTCACAAGAAGACCAGTTGACATCTCCTACCACGGCTCAGTCTCAGCCTCAATTTTACAATACTCAAATGGCATTAGCTTCATCCCTAAATGCAATACTGCAGTCCAGTCAGAACTTCCCACAGCAACAGCAGCAGTCACAATCCCAGCCTCAGCCCCATCAGGATTATTTGGTACAACAACAGCCACAACAAACTCCACAAGAATTTGCATCGCCACAACAGCAGACGCAGCAACAACATCAATCTCAAATAGAATTTGCTCCGCAACAACCAATTCAGCAACAAGAAGAACTTGCAACGCTACAACAGCAGACCCAGCAGCAACAACAACCTCAAATTGAATATGTATCGCAACAATCGTTGCAACAGCAAGAATTCGCAGCTCCACAGCCGCAGACTCAGCAACATCAAGCTCAAATTGAGTTTGTACCGCAACAGACGTTACAGCAACAAGAGTTTACAGCACCTCAACTGCTGCAAACCCAACAGCATCAACCTCCGATAGAATATGCAGTGCAACAACCGCTACAGCAGCAAGAATTTACAGCACCACAGCAGCAGACCCAGCAACAACAACCTCCAATTGAATATTCATCACAGCAATCGCTCCAACAACAAGATTTTGCATCGCCACAGCAGCAGACTCAGCAACATCAACCTCAAATTGAATATGTACCACAACAACCTTTACAACAACAAGAATTTGCAGCACCCCAACAGCTGTCGCAACAACATCAGCCACAAATTGAATTCGTTCCACAACAACCAGTACAACAACAAGAATTTGCAGCACCACAACAGCAGACACAGCAACATCAACCTCAAATTGAATATACATCTCAACAATCTCTGCAGCAGCAAGAATTTACCGCACCACAACAACAGCAGAATCTGCAACATCAACATCAACCTCAAATTGAATATACATCACAACAACCAGAATTTGCAGCAGCGCAGCAATCGACCCAGCAACATCAACCTCAAGTTGAATACGCTCCGCAACAGCCTCAGCAGCCCCAACCACAGCAAGACTTTTTAAACCATCACCAACCACAGCAGCAAGCTGGTATGTTGCAACAGTTGCAAACAATACAAATTCAACCCCAGACAGCACAGATGCAGCAGTTCCCCATTCCAGTACAATATAACATTCCTCAACACATAATGCAGAACCAAACGATGCAGCAGCAACAATTTTCGCCGCAGGATACGAATAGCCAGACATTGCTGTCGCAACCGTCTCAAGTAACGACTCAACAGCAGCCAACAACAATTCCTTCATATGATCCACAACAACACATACTACAGGATCCAACAACACAACAACAACAACTATTCCAACAGCAGCTGCAACAATCAGCAGCACCTCCACAAGCCACACAAGATTCACCACCGTCCATGCAGCAGCAACCTCATATGATGGGCGGAGATACAGTTATCCTAAACGGCAATGGAAGGATGGAACATATGCCCGAGGTTAATATCACTACTGTCGATCATGGCCGGACTGCAATATCTAATGGTGCAGTGGAAAACGAGCAAAACGTTATAAATCCTATGGATAATGTAAATCTTGATTTGTCATCAAAGTTACCGGATACGCCAGTGTTCAATGCTGTCGCCGCCCCAGTAATAGCGTCCAGTACCGAGTATCAACAAGTGATGAATGAAGCCAGTGCGAATGTTATGTCTACATTGCAGGCAGCATCATCATCACAGGTTCCCGCTATAACAGAATGCCGGGATTCGACTCTCAATGAGAATGTGCTCATTTCCGAGACGGAATCTCGTAAAACTAGTACCGCCTCGGAATATACAACCATATCGTCCGATGTGTATTCTCCTGACAACACAATTACACCAAATTCTGTATTTCCACCGCGCAACATTGGTCAATATTTTGAAATTGGCCTTAATGCCGATCAGCCTCTGCCCAATGAGTATCCAACAAATATGAATGTTATCAAAGATTCCTTGCAGGATATCAGAAAAGACGACGCGAGTAATTTGAGTAGTGATGAATGCACTACGGAGAATTCGTCCCCGCCATACGACCTGAGAAGGAGGGTGAGGAAAACGAATACTAACAATAGTAGTGTAAATACGGGGGCTCGAAAAATTTCACGGTTTTTTGTAAATCCCGTAGTCTTACCCAACACTAACAGCGAAGATCAACTGTCCTCAGTCGATAAAAATGTGGCCAATGGTGAGAACGCTTTACAAAATGGATCGGCGACCACTGGACCTGTATATGTTACCCCTTCTGGCGACGACAGTAGCTCTGCGGTGGCAGCGAATGGCAATGCCAATCACTCCCTGGAACAATTGAAAATTGAATTGGAGAATATCACGCATGCACAAGCATTTGCCTCGGCCATTGTGGCTTCGATAAACAGCGATCATTTGCAGCTCCAGACACAACAACAATTGACGCCAGTGCAACAGCTGAGCGTTCACCCAGACGATGACACTCCAACGGGACCATTAAGCTCAACACGTACATCCTCCACCTTTAATTCGCGGCGCACATCGTTGGATAACAGTGGCTGCAATGAAATACAAAACGCCCTTAGCCAGCTAAGCGAGTGCAATGATGTAGCCAACACCCAGCAGCAGACAATGCCACAGATACAACCACAGCAGCAGCAACAGTTCGCAGAATTTCCCAATAACGGCGAACCAATTGTGAATATATTCGAACATATTGAAATGCAGAAACTCTCGAAACAGAACAGTGTGGAAACGCCACAATTTCCTCCGATGTCTAGTGGTAGCGTGGACTCGACTATAACCACAAACACTAATACACAACGTTTGTGCGGCCTAAGTCAAAACTCCATAGCTGATTTGGAGAAAAAATTGGCGGCCCTGCGGAATGTTGAAATGTCCGATGAATTACTGAACGAACAACAACAGACCGAAAATGAACTCAACGCCCGAAAGATATCACGTTTCTGTGTCAGTCGTGTCCAAGAGCAGCAAGGCGCAACGAATGACCAACAGCAGGAGTTAGCAGACCAAGAACAAACCACTCCGACCCAGCAACAACCCTTTGTGGTGCCGGTGACTGTAGCGATTTTAAGACCCACCATTGACTTGCAGTCAATGGTCAATACAACCAGCAGCAATAGTTATAATACACCAACCGAATTGCTGTCGCCTTCATCTTTGAGCTACCAACCGTTGGGATCATTGTCCACAGCTTCAAAATCTGGCCCGGCTGTTGTCCTGCCACTACATACTCCAATGCAGGCGCCTGTGTATAATATGGAGCCCGCCGCTCAGTTGCAACAGCAGTTGCAACAGCAAATACAACAACAATTACAGCGATCGGCTTCTACACTACAAGGCGACGGAGGACAATTTGTGTCAAACTTCCATCACATTCAGCAGCACAATCAGTTGATAGCGCAATCGTTGGCTACGAATAGCCAAACGGGGCAAACTCATCAACAGCAGCAGCAGCAACAACACCAACAAATACCCCTACCCTTTGTTACACCCATCCAACAGCAACCAACATCTCTCCATCCCTATCCTTACATACCGCATGAACTCGTGGAAAGTGCTGCTCGTCTGTCATTGGCACAAGAGGAGCCCATGTCACTAGCTGCCACACATCCCAACTTGTTGCCCACAGTCATTCAATCGGATATAAAACATAATTTGGACTCATTGGTTAGCCAATTGTGCAGCACACGTTTGGGTTCCACCCAACATCAGCGGTTGTTGCTTCTACGACAACGGCAACTGATCGAAGAAGATGAGCTGCGCTTAAAGCACTATGTCGAGTATGAAAAGTTCCAAAAGGCGATGCGTCAATCCTCCGATGTCATACACACCCAACAGCCAATGTTATATATACAACCGACGACCATAAATCAACAGGGATACATAAACTTTGGTAGTGGTTTGATGCCGTCAATGCCCTTCGGTGGTGGCCACTCGTATCCACACTTTCAGCAGCAGCAACTCATAAATGCCAATGTTCAAACGTCAGCCATGTCGGCTTCCATGCAAGGATACGCTGCTGTTATGATCAATCCACAATTGGCCATGCAACAACAACAACAACAGCAGCAGCAACAACAACGACAACAACAAACCATGTCTCAACAACAGCCCCTATACACAATTGTCACAAATCTACCACACAGCAATGTTTCAGCTACTCAACAACCCCTTCAACATCAGCCCCCGATGACAAAGCAATCGAATTTATCAGCCACACAACCAAATGGGATGACTTTTGGGCAGGACTAGGGCACACTGAAACAAGATGTTAATGCGGATGTATGTGGACTGCCATTTTTCTGCTGGAGAGGCAATTGGAACCGAAATCAAACAAGTGATTAGGTTGACCCTTCGAAAAAGGAAACCTGTGGGACGTGAAGCGAATGTGCCTGCCTAGAAAAGGAGAGAAAAAGTAAGATGAAATATATTTTGAAAGACTGTGAATGATACATGATAAATGGAATGATACATCCCTAGTAACACTTGTAACCAAACATATTAGCAGTAGATTGCTGCTCCATATTAGATTTATTTGTGCTAAAAGTAATCTTTAATCTCGAACTTCCACAATGTCCTAGCCAATCTTTGAGCCAAGTTTCATACAACGAAAAAATTGTATCTAAGCGCTAGTCTCGATTCATGGTTTAACATAGGATCGATGTGCAATCGGCGCTAACTAAATTGAAACGACATGAAAAAGGCTCAAACAAAATATAAAAAATATCCATCATTACACCTTGAAAAGGTTTTAACCAAAACAACATACATATATATATGACTAAAGATTAATTTTAATTAGAAACGTGTCTAACATAACTCTAGGATTCCTTCCATGATCATCATCCTAATCCAAATATATTGCATAGACGATAAAAGGAACTTGGAAAGTTTTTCACCTCAGCACCATATCCATCTGATATCTAACAAATTCAACGCAGAAGTTTAATGTGTAGAATTTTGTTTAAGAACGCAACGCAAAACCATAAGGAGACATCGTAAAGCCAAAACATTTAACACTTTGATCGATATAAATCTCTTCAAAACATATAAAAAATCATATCTTTGACAACTTTTCAGAAGAGCGATTATAAACCTTCATATGTATCAAACTTGATTTTATATTTTATAATTAGAGCAGGGATCATTTTAATATGATGGTTTATAATCTATATGTTGCTCTCCTAAAAAGTTACCAAGAGATGTGACTTCCTTTTCCTTATTCCTTATATTCGTCTCGGACAAAAAAATATTAAAAATAAGGATTTAATAATACTTCATTCAAGGAAAATTACTAAAGGCTTAAGCTTTTATTGTTAAAAAATCATAGAACCTTTCGAGAAAAGTCTCTAGGCCATACACATTACATGGTTCGAAACCATGAGCTTTTCATCTCACCATCACACTATTTAAATGCAACGATAACACTAATAATAACCAGTACATAAGGTGGGAAATTTAACGAAAAAAATGATCGCCAAATCTTAAATCTTTCCTATCCTTGAATACCATTCAGTTGCTTATTTATGTAAAAGTACTTTAAAATGACCAAATGGCAAATGACAACCATCTTACACTCAAATAACCTAAGTGAGCTTCAACTCACACAGATGCTAACGTACAAGTTAACATGTTGATTTATATCGGTTAAATTCAACTAGGTACGAATGTGAATATTCCTAACCGTTCCGTATACACGTTACGAAAAAACACCTTTAAATAGATAACACATCGTCGAAGTGATAAAAAAGAAACTCCCGAATCTAAGATTCGCTTGTTGGCGTCTTTCAAAGCCGGAAAAAACAATTCATAAAGGAAAAACGAGTACAAACGGCTGGGCCGAACTTTACATACCCTCCACCATGGATTGCATTCCACAGAGGTCATATAATTTGAGCGATTTTGATGCAATTTGGCACAACACCTCACATTTCATCTAGAAACATCTGTAGGTTAAATCGGTTCAGATTTAGATATATCCCCCATACAAATTTCGCTCCCTATTTGACCTTTTCCGGCCTAGAAACCGTAAATTTTAACTGATTTTCTTCAACTTTGGCGTAACACCTTATATTTCAACCAGATACATTTCTGGTAAAAATGTTTCAAATCGGTTCAGATTTAGATATAGCTCCCATGAGGTTAACCGCTGTATAAACCACATAACTAAACCGATTTTCTTCAAATTCGGCAGGACAACTTATATTTACACTAGAAACATCTATGGTAAAAGAGGATGAGATCGGTTCAGATCGGTTATATATTGCTCCCATACAAATGGCATTCACGATTTTCACCTAATTGAATTGTAGTGAAGTAGAAAGTATAGGGTATCATATAGTCGACCCCGACCGACTTTAGCCTTTCCTTACTTGTTCCATTTTACCCTCTAAAAGTACGAATTACGAAAAACTCCTTTATTTCAATCAGAGGAATGTATACACAGAATTTCATTATTCTAGGTGCATCCGTTTGGTTGGTACCATTTTTATCCCTCTATTCCCATTTTACCCCTTAAAAGTACGAATTTGGGAAAAAAAAATACTTTTATATTATGTATTCAATCAATTTGTGGAATGTACACACCGATTTTCGTGTTTCTAGCTGCTCTCGCTTTATGGTGACGTTTTTGCTATAAGGGGAATACACATACCCAATATCAAGTAAATATAAGCAGACATATTGAATATATTGTATATTGGGGGATATTTGGGGTATTTTCAGTACTTGTGAGGGAAAATGTTTTCCCTCTGGACCGATTTCGCCCACTTTCAATTCCAACCGATCTACAACTATTAGACGTATTTCGTTTAGATGCTAGCGTGCTTTCAGCAGACGGACGGACATGGCTAGATCGTCTTAGAATTCTATGACGATCTAGAATATATGTAATTTATCTCAAGTCGATATTTCAAGGTGTTACAAACGGAATGACAAATTTAGTATACCCCCATCATGTGGTGGAGAGTATAATTAAAAATTTTTATATAGAGGTAGGCAAATAAATTACGAATCAAATATAAAATCGATATTTAATTTCATTCCGCAAAATCGTTTTCTTTTTTATGGAAAACCCCAAACGTCCACTCAGAAGAGTGAAATCGTCGTGCTAAAAAAATTGACGGAAGTGTTGTCATCAAAATATTTGCTGTTATTGATTTGAACAACTTTTAATTTCGCAAGGGTCTAATTTGTAATTTTTTAGCCCTATATCTATATTAGGTGAAACCCAGCTGATTTGAATTCTATAATTCGATTGTAACGGAAACTGTCAAATCCAATTCATTTTGATTGACAGTACGGATTATATTTTAAAAAATTGTCTGTATTTTGTGGCTGCCTGCTAACATCAATTTATGTAAATACGTTTCGCTATAACCCTTTTATTCAAAAACAGATTTTTCAAATGATTTAGTACATAAAAACATTTCTTCTTAAATGAAGAGATGCGTTAAAAAACCAGACACTTTGAAACTCAATCTGAAATTTAAAATCACGAAACCACGAGGAGTTGTATGAACCCCAGTGGAAGCCATCACAATACAATGTTGTTCAACTTTTAATTTTTTGCGCTAGTTTTAATTCCACTAATAGCTCATTAACACAAACGGCGATTAGCTCGATTTCAAATGACGCCCCATTGAAATTAGACACTTGAAATCGAAGTGTAAATTGTTCTTTGATGAACAAAACTGAATATGAACAAATCAATAAATTATTGGGCGACAAATCGTTGTAAAATAAAACAAACATTCCTAAAACAATATTAAATTCAGTTTACTTTAAACTCGAAAATAAAAATCATTTTACTAAATGATTAACAATAAAACTGATCTCATGAAAGGATATCACAAAATATATTAGATATTCCTTTGTTTAATTTTAATGAAAGATATCCCCTTATAATGAAAACAAAATGACGTGAAAATAAAACAATTCAGCAAAAGCCTAAATTTAAGATCCCATATGTGTATTATTTGTTATACTTCTTCTATGGTCTACCCAATGAAGCAAGATGTTCTTTTTTGCTCTATGGCAAATGAAAGCGAGAGAACAGAACTTTAGTTCTTCAATAAGGGGGGAAATAATTTAATTACTTTAAATAAATATAACAAAGTTATTCTTAGAAAACCGATTTATTAATTTTTTTGTTTGTTCTCTTATTCGTCGCACACTAAAGTAAAAGGGACACGGAAACGAATGAAATAGAACAAAAGGGCTGTTTTTCTTTAAGACTGAATAACTAAGCTGCGATAACAAAAACCTAAATAAAAAGTTAAAATTTCACTAAAAATATTTTTTTTAAATTGTCGCCAAAAGCAATATTAATGTATGTATGATAACAGATTTTGAAAAACTAATTTTGTGTGTTGTTGAGTTAGCCAGTGCAAGTAAAATTTATGGTTATAGCGGCCAAGTCCAAAAAAGTCAACACAAAATATTTTTTTTGAAAATTTGTTTTGATACAAATATTTGTATTGTAGTTGGCGAGAAAGTGAAACATTTTTTTTATTTTGTGTAAAAAAACAATATTAACGTTTTTGTTATCGCACTTACATATAGAAGATGAATTCTGGAGGCCAGCTGATTTGATTTTTTTAATTTCGATTGTAACCGAAAATCAAATCCTTGTTCTTTTGTTTGTTTTTTTCCTTATAGAAAAAATCATGTCATATTTATAATGCTTTTGGTGAATTGTGTTTTCATTTATGCAGCCTTTTCATTAAGCGATTATGTAAACGATTTTCACACAATAATAATTCAACATTCGACAGTACAGCTTGAAATGACATAAGGTCGATTTTCAAATGTTAAAAGTGTATGGGATCTGACATTTGTAATTCGACGCTATATCCTTTTCACAATGCATGCGAAATCTAACTGAAATGACATAGGTAGATTGACAAATGTCAGATCCCATACAAATTTGACATTTGAAAATCGACCTTATGTCATTTCTGCTAGATTTCGCATGTAGCTATTACTTTATATCTCATTTTCTTTGTTTACCTCGTGATATACAAACCTGGGGCCAAATCACGGAATTCGATATCGAGAAGTTACGATCGAAATCAATTTTTAATTATATGAAAGAAGTAGAAATTTCCAACAAAAACAAATAGGATGTCGTGATTAAGAATTTTGGAAATAATCTCATTGGGATTTGTATAATTTTTGTTCACATTTATGCATTTTTACAATAAATAAAATAACTTTTCGATCGTAACATTCTCGCTTTCGAATGCAGTGATTTGGACCCTGATCACACAAAAAGTGTGGAGTTTTTGGTAAATTTAAAAAAATTAAAAAAAAACGAAGAGACTCAAAATTTGCATCGTGTGGTTTCATTTACACTATGCGATATTACACTCAATCGCAGTATGCAAAGGCTGCTATACTAATAAAGACGTCAATATTTTAGAAAAAACTGATATCCTCTCTTATATATTATTTATAAATATTTATTGTTACTGTTAATTATGCTTAAGTAGTATTTGTTTAAATACATATAATGTATTCTCGTCCATAATATATTAACTGATTGTTTCATTATATATATCAACAATGTATGTGTACACACTCAAACGTACATTTTTAAGCATTGTCATGAAGTCATTTCAAATAAATGTATTCATAATAAAATCGAATTGTTGTTTTCTTTATACATGTATATGTTTCGATTTAAAATGTCAGATCCCATACAAATTTGATTTTTGAATAGCCTTGTTACACTACATGCGAAATCTAGTTTAAATGACGTAAGGTCGATTTTGAAATTTGTATGACATCTGACATTTGTAAATCGATATGGGGTTTATACATACCAAATATTTATACAAACTAATGTTTTCACAAATAGGAGGTATAGACACACCAAATATTTGCGCAAAATGCGAAATAATACGTTTACCATACGCTGTTGTTGGCCCACAAATGCAAATATGTGTGCAAAGAGGCATTTTGCGCAAATATTCTGTGCGGTTAAAATGACCTAAAATCAATAATTCACCGTACACATCTGATTTACAACCACGCACACGCATTGATTAGAAAAAAAAAAACATTTTCTCTGAGATTTTGAAGTGAAAACATGTACATGGCTGTGGTGCATCACAATAGTGACGATTATTATAGAAAGATGAAGAATAAATCAGAAAACAAGAATTTGGTGCAAGGAATGTAGAACCACGACAATTTAAAATATTTTTATTGTTTTTCATTTTTAACATTTCCCCTTTAACTATTAAAGTCAAATTTTTATTTATTGAATTTTCATATATTATATGAATATATATATATATATTTTTTTTTTTTGTCTTTAATTTATTTTGTTTAATTTCTACATTCTCCTTTTTTATGTATTTTAACTCATGATAATTTCAGCAGTTCTTTAAATTCGTCCGTAAAAAAAATAATTTGTAATGTTTCCGCTTCACGCGTGTACGTCTGCTCACGTTGAAATTCTTGTTGAAGTGCAAACGTCAGCTACAAACACAAAAACATTTGTACAAATTCAGCAAAAATCAAAAAATCTGATTTTAATTAAAATTTTTGCACAATAACACAAATGCGCACCCACAAATTCAAAATACCTGGCCCATTTGCGCAAATATTTGGTACGTCTAAACTCCCCTTAAACGAGAAGCGAAAGAACAAAGCCAAAAGTTGATTGTGTTTAACACATTGAGTGTCGTCAGTTTCCGTACGATACCTAAAGCTGGCCATAGACGAACGATAAATTCGAGCAATTTGTTGGGTTTGTGGTCGCTTTTTTACGTCTGTGGGGTAGTTTGCGAACAAATCATACGTGTGTGGGCTACTGCGCAAATTTTAAGTCATTTCGCCATTTCAGTTCCTCTTCAACCATTGTAAAGAAAGGTCGTGTAGTGCACACAAAAAATTTTTCTTTTCTAATTTTTTATTTTCCATGTCGAAACATGTATATATAATTAAAAGCGCAGCTGCATCAGCCGCTGCTTCGTCGCACATGTTTTTTTAAGTTTCCAATCAACAGAAAAAAACAATTGTTAAATAAAAAATTTTCTACCACAAAATTCTGACAGAAGCACAAACCGAAGTTCATACACAAAATGAACATGCGAGCGCGTCATCCGCTTCGTAGCATATGTTTACTCATCAACGTCGGCCGAATTATGATTTGTTCGAGCGTGTGTGGAGAAACGATATGCAATAAATCGCAGCAATAAATTTGCAAATCACACCAATAAATCGTTCGTCTAACGTTTCCGTACGACAGTGATTGCTTTTACTTATAGCCCAAAAAATGTTTGGCCTCCTGGGAAGGTTTGCATCAAAACCGCTTGGCACTCAATGTGTTAAGGCCATTTTAAACACACAAAATAATTGCGCAAAACGCCACTTTGCATAAAATTTTGTATTTGTGGGGCAACTCCACAGTATGTAAATCGTATTATCGCGCATTTTGCGTAATACATTTTTGCACAAATATTTTGAGTGTCTATAAAGGCCTTTGGGCGTTTACACTACGCGATTAGGCCCATGTCGCACTGACAGTAGTTTCGTCTTACATATTCGAATAAGAACGTATGCGACGGCACTATTGCCACAGCGACTTGCAACTGTCTTAAAATGTAAACAGCTCTATAGTTGTGAAAATGAACGATTTTACACTATTACATCTTTCAAAGAGCGAAATTGCTAGACGTGATTACCCCGAGTATTCCAGAATCATTTAGGTTGGATAGACGTCGCGCGCAGTTGCAATGTCAGCGAAAAGGCGAATGACCGAAAATAAAAACAACCGCTGTACTATTAACAAACAGATGTTGTTATTTTTATTCACGAAAAAATAGAAAAAGTTACGAGAACTTCCATAAAACGATATACAATAATTATTTAATTAATTTATAATTTAATTCCGACATTTCAACGCAAAATAGTGGAATAACACGAACATTATGCAGTGATACAATAAAAAATGGGCTGTGCCAAAAGCAGAAACCACCAATATAACAAGTAAATAGCAAAAAAAGAAATAAATGAAATGAAAGAGTGAAAAACTAAAACTAGCATAAAAAGTAGACAAATAAGCAAAATCAAATATGCAAAAACAACGTCGCATACTACGTCATTATTAGCAAAAATAAGAATGATTGATACAACTGTTGCGTTGCTTTGTTGGAGTTAATGGGGGACATTCGCATTAGCAGTATTTATTTATTCTTATTTTAATGAAAGACCGAACTTTGCACCGAATCTTCTTGTCGTGCAACAGCATACATCCATCCATACATGTATATCTGCTTACATATACTTGGTGGCACATAACATACGAAGAATATTAACCCTCTGCATTGACCACCACTTCCATTCACTACATTCATACCACATTCAACTCATATAGGCGTTTCTTTATTTGCTATTCCGAAGTGAGATGTGTCTTTAAGTATTTGGCAGTTAATTAGTATTGGTGAAGGAATGGACACATCTATCTTTGGTATGTATAATAGTATTTGGTATTTGTTTTCCCCATCACTCTAGTACATAATTATGCACATTCATCGGTACGTTCTATGCATCCATCCATCAGTGTCTTTGCGCGCGGGGATTACTGGCTGGATTATTGTTGTGTTCGTACTTATGTATGTACGTACATATATATGATGCATAATCAAATTCATATTGTTTATATTGCATGTCCGACAATGAATAAACACTTGACATCGTACTATTCATGGCGTATGGGAATAAAATTCATCTTTGAATCAGTTCAACAGGTACATGGTATGTGTGGATGTGTATTACTGCAGCCACCACAAAAGTTTGTGCCAAAAGCGCCAAAACAACAGTTTTATCACGAGCAGTACTACGAGGGTTGCCTCAAAAGTTTGTTTGGACACATAAAGGGAATGCCGTTATTATCTACTCGGCATCAAATTCATAAATAATAAGCCTATATACAAGCAAATTGGTTATATTTTTTGACATGACGGCGGCTTTGCATGTGCCATGGTTTTTCATTTCTAATTTGTCGTTTTTTCATCACTTTTGGGCTTTATAAGGTCTGTTCTGACTTCCACCTATGATTCAAACCAACATGGAAGTCAGATTTTTTCTTGGGTTTTATTTCATTTGATTTCGGGAATTATTTCTTTGATTGGGGATGATTGGTGTTTTTTGTTGCGGCGGATTTGTATGAAAAGTACCAAATTTGGAATTAACATCCCAGAGCATATTCTATATATAGTTCTATCACATATAATGAAGCTATATTACTGCAAAGCTTCATCTTTTCTATTGTATACATCACGAACATAAACTTTCAACATAACAATCTTGTGTCGGTCGTTGCTCTTCTGTTTCAACGAAGGAAGTCCATGTCCAAGGTAGATTCATATCACATAAATTTCTTCACTCGATTTTAACCAAGATTTTAAAATCCCATATATTGTGTTTTGACAGTAGGAATTATTATTAAAAATGGTCTGTATTTTGTTGTTGTCGATTTTGTTTTGCTCCGCTGGTATCACCTTGTATAAATGTTTATGTCGCTTTGTTCGGAAAGTCGATGCACTGAGTGTTCACAATGGAGATGACAATAATCAATATTTTAATTTTATATCACCATTTTGTTAAATGAAAGGTAAATTTAAATTTTCTTTTTTATTAACAATATAATTTCCCGCTTAAAAAATGAATAAAAAATGCAGTACATTGTCTATACAAAGACATTGCAATTACATAGACTTTGTCTGTATATTTAATGAGTTTTGCTAAAGCAGATGTGAAACATGTCATGCCAGTTCAGTTCAATTAATTCTATGTTGGTAAATCAAATTCAAAACTTCGTTTGAAATGATTTGTGATGTGATATTGTATTTGACAAGAGAACAAATTTCTGGAAAGTGCCCAAAATTTTGTGATCAACCCTCTTACATACATACATACATACATGTGTATATCTATTTATGATACATGCAAACATTATTTAGGAAAAGCCGTTCGAAATGACTGGGAACCTGCGATCCCCTGAACGACGTCATCGATACAGCTGTTGTGTGGTTAAATCAATAAATATTTGGTCCACATCTTCAGACACATGTTCATACTAAATAGAAATGCTAAATGCATAGAGAAACTTACCAACTGTTTTCCCTTTTAAATATAAATCTCACAAATGTTGAAATAATACAAATGTTTGTGGATCAATATTTATTCTTCAAGACATCAAACTAGAAGGGTTTCTTTTTATATAAATAGTTGCCAAACGTTACATTTTTGACATATGCAAAAATTTAGTTATGTCTGGAATAGCAGCGATCTGTTCTCAAAGGTTTCGTATGAATTATTTTTCAAACGAATTACTACATAAATATTGCATTCTTTCACTTTATTATACTCTTATGAATGTACTTGTATTGCTTTTGGACTCCTTTTTATAATACTAAACGAA
Organism: Polietes domitor; assembly: GCA_947397865.1. Taxonomy (NCBI): domain Eukaryota; kingdom Metazoa; phylum Arthropoda; class Insecta; order Diptera; family Muscidae; genus Polietes; species Polietes domitor. The sequence continues at coordinate 198,242,540 of OX377618.1, forward strand.
TCATTAAATTACGAAAACGATAAGAAATACTATTATCTTATTTCTACAGGGAGGACCATAACTTCTGCATTCATTCATAGTTTTTTCAGCGTTATAGGATTCGGTTTGTATCGTTGACCTTTTTGTTTGTTTAATTTTCTTATCGATTAATTCAGCTTGAGGTCATGAAAAAACTGGTGGTGTTTTTTTTATTATTTATTTCTATTTTATTTTCCCAATATTTCGGTTGCCTTCGTCAACCATCATCAGGGGATAAACACTAAACAAAAATATACACAAATTTTCCCTATCAATAACACGAAAAATATAATAATAATTATATTAAAAAATAATAGGCGTCGTCCTGTTGTCTGCACAAAGTCAACTAAAAGTCTCTGTTTGTCGGCTGTATTTTTGTATTATATGTCGATAAGCTTTCGCACAATTCTCTGTGTATGTTTTGTAATTTATCTACTTCTCCGTGGGAACGTCAATAATGTTCAATACTTCAAGAGTAAATCTTCGCTTATAATTTCTCTCCTCTGATAATATTTGTACGTCTTTGAAGTTTTGTGTATGGCCTGTCAGAGTACAGTGGGCCGCAAGAGTTGTTTTTTGCTCTATTGGCTTGCTAGTTGCTTTTTGGTCCGATTTATGTGAATAAACATATACCTTTTGGCATATGTTGGACTTGTAACCATTACAAGGAATCTTATAAACTACATTAGACTTGTCCTCTTTTTTATCTTAGATTTAGTTTTGCTGAATAAATTATTTACTCTACTATTTGTTTTTAGTGCTAATTGAAAATTGTCTTTGTTATAAACGTCAGCATTTTTGAACCTTTCAGAAAATCCTTGTACATACGTCAGCGGTTTATAGATTTTCTCCTCTTAGTATGGTTTATCAGATCGTCGATGGTTTGTTTAGGGAAGTCATTTGATCGTAGAATTTTCTTGATTTTGCGTTCATTGTCTTTGTCAAATGATGAGTCACTTATATTGAATACCCTATTTATAAAATTCGTCGCAGTGTTGATTATTGTTCGTCCATGATGTTTGGAATGATAATTTATAAGCTTTCCAGATGACGTTGGCTTCTGGAACCAGTTCAATTTTAGCTGGCTTCCTTGTCTATGTATTATAGAGTCAAGATATGGGAGTTTATTGTGTTCTTCTTTTTCCATAGTAAATTGTATTTGTCGATCAAATGAGTTCAGTGTTTTTAGGGTATAGTCAACTTCTTCCTTCCTTAGTATACCAAACAAATCGTGTACATATTTTGTGAGAATTATTGGTTTTGTCGTCAATGTCTCTATTGTACCGTCCAGGATTCCTTTGTAAGTTTTACTTGATTGTAACCATGGTGTGCCATCATACTGTACTCAGTTGTAATACGCCTTTCAGCTGGTTGTACTAATTGGGGACCATTTAAACCTTTGGTTTCAACTTTAAATTCCCTTTTTCCGAATGCCATCCGAATTTCTGTGATTTCTCGAATATACGCAACTTTTACCATAATATTCTTTTTTGTCACCGAGTTTTTTCTTTGGGGTATAAAATACCGTGAGTATATCGTCATCTAAAATCCACATTTTTCACAATTAATGTCTTTACGGTGGATGGGATGCAAATTTACCACGGAATAGATATTTTCTCTAAAGGGGTTTCGTTTGAAATTCTTTTCCATAACACGACAGTCAGAAATTAATCATTTGACTCACTTAGTCAACTTAGAGGTCCATCGTATTTCTATTTTTCTTTCTTGACAAAACAGAGATATTAAATCCGAAAACTGGAATGCGACTTTTGCACACATACTTGCTTACATACCCACATGCATATATTATTAAAAGATCAATGAATGAAAAAGGTTAATTGATGCATTTATTTATTAAATTTCTTCAATCAACACAGTCATCACCATTAACAATCTTACAGTAGATGACAGTAAATGTGATATGAGATGAATGATGATGAGACAGTAACAGATATTTTAAGATATCAATTTCAATTTTTATGGTAAAGTACGGACGTGTAGAAATGTTTTGGCTATAATTTCTTCGATATTAAAAATATATATATTTATTTCTGTCGTTCCAAAGCCAATCCGTTATAGTTATAATTCCGTTCTTTGTTTTAGTTTAAAACGTGTTCTACGCACGTTAGGTCGGCCATACACGTACAATTTTATCTGTCAGTATAAACTACACACACTGTCGGTTTAATATTCACGTACGTACAGTTCAATCCTTCAGTTTTTTCCATGCATTCGAACGAGTGGGACGATTTGGCCGCACTTGATGTACTTTTTCTAAGTTTACAAAAAGGAAAAAAACGTAATAAGTGGTACAAGAAGTTGTTGCTACAACGTAATTTATCTTCCCACATAAAATTCTTAAAATAATTAAATAAAGAACCATAAGAATTCTTCAATTATTTGTGCCTGACTCAATCAGTGTACCAAAAACAGCTTTCGTTGGTTTACCCATTTGAAGGTACAGTCATGAGAAGAGGGTGATTCCGCGTAAAGTGATACTTTTTTACACAATATCTACTCTCACGCGCGGACACTCCCTCAAGCGGACTAATTTCTTAAGTGGACTCTTTTTAAAGAATCATGTTTTATTTAAAATAAGTCATTATAATGAACCTCCATTAAGCGAAAACTTTATTATGTGGACACGCACATAAACTATATTTTTTATTTTAACTCCCATAAGTGGACACCTCCCTTATACGGAAAAATTTTGGGTGATCGTGCCTGTCCGCTGTTGCGAATATACAGGCCTGTTCTTACTTTCACGGTGTTTGAAACCACCGCGTTTTCGTGTTTTGAAATTGTATATATGTGGTCAAAACATCTATGTTTTTATACAAATCTCTTCATTTACACGATCTAAGAATAAAATGAAAGATATTTTTTGCAGTAAAAGTCAATTTTGAAGCAGAACATGAATCCGAGTAAATGTTGTCGGATTCAAATCGACTCGTTGTTCGGTTGTTCATAGATATTTTATAATTTTCAAATACACTATTTTTGTTCGTTAGAATGATAGTAATTAAAAAATAAAAATATTTTTTCTTTTTGGTTTTTAAGGATTTTTTGAAGCAGCTAAAAACGTTTTTTTCGATTTGACACCTCTTTATAAACCACTTAGAATACAACTATAAAAGGAATCTTTAACGAATATTTAAATAAGAAAAATGAAGACAACAAATTAAAATTCACCTCAAAAAGAACAATGCCCTCCTGCTGCTGGCTACGATGCATTGCTGAAGGTTGAGGCTGGATAGAAAAAAATATTCTGATCGGTATTGGTTAGCAAACGTCTGTAAGGCATTTACTACGCACTCTCTCGCATGTCTCACCGTGCTTTATCAAGGAGGACTACATTTGAGTGAAAATTTTAATATTTGTGGGCATCGAAATGTATGAGGAATTCCAGACGGCGCATAACCACATTTGGTGGTTGATGTGGTGGTTGGAGTTGTCTTTGCTCGATCGAAACAAAATAACGAGCAATAAATTAGTCATTGACTACTACTAGGTATTCTTCATTTAGACTTACAGACTGAATGGATGAATGTTTAACGTTTTTATACCATCACCCTACAGAGTAGGAGGGTATATATCATTTGGGACAGAAAAAAGTTTAACGCATTGAAATTATAACAAATTATCCTGCCCTTAGTAAAATTTAATTCATAATAGCGTCCACATGTTCTCTGAGAGTGAGGGTATATATAAGTCGGTTTAGCCGACTTAAGCTTACATACTTGTTATAGAACTGAGGCAGATGAATATCAGATCAGCAGTTTAGTTCCTCCTCCTTCATGCTGAAACACAAGAGTTTATTTTCGAGATTTACAAAGACGATGAATATTCTCAAAAAAATCAACCGCACTTAACATGCATTGTAAAGTATTATATACAAATGAATATCTTTAGGTTTTTAATAGAAAGTAAAAAATTGAAAACATCTCATTACCATTCATAGTCATATGCCTTTAGAATTTCCAAATCGTTGGATAGTACTCGAAAGATCTGGTAAGATGATGGTTCAGTGCAAAGGGTTGTTATATTACATACATACATTAATTCATTTATAACAATATTTATGGTACATATGATTTAATCAATTAAACTTTCTTCTACTTTCTAACTATTTTCTCATCTAGTTTCATTATAAAATTAAGTGGATACTCTTAAGCACCACGCCATACATACCCACCCCCTCCACATACACATATACACATGTTGATTCTGAAGCACTATTAACATTTCAAACTTAAAATTATTAGAATGGAGAACGCCAAAGTGGGTAACAACGCGGAAAGCAAAAAACCAAGACCCGAAACAAAAAACATCACACCAATGAAATCTTCCACTGGTAGTAGTAAAACGTCGCCCAACAGCCCCTATGTGACGCCCATCAAACAGAATGAGCGCGACAGTTCCACCTCGATGGCGATGCAGAAATACAATCCAAATATGCGCTTCATACGGCAGAGGGTGGAAACACCCGCCCGTAATATATCCACAAGTTATTTGGAATTGGAAACCGAATTTCCTCGTGACTATGATGACAACATTGAAATGCTATCCCGCGAAGCGGAACATTTGGAGGAACAATTTCGCACGCCGACACGTACAAGTGCTACGGATTTAAGTACCCCACAACTACCATCATCTGGAACAGGTTCAGCACGACCAAATAAGACTGCTCAATTCGCCAAAACGAAGGAAACTTCGCTGACCGAAACCGATCATGCAAATAATTCATATGTCTCCGAAAGCAAGGACGTCAAACCTCCGACCAATAAGAGCTCTAAACGTGTGGGTTTCAAGGTCGAGGAAAAAATCGAGAAACTTGAAGCCGAGTGCAGCGTTATACCGAAAGGCACCTCACAATTGACGAGCATTGAGGAGAGTGGACGACACGACACCTCAACGGAAGAACCGGCAGCACCCGTCATTACTGCCGATAGTCCTCAGAGTGGCGATCAGAAACCAGTTGTACAAGTTCCGAAGACGTCTACTTCTGTCACCCCGGTTATAACACCGGTGCCCTCAAGCTCCTCTTCCGTCAAAGACGACGACGACGAGCCGGTGGGTGTGTCTCCTTGTGGTCGATTTTTTAAATACGACAAAGAAGTTGGCCGTGGCAGTTTCAAGACGGTATACCGTGGTCTGGACACCGAGACGGGTGTAGCTGTGGCCTGGTGTGAGCTGCTGGACAAACAGGTGAAGAAAAGTGAAAGAAAGCGGTTCCGCGAAGAAGCAGATATGCTGAAGAAACTACAACACCCCAATATTGTGCGTTTCTATACATATTGGGAATTTGGGGTGGCTCGGAAAAAGAACATAGTTCTGGTCACCGAGCTGATGCTGTCCGGCACATTGAAGTCATACCTTAAAAGATTCAAGAAGATCAATCCCAAAGTTTTGAAGTCATGGTGTCGTCAAATTCTGAAGGGTTTACATTTCTTGCACACCCGGCCTCTGCCCATAATACATCGTGACTTGAAATGTGACAACATATTCATAACCGGAACTACGGGCAGCGTAAAAATCGGCGACTTGGGTCTGGCTACCCTCAAGAACCGTTCACATGCCAGGTCCGTTATTGGCACGCCCGAATTCATGGCCCCCGAAATGTACGAAGAACACTACGACGAGTCGGTGGATGTGTATGCCTTTGGCATGTGCATGTTGGAGATGGCTGTGTCCGAATATCCGTACAGTGAATGTAAGGGCCCGGCTCAAATCTACAAGAAGGTTATATCCGGCATTAAACCAGCTGCCATGAGCAAAGTCGAAGATCCCAAAGTTAGAGAGATCATTGAGAAGTGCATTGAACTGCGCAAAGAGGATCGACCGAGATGTAAAGATTTGCTTAACTCTGAATTCTTTGAAGAAGACATCGGGATACGTGTAGAGCCGACATCTACAGAAGCCTTTCTCAATAACCCCGACAACAATGTCATCGAGTTCCGTTTGCGTTTCTTAGATCCGAAGAAGCGTTCCTCGAAGCACAAGGAAAACGAGGCCATACAATTCGAGTTTAATGTGAAAAACGATGACTGTGAACGGATGTGCAACGACATGATGCAGGAGAATTACATAACGGAGGAAGATGCACGGGCCATAGTGAGACTGCTGAAGGTCCAGGTGTTCTCATTGCTAAAGGAACGCGTACAACGCCAAACACAATTTCAGCTGCAAAATGAGAAGTCACGCTTGGAAAAGATAGCTTTACAAAAGCAACGCGAAATGTTACCACCCAATGTCGAGGAGGAGGAAGAGGAAGACGAAGGGGATTCGGAGGAAGACGAGGATGGCACAAAGTCCGGCCGTCATCACCAACACCAGCACCACCAACACCATCCGCAACAGCAACTATTGCATCCGATAATGCACATCCACGTGGAGGATGTTAGTCAGCAACAGCCGCAACATCAAACGAACGATCAGCAGCAACAAAATTATCTGCAATTCCAACCGACAGCGACACAAGATGAACAACAACAGGGTATGTCGCCGACAACGGTGGGCTCTCAGCCGCCCCAATTCTATAGTCCACAAAATCCCATACAGATGTCTTTGGCTTCATCCCTGAATGCCATACTCCAACAGCCGTCCAATCAGCAGTTTGCCCAGCAGCAGCAACAGCAGCCGCCGCAGCAGCAGCAGCAACTCCAACAGCCAACCCAACAAGAGTATTTAACACATCAGCAGCAGGCTGCGATGTTACAACAAATGCAGACCATACAGATGCAGCCGCCGCAGACAACGCAAATGCAACAATTTCCTATACAATATACAATACCTCAACACCTGATGCAGCACCAAATGATGCAGCAGCAATCATTCTCACCGCACGAATCGAATTGCCATCCCTCATCGACAACTAACCAAAATATGGCGTATGAGCAACAACAACAACATCAGTTGATGCAGGAGCCGCCTACTATGCAGTTTCCACAACATCATTCGCAGCAGCAGCAAACTCCCCAAACTCCGCAAAATTCACTTGATCTGAATAATCAAAATATGAATACACAAACAACGCTTGAAACGGCTCCCCCACTCCAACAACAGCAACATATCACTCAAGAAGAAGGCAAAGTTCTTTTGAACGGAAACCAGTACTATGACAACCCCCAACAAATACCCCAAGTTAACATCAATGGTGTTGATAATAACAATGCCCCATTGCAAAACAATCCGAACATCACAAATCATGACGAGGTCGTCACCAACGAATTGCCAACTTCCAATGCATTGGCTGCTGGGGATAACCTAATGGATGGCTATGCCCAACAACAGCAGGGTCACGATGTTAGCGGCCACAGTAATGTGTCCTCAACGCCCGTGTCGTCATCAACGCCAACCAACACATCGACTGAAGACCGGCGTCAGAATAACAACACCGATTCGTCGAGAAAAACAAGTACAGCCTCCGAATATACTTCCCTCTCGTCGGACTATTCGCCGGACAGCACAATTACCATGAACTCGGGATATCCGCCGCGAAGCAATAGCCAGTATTTTGATATGAATGATAATGAGCATCCCAATGATGGGTCACATGAAATGAGAAAGGACGACAGCGGCATAGGAAGTATAAAGAATGGCATGGGGGAGAAAGCCTCGCCGCCTCGTGAAAACGGAAGCAGCAATACGAATCCCGTGAATTCAACTAATTCGGCTAATAATGCTGCACCACCTATGGTGAGGAAAATCTCTCGCTTTTATGTAAATCCTGTAATATTGCCCAACAATAGCGTAGCTGCAGCTCCTCCTATAGCAACATCGACGGCCGCGGCGGCGACAATAGAACCGATACCAGAGAAATCTGACAATCAAGTTGAATCGTTGCAGAATGAAGGCTCTAATCCTCCGGGAGGAGATAGTGTGGAAGCCACAACAGCCACAAATGGTAATACTAACAATTCTTTGGAGCAGCTGAAAATTGAATTGGAGAATATTACCCACGCCCAGGCATTCGCCTCGGCCATTGTGGCTTCTATAAACAATGATAATATGCAGCAGCAGCAGCAGCAACAACAACAACAACAGCAGCAGCAACAGTTAGTTGCCCATCAAGAAGAGGACACAGCAACAGCTCCCTTGAGTTCTACGCGTACATCTTCTACCTACAATTCAAGGCGTACTTCTTTGGACAACAGCGGCTGCAATGAGCTGCAAAATGTCTTGACAAATATAATTGAATGTAACGATGTGTCGTCGGTAGCACAACCAACTCCTCTTCCTCAGCAGCAGCAAGAACAGCAACCACAAACGCAACAACAACAACAATCGCAACCAATACAGCAACATCCTCAACAACAGCAACCGTTACAGCAACTTCCTCAACCACAACCACAACAACAACAGTATCAACATAATGGCGAATCCACCAGAGCTTCTACTGACAATAGTCAACAAAATGGTCAAAAGCTTTCCAACACCAATAGTCTGGATATACAAAATGTGCCGGCGCTTCCGTCCGGTGGTAGTGTGGAGTCGACAATTACGAGTTCGAATTCGACGACTCAACAACGTCCAGGTGGTCTAACGCAAAACTCTATAGCCGATCTGGAGAAGAAATTGGCTGCTCTAAGGAACACAGAGACATCGGAAGAATTGTCGACAGAGCCGCAGCAGCCAACGCCCATTGTTCAACAACCCGAAAAGGATGTTGCATCACGCAAAGTCTCGCGTTTCTGCGTCAGCCGCGTGCAAGAGCAAAAGTCCAGTGAGCAACAGAAAGAGATCGGTAAAACCACAGCAGAGGTGGTGTCAACAACAACTGCAGCAGCAGCAACAGCATCAGCTCCAGTTGCGGTATCAAAACCCAGCACTGAATCACAAACAACGGTGCACACCCCCAGTTCGGAAGTGATGAAACCTAAGCGCAAATCTAATGACGCTTCCATTGAACATTTGCTACCAGGCATGAATTATCAGCAGTTGGCAATAGCCGCTTCTAATCCGAAAGTTCTACCACTGCAAGATCAAGTTCAACCCCAAGTCTTGTACAATCCTCCCGCACATGTGGCCGTGCAACTGCAACAACATTTCCAGCAACAAATGCAGAGGACAGCAGCATTGCAGCATCAAATGCAAGCTGCCGGACAAATGATTGTGCCGGCGAATTTGCAGATGCCTTTGCAACAGCAGATCTTAGCACAAAAGACGGCGATTTTACCTTCACAGCATCAGCAATTACAAAATGTTCAAGCTGCCGACAAGCAACAGCAGCAACAACAACAGCAATACCAACAGCAACATCAGCAACAACAACACCATCAACAACAACTATTGGCGAGTCAAGCTATGCAACAGCAGCAACAGCAACAACATCATCATCAACAACAGCAGCAACACCACCAACTAAGTCTTCCATTTATCACACCTATGGCCCAGCAGCAACAGCCAAATGCTGCCCTGCAGCCCTATCAGTACACCCACATACCGAATGAACTCGTTGAAAATACGGCACGTCTGCCACCAATGCCGCCTCAAGAGGAGCCCATGTCATTGGCTGCCACACATCCCAACCTGTTGCCCACGGTCATTCAGTCGGATATAAAACACAATTTAGACTCGCTGGTGAGTCAACTTTGCAACTTGCGTCTGGGCAGCAATCAACATCAGCGTTTGCTGCTACTGCGACAACGGCAATTGATCGAAGAAGATGAGCTGCGCTTGAAGCACTACGTCGAGTATGAAAAGTTCCAAAAGGCGATGCGTCAAACGAACGATATGGCTGTGCATTCGCAACAGCCATATCTATACATACAGCCGACGACCATCAATCAACAGGGCTATATCAATTTTGGCAGTGGTCTGATGCCACCGACCATGGGCCACTCGCATGCAGCAGCGGTACAGCAACATCAAATCATAAATGCCAATGCACAGACGTCCGCAATGTCCGCTTCCGTTCAGGGCTACGCTGTTATGCTCAATCCACAATTAACCATGCCCCAACAAGCAGCGCAGATGCAACCCACCACCAAGCTGCTCCAGCAGCAGCAACAACAACAGCAGCAACATCAACAACAACAGCAACAACATAAACAACAAACTGCAATGCCACAACAGCAGCAATTGTACACACTTGTTGCCGCCAATGTGCCACCTTCCGCAGATGTCACGTCGTCGCCAGCACAAATGAATCAACCTCAGCAATATCATCAACAGCTGCAGCAACATCAACAGCAACAACATATACACCAGCAGCAGCAGCAACAACTACAACAACAGCAGCAACTGCTGTTGCAGCAGCAACAACAACTTCATCATCTCCAAGCAATCCAAGCGATACAACCTCCTTCCCTTCCTTCTCTTCAACAGTCTGATTTGATGCCAATAGATGTCACTCTTCAAAAGGGTGACAACGCACCACAATAACCAATAACGCTCCAATGCAAAAACGATAAATAATACAAAGTAGTTTATCCGGATCGGATACCCAGTTCTAAACAAACACTAATTAAGAAATTATTTAAAAAAAACTATAAACAGCAACAATCAAATATTTATGTAATTTAATCATGTAAAAAAAATATAAATAAAACTCAACTTGTATGTATGTATATTTATGCAAGTGGCTGAATGTTTCATTTCAATCTCAAGTGGTTTCATCAAAGGTAGGTAATTCAGAGTTTTTATTTAATTATTTATTTACTATTTAATTATTATGTGATTACTTGTTCGGACAGTAAATTGAAATCCTCATCATTTTATCCAGATTTCGTGCACAAAGAAAACAATTGATTTGAATTTGATGCCCGAACAAAGTAATTTCGGAAGCAAACGATCAATTTACTGCATCGTGGATTTATAATTTTAAAGTAGATAGACATTCCATTGATGGCTAAACAAATTAATGTCAAAATTTTCAAGCATCTAAAAACCAAAACAAGAATAGAATTGGGCCAAATATATTCACCCCAATCGCAAATAAAATTTCCTTGGGACTGAATTGTTCAAATTGCAATCGTGATTTTTTGTAATTTTTTTCAAGTTATTCTACCTCCAAGATGGGGGTATACTAAGTTATAATAAGTCATTCCGTTTGTAACACCTTGAAATATCGACCTGAGACTGATAAAGTATATCGAGGACTTGTATTCAAAAGTGGCTATGAACCATTTTCTCGAAAATGAGTTTTTGATGCTAAACTATTCTCATCTGTCATATAAATTTGGAAAAGGATTTTTTTCTAAAGCCATTTTTTCAGATTAGGCTATCAACTCATACGTTAGTTTGTGACTGCAAAAGTGGCTATGAACATAAAAATAATATAGTTCAAAAATGGAGCAGCTTATAACCGAAGGTTGTAATTCGCTACAACGATTTGTTTAAATAATTTTTTTACATTTATGGCATATCGCATTATCAAATTCCATCATTACGCGGTTAATAGCAATTTGGTTCTCAAGTTATCAGGGTAAAATTATTATTATTGAGAATACCAAAATATTTTTATGGCATATGATTGCTGACTTCATTCGGAATATTTGTGTCAGAAAAGTTTCAGAATCCTGAACAGAGAAAGTTTAAATATAAGCAATTGCAACCGCGAATTTTGGATTCTTCAACAATCGCAGCGATTTTCGCGACTGATTTCTTAAATGTAACGAGCGACATTGGTTCTTAATACACAAACAAAAATTCAGTCAGACCCTTTGGCTAGATCGCGAGAAAATAAAAAAAATGTCATGCTTGAAAATCATTTTATCCATATTTCCCGCGAAATTGAAAATTTTCCAAAAATATCCAATTTGTATTTTTGTTTACCGTGCCCTACCGCAATATACTTTTTTTGTAAAAAATTTGGAAAAAGGGATAAAATATTTAAATTCGCTGCGTATATCAGAAAAAATGCGTTTTCTATACAACATTGCCAAGATTTCATGAAAAACGTTATCGAGTTTACAATAAGTCTTATTTATATATTTGAGCATTAATGGCTATGTGCTTATTTCAAAATTGATAGTGTAATATCAGTTTATGCTTTCTTGGCAACTCTAAATTCTATGTTATGGTTTACTACTTTACACCTTGTCTAACTATTACCATTATTACAATGTAACATACTTTCATATACACAGTACGTGCATTCGGAAACAACACATAGTGCTCAATTTTAAACGTGCAAAAATGGCTATGAACCATAAAACCGCGAATTTTTAAATCGTAACAATTAGTAATCCTCTTTAGATTAAACTGTAGAATAATGATTCACAATTACTCTTAAAAGTAAGGAGAAAATCAGTTTTTCGCTCTCCTGAAAAGTTGTGTTTTTGTTCATAGCCACTTTTGAATATAAGCCCTTGATATATTCTATATCGTCATAAAATTCTAAGACGATCTGTCCATGTCCTTTTGTTGAAAGCACGCTAGCATCTAAACGAAAGGAATGAATACGTTTTATAGTTGTAAATCGGTTGGGATTGCAAATGGACGAAATCGGTCCACAGGGAAAGGCTTTTCCCAATATTTAGAATATTTCATCATGTTTTTTGAATATGTACTTTCCCGTGCAAAATAAAGTGAATTTTATTTGTAGTGGGTTAAATGGGGGCAGAAAGGGATAAAAATGGTACCTATCAAACGACAAGAGTTAAAAAGGCGATATTCGTACATTCCTCTAATTGATTGGGTACATAATATAAAAGTATTTTTTACCAAATTCGTACTTTTAAGGGGTAAAATGGGAATAGAGGGATAAAAATGGTACCAACCAAACGGCTGCATCTAGAATAATGGAATTCGGTGTATACATTCCTCTGATTGCGTAGACACGTAAAATAAAGGGATTTTTTGAAATTCCTACTTTTTGGGGTTAGAATGGAAAAAAGGGGATAAAACTTGTACCAACCAAATTGCCGCAGCTAGAGCCATGAAATTCCTCTGGCTACGTAGACACGAAAAATAGGTTTTTCCAAATTCGTACTTTCAAGGGATATAATGGGAACAGAGGACTAAAAATGATATAAACTACACGGCTACTTCTAGAATGATGAAATTCGGTGTGTACATCCCTCTAACTGCGTAGACACGTAAAATAAAGAAATTTTCGAAAGTCGTACTCTTAAGGGGGTAGAATGGGAAAAAGGGAATAAAAATGATACCAACCAAATAACCAAATGGCCGCAGATAGAATCATGGAATTCGGTGTGCATAGACTTGCAAAATAAAAAAAACGTTTCCAAATTCGTACTTTTACAGCAAAAATTGGTTGAATCATGAAGTTAAGTTATTGCACTCTGTACGTGAGAGATAATGGATAATGATAAATTTGTACTTTTGGAATTAAACTAGGATGGAAATACAACCAACTGTAGCACACACTATGACTATTTTTCTTTAACTGGATAACTAAGCTGCATAACAAATATATAAATAAAATGTTAAAATTTCACTAAAAAATCTTGTTAAAATTGTCGCCAAAAGCAATATCAATGTGATATTTTGTAAAAAAATATTTTATATTAAAATATTTGACTTAGCTTGGATAATTACCCAGTGTAAGTCAAAATTATGGTTATCGAGGCTAAGTCCAATAAAGTCAACACAAAATATTTTTTTGAAAATTTGCTTTGATACATATATTTATATTGTTGTTAGCGACAATGTGAAAAAAAATTATTTTGAGCAAAAAATTAAATTTTTGTTCTTGTTTTTGTTATCGCAGCTTGTAATCCCGGCTTAAAGAAAACAGTCCTACTATATACCAATATTTATGATATTAAAGCTTTTTTGAAGATGTTTATTTTTTGAATTGACTTGAAGTATTATTTCGATATATATATTATAAACGCATTTGGTAGCCATGCCTTATAACCGTGGTTTGAAATAATTATATTTATTTATAATTTTTTTTTATATTACAAAAATTTACATTTTCATGGTGGAGGGTATAAAAAGTTCGGCGTGGCCGAACTTAACGCCATTTTTATTTGTTTTTGTATGGAATATATTATATTTCTTTTTGTTTCATTTACGAAAAACAATGGGTTTCGACGCTGCCATATCAAGTCTCCTAATCATAAGCGTCTGACCAACCGAACAGGCCTATTATTTTCTCATGTATTATTGTCTTCCACTTTGTGCTAATTCGTACGATTATTGCTTACTCTTTGTGCTACTTCGTCCGATTATTCGATTATTGTCTTCCTCTTTGTGCTGCTAATTCGTCCGATTGTTGTCTTCTTTTTGTTGTTGACATTCGAAGGCCGTTCACTTTTATTTTTATTGACATTCGAAAACAGCTGTTTGTTGTTGCAATTTTTAAATAAAATACATAATCAAGCCAGAACACCAAAAAAGCTAATTTTTAATACAGTTCGGCATTTAATTAATTAAAAACCAAATACTAAATTAAATGGCTCTGCAATATTTACACAGATTTTCCTTGGCCTGTAAAAGAATACAATCCAAAACAGCTCTAAGAAGTCTTCTGCCAGCGCAACATAACAGCTTTTCTTCACAAAATAATAACGGTAAACAGAAGGATGATCATCATCAAGGTGGACAACGGTGGCAAGCTCCTATGCTAACAGCAGGATGCACCATTTTGGCAGCTTGGAGTGCGTTTACATGGCTCAGGGATCGAAACTTTTTATTGCCTACTGTCGAGGCAAAGACCTTGCCCGATTTACGTGGCAGACGTAAACAGTACAATTTCATAGCCGATGTGGTGGATGTGTGCGCAGAGTCGGTTGTGTACATTGAGATAAAGGATACCCGTCATTTTGACTACTTTACGGGGAAGCCGGTGACAGCTTCCAATGGTTCTGGTTTCATCATCGAGTCCGATGGCACAATCCTAACCAATGCCCACGTTGTGATAAACAAACCGCATACAATGGTCCAAGTGCGTTTACACGATGGCCGTGTCTTCCCGGCCATGGTAGAGGATGTTGACCAAACTTCCGATCTGGCCATTATACGCATAAATTGCACTAATTTGCCCGTAATGCGTTTGGGTGAAAGTTCCAATTTACGTTCGGGCGAATGGGTGGTGGCTCTGGGGAGTCCCTTAGCTTTAAGTAACACTGTCACTGCCGGTGTTATCAGTTCTACGCAGAGACCTTCTCAGGAACTGGGTTTAGGAAATCGTGATATTAATTATTTACAAACAGATGCCGCCATTACTTTTGGCAATAGCGGTGGACCATTGGTCAATTTGGACGGTGAAGCTATTGGTGTAAATTCTATGAAGGTTACGGCTGGCATAAGCTTTGCCATACCAATTGATTATGTGAAATTGTTTTTGGGCAAAGTGGCGGAGAGAAGAAAAAGAGGTTCAGCTGGCAAACAGATGTATCCCGCCAAACGTTACATGGGCATTACTATGCTAACGCTTACCGTTGATATTCTGAACGAATTGAAGTCAAGGTCACAAAGTGTGCCGCCAAATCTTACTCATGGTGTACTGGTGTGGAAAGTGATATTAGGATCGCCCGCCCATATGTAAGTGGATACTTTCTCAATGTATATTATGGCATTAACTTTATATTTCATTTGGTTTTGACAGTGGCGGCTTAAGTCCCGGCGACATCGTTACCCATATCAATCGCAAGGAAATCAAAACTTCTTCGGATGTATATGAGGCCTTGAGCGAGAATTCGAAAACCTTGGAGCTAACCATATTTCGAGGTCTCACCAGAATGACACTCTCCATAACACCAGAGGATCCTTAGGCAAACAGCAATTGTTTTGTACAAATACGTGTTTTATATGTATTGACACTGCCCGTTAATGCGCTTTATACTAATGACGCTTTACACTCTTTTAATATTTGTAAAATTTTATTGCCTAAAAAAGTTTACCGAAAACGAGTTAAGAAGAACACAAGCAGTTTTTTGATATTATTTTATGGAATAAAAATTTCATAACATACTAATTTATCTTAATCAAAGAAGGTAGGTCAGATCTAACTTTATATAAACTCCATCTCCACCAATGGAATATGTGCTAGCTAACATATTCATTAATTAGTTTTTATACCTTTCGCCATGACATTATATTGCAGGTCAAGGATCAACACTAATAGATTTAAAGCATATCGTTTCAGATTTAGATATAGCCGCCATACAAATGTCACTTCCGATTTTAATTTTTTCGCTCTATAACCCACAATTCATAAACGATTTTCTACAAATTTGGTGCAGCACGTTATATTCCAACCAGAAACATGTTTCGATATAGCCCTATTTCCGCTATAGAAACCACAAATTTGAACCGATTTCGTTTAATTTTGGCTCAAGACATTAGATTCAAAAAAGAAGCATTTATGGTGAAAGTAGGTGATATTGGTTCAGATTTAGATACCAATGCAAATTTCATTTCCGGTTTGACTTTTCCGTTCTATAAAATACTTATTATAACTGATTTACTTTAAATTTGGCACATCACATTATACTGCACTTGGAAACATCTGTGGTGTAAGTCGGTCTCATCGGTCCATGTTTTGATGTAATTGGTCACATCGGTTCTATTTAGAAATACGGCCATGTTCTGACAATCGTAATCGAATTTTTTGCGATTTCGTATTTCTAAATTTCGCATTTGTTTTAAAATAATTTTGTTTAACCCAACATTCCCTTCATTTGCTGGCTGGGAAAGACAGACCCAATTTACACGGTGACTTGTCAAGTTATATTTTTGTATATTTTCATACAATCTGCGACAAAAATTGTCATATTAGATCAAAAACAAGTTTTTGTTTAAATCCACCCACATCACAACTATGTAACATAAAATGAAAAATCGTCATATATTTCTTATCTCAATAGATTCGTCAAAACAAATCATTAGAAGTGTGCAATTAAATGAAAATTGACCAGTGAAACATCCACATGGCGCTTTTTTATACTCTCCTAACTGTATGCTTTAAAAACCTTCAAAAAATCTATAGTTCAAGTGTGGGGATTTCTCGCCAAACTAAATCTTGATTTAGCAATATTTTGAAAATTTACGGATACTTTGCCGACTTTTCTTGGCCGATTTTAAGTGTTTATCCTTTGTGGTTTTGGTTTTAAGAGTGTTTAGAGTTCAATGTTCTACTTGTACTAAAGATGGTTCCACATGAAATACAAGGTCATCGTGTGATTATTGTTCGTAATATGAATTTATGAAATAAAATTGAATTAAAACAAGTAAGAAGGCGTTAAGTTCGACCGGGCCGAATCTTATATACCCTCCACCACGGAGTGCATTCCACAGTATTACCAGCAGATTAAAGGATGTGGACTTTACATAGAAGCAGGGTACCATATTACGAAAATTGTGATATTTTTATGCACAATATAAAACAGTAATAGTAAACAAATATACTATTTCAAACTATAATGTATACTTATGCGCACTGTTTAAAATCGACTAAAATGCTGAAATTGTGAAAGTGAACATGCCTAAATATGAGGCGATTGTCAGTCGCCATTAGAAAGAAGCATTTTCAGATACAGACAAATTCCGCCCAAATGTACAAATTGCGAAAAAACCCTTTTTCGAGTCTTCATAGTCAGAATGTATAAACCGAATTTCATTATTTCAACTTCACCATGTTTATCCCTCTTTTTAATTATATCCTTTAAAAGTACGAATTTCGAAAAATCCCTCTATTCTACGTGTCTATGCAATTAGAATTTCATGATTTTAGCTGTTGTCGTACCATATTGTATCCTTTTGTGGTGCTTTCAAGCTACAAGAGGAATGTCCGCAACAAATTTTAACTGTATGACAATAAGAAACTACCAATATTTATCTATATATATATAATGGATATAATACTTCAATTCATAAAGTAAATATAAGGGAGCAATCATAAATACCCTAAATATTGGGGGATAGAGAGTGTACTTTCAGCTACAGTCGTTTGGTTGGTTGTATTTCTATCCTATTTTAATTTCAAAAGTATAAATTTTGAAAATACCTACATACGTACGCAGTATAAGACAACTTCATGATTCTACCATTTTTTGTCGTAAAAACAACAAAATAAAGTACGAATTTGGAAAAAAATATTTTACGTGGCTATGTAGTCAGAGCAATGTATACACCGAATTCCATGAATTTCCAATTTTGCCCCCTCAAGAGTACGACTATCTAAAATCTCTTTATTTTACGTATCTACACAATTAGAGGGACGTACTCACTGAATTTCATCATTCTAGTTGTATTCGTTTAGTTGGTACTATTTTTATCCCTTGTAGCCATTATATCCATTGAAAGTACGAATTTGGAAAAAACGTTTTATTTTTCGTGTCTACGCAGTCAGAGGAATGTATACTCCGAATTTCATGATTCTAGCTGCTATCATTTGCTAGGTACTATTTTTATCCCCTTTTTCCATTTGAACCCCAAAAAGTACGAATTTTGGAAAATTCTTTTATTTTACGTGTCTACGCAATCAGAGGAATGTATATATCGAATTTCATTATTCTAGGTGCAGCCGTTAGGTTGGTACTATTTTTAGTACCTCTATCCCCATTTAACCCCTTAAAAGTACGAATTTAGACAAAATACTTTTATATTATGTATCTACTCTATTAGAGGAATGTACACGCCAAATTTCGTGTGTCTATCTGTTGTCGTTTGATAGGTACCATTTTTATCCCTTTTTGTCCCATTTCGGCCCCTACAAATAAAAATCACTCTATTGTGCCCTTTTATGCTATAGAGGGAATGCGGATTGCAAATATCAACTAAATACAAGGTAATATGTTCAAAAAACATGCTGAAATACTCTAAATATTAGGGGTATTTTCAGTCCTTGTGAGGGAAAATTTTTTCCCTCTGGGCCGATTTCGTCCACTTTCAACCCAACCGATCTACAACCATGAGACACATTTAGGAAAAATTTGAACCTCCTAGCTCATTTCGTTCGGTCGCTATCGTGCTTTCAACATACAGACAGACGGACATGGCTATATCGTCTTAGAATTTTACCACGACTCAGAATATATATACTTTATGGGGTCTCCGATGAATATTTCAAGGTGTTACAAACGGAATGACAAAGTGAATATACCCCCATCCTGGAGGTGGAGGTTATAAAAAGTTGAAAGTTGTTTTTTCCAGATCATATTATATTTTAACTAAGAATATCTACTGTGAAATTGGAAACATGGATCCATGTTTTGGACCCCATTTCACACCATTAACACTCTAGAACACACTTGTTAATCGGATCTTTATTACTTTTCACATCGGTTCAGATTTAGACTTGAATTTTTCCGCTCTAAAAACCACTTATTTTACTCGATTTATTGCAAATTTGCCACATCACCCTATAATTGAACTAGAAACATCTGTGGCGATTTAGATCTAGGTCCCATACAAATCTCGCTCTTGATTTGACTTGTTCCGCTCTAGAGACCAGATATTTTACTCGATTTGTTTCAAATTTGGCACAGTACCTTCTAATTCAATTAGAAACACCAGTGGTGAACCAGTCAGATCGGTTCAGATTTAGATCTAGGTCTCATACATATCTCGCTCTCGATTTGACTTGTTCCGCTCTAAAAACCACATATTTTAGTACAGCACCTTATATTTCATCTAAAAAAAATATGGTCAGATCGGTTCACATTTATATATAGCTCCCATACAAATTTCGCTCCCGATTTCACTTTTTCCGCTTTAGAAACTATATATTTTAACTGGTGTTCTTCATATTTGACAAAACACATCATATTTCAAATACGAACACCTATAATGAAAGTCTCTGGTTTGAATATAACCCTCATATAAATGTCCTTCCCGATTTAACTTTTTTCTCTCAGACACATTCCTTTACAGATTTTGATCTAATTTGAGAGAACACGTTATATTTCTGCTGGAATCATACTTTGTGAAAGTAGGTCACATCGGTTAATGATATAGTACCCGTACAAAAATTGTTCCCGAGTTCACTTTCTTCCCCGAATTCAATTGTAATGGGTTAGAAAGTGAAGGGTCTCATATCCCGTAGAAAGTTATCCCCAATTTACACTATTACCGCTCCAAAATCCACATTTTACATTGGATCTTGATCAAAATTTCCACATTATGTTATATTTAAACTAGGAATAGCTACTGTGAAAGTGGACTAAATGAGTCCACGATTTGTTCTATTATCGCTTAGAAATTTAGTTTATTATCAGTTCATACTATACTTGACAATACTAGTCCAATTTTTGATATGTGCTACATAAAATCGTTCCACTGTTATCAAAAAAACACATGGGTTTAGTAATCATGTTTAGGTGCAGGGATTGGTTCCGTTTTGTGACATTTGTAATAACATTTTTACTTTATATTTTTCTTTTTATTCTGGATGGATCTCACTCTAATACACAAGATCATGTTGAAGTTCTCAGAGGATTTAGCCATGTTCAGCAGATTTGTATCCTCACCTACACTCAGAAAAATAGCATTCTTAAACATGAGTAAAATCCATACTCCAATTTAGTTTAATAATTTTACTCCAGTTTAGGTAAAATTTCCTTACGAGAAGGAAAATTAAATACATATGAGTACACTTTCCTTATTTCAGAGCCAGAAAAAAATAGTACATATACTCAAAATAGGGTAGTAAATTTACTTAAAAACATTTTATTGGATCTAGTAAAAACTTCTGACAATTAAGTATATTCATACTTGTGCGGAAGAAAATTTACTAGCGTTTAAGAAAGAAAATAATGCAGATTTTTTTTGTATGGAAAAATTTCATTTAGGATGTTTTTACTTATAAATGTGTTTATCACTTCGAATAAAGTAAATAAATCTAATTAAATTTATACCATGTTCCTCATACATTCAAGTATAAATGAACTTATAAAAAATACTTTAGAGTATTTAGAAAAATACATGAATAGTGGTCTAAAAAGAAATTCTCGTTCGTTAGCCGAGACTTTCTTCATAAGTACTTCAAATATTACACTAAACAATCACTGCGAAGTCGCCTACCTAGCCTCCGCAGCAGTCATGGTGAAATATCTCAACTCTTTATGGTGTTAGTAAGATGAAACGTTTGAGAACTATTCCATGTTGTCATTTTTCATATGAGTGTTGCATACTCTGAAGCGAAATAATTTATTTCAATTATCAGTATAGTCGTAGTCAGGCTGAATACAAATTTACTTGGTTTAAGGAAAATTTTAGTCAGGCTGAGTACAAATTTTACTTGATTTAAGGAAAAATTTCCGAAAACTTTCCTCAGATTGAGTATAAATTTACTTGGCATGACTACAAATTTACTTAGTTTGAGTAACAATTTACTTGGATTGAGGAAAAAATCGGAATATTTTCCTCAGTTTGAGTATAAATTTAGTTGATTTGAGTAAAATTTCTTAAAAATTTCCTCAGACTAAGTAAAGATTTACTTGATTTGAAGAAAAATTTTCCTCAGTTTGAGTAAATTTTACTTGCTTTGAGGAAAAGTTGAAATGGAATCAAGATCAAAGCATGTCCTATTTTCAAGGAAAAGTTTGAACTTGTGAGAAATTATTGCCTTAGCGCTATACGAAGTTCATTTTTCCTCAGTTTTAGTACATTTTACTTAATCCGTGGCATACTTTTTTCTGAGTGTAGTTGAAGTTTTCCAAAGATATTATTAATATCTGTGGATTATTTGGAATTATAATTGGGCGAAATTGATCCATAGATAAACAATTGACACTAGGACTGCTCTAGTGAGCGAATAAAAAAGCCGTACCGATAATGTCCATTAATGGATGCAGGCTCAGCCGACTGATTATATTTTCGGTGGCGTTTATTTATATGGAAACTGATATAAATTGACTCACGACTATTTATTTGGAGGCGTTAATTGAAATATCGTTGTAAATATAAACATGGTTGTAATTTTTGTTTGCAAAAAAAAACAACAACAAAACTCATTTTATCTACCGCCAGACCATGTCTCGCTTTGTTTCCGATTTCACAACAAAACCCGAAAATTTAACGTTTCATTTAATAAATAAATTACAAAGGGAGATGGCATGAAGTTTCAACAGTGGGCGGAGAGTGTGCTTAAAGTCATTCTGTTGTTCGTTCCACAAGGAAGTTACGATTATCTCTTTTTCGGTGCCTGCATTTTTCTTCATTCTTTTGGTAATCTTCAGCCTTCTTCTGTTGGCGACCGTTTGATGAGGTTTTTTTTTTACTTTTTTATTGAAAAGTGAAATTCTGTGGCGATTATTGAATTGAATCTTTATGGTCGGATAAATTATTCGAACAGAAAAAGAAACATACGATAATGTTGCGTTCCTTTGTTTCATATTTTATGAAAACGCTGATGGGTTGTTCGTACATACATACATATGTTTGTGTGTAAAATAAAAACAATTATAATGAAGTTATTAGTTTGTAAATATGAAGACTCAATAAGCGAACGCTTTGAACGCCTGTTGCACAGTGGGTATGTTTTAAAATTATTATTCGTCTGATCTTTTTGTTTATTTGTAATATATTTTATTCAAAGGTCGTAAATGATTTAAATTCAGTTTGGTTCTGAAAAATGTTGGTCCTGTCATTATAGAACAGTATGCACTTTATGCACACAAAATGTATATGTCCTGGATACATCTTCACCTTCAGGATGGGTGTATACTAACTTTGTCATTCCCTTTGTAACACCATGAAATATCAACCTGAGACCCTATATATTCTAGATCGTCATACAATGCTAAGACGATCTAGACATATCCGTCCATCTGTTGAAAGCACGCTAGCATCTAAACGAAAGGAACCAAGACGTCCAAATTTTCCCAGAATACGTCTAATAGTTGTAGAGCGGTAGGGATTGTAGCTGGGCGAAATCGATCTAAAGGGAAAACATTTTCCCTAACAATTTAATATTTTAGAGATTTAAGCATGTTTTTCAATATGCCTACTTGTACTTACTTCATATTGGGTATGCGCATTCCCCGTATAACAAAAACGTCCACCATTAAGTAATTCTTATTCGTAGGGGGTGAAAAGGGGGGGGAACATATCAAACGACAACAGCAAGAAACACGAAATATGTGTACATTCCTCTAATTGAGTAGATACATAATATAATAGTATTTTTTCCAAATCCTTACTTTTAAGGGGTAAAATGGGAATAGAGGGATAAAAATGGTACCAACCAAACGGAAGCACCTAAAATAATGAAATTAGGTTATACATTCCTCTGATTGAGTAGACACGTAGAATAGAGGGACTTTTCGAAATTCATAGGTTATTTCTAAATTCGCACTTTCAAGGGATACAATGGGAACAAAGGTACAACTAAACAGCTACAGCTTAAATGATGACATTCGGTGTGGGATGTACACACCTAATCTAATTGCGAAGACACTTAAAATAAAACAAGTAAGGAAAGGTTAAAGTCGGGCGGGGCCGACTATATGATACACTCCACTTTCTATCCGAATACAATTCAATTCGGTAGAAAAGTGAAAACGGGAAGAATTGTTGTATGTTTCCTAATCATAGGCTAATATGACCTAGTCCAATTTGTCAAATCGAAAAGAATATTTGTAGCGGGGCTATATCCAAACATGGAATAAACTGACTATCTTTCAAAATAAGTTCTTCCAGTTCAAATATAACGTGTTATGCTCACTTCAAAGAAATTCGGTGAAAATTCGTGGTTCTGGGGCCGAAAAAATCTATGTGGGAACGAAATTGGTATTGGAGCTATAAGTAAATCTGTACCGATCTGACCCATTTTATCCATGGGTGTTTCTAGTTGAAATATAAGATATTTTGAAAGATTTAAAAAATATCTCTTAAAATATGTGGTTTATAGAGTGGAAAAAGTGAAATCGGGAGTGAAATTTGTGTGTCAGCTATATATAAATTTGAACCGACCTGACCCATTTTTCCCACAGGTGTTTCTAGTTAAACTATAAGATGTTTTGCCAATTTTGAAGAAAATCTGTTAAAATGTGTGGTAGAGCGAAAAAGTCAAATCGGGAGCGAAATTTGTATGGGAGCTATATATAAATCTAAACCGATCAGACCCATTTTCATCATGGGCGTTTCTAGTTGAAATATAAGATAGTTTGCCAAATTTGAAGACAATCTGATACAATATGTAGTTTCTATAGCGGAAAAAATCACATCGGGAGCGAAATTTGTATGGGAGCTATATATAAATCTGAACCGATCTAACACATTTTTACCACAGGTGTTTCTAGTTGAAAAATCAGATGTTTTGCCAAATCTGAAGACAATCTGATACAATTTGTGGTTTATAGAGTGGAAAAAATCAAATCGGGAGCGAAATTTGTATGGGAGCTATATATAAATCTGAACCGATCTGACCCATTTTTACCATAGGTGTTTCTAGTTGAACTATAAAATGTTTTGCCAATTTTGAAGAAAATCTGTTAAAATATGTGGTATCTAGAGTGAAAAGAGTCAAATCGGGAGTGAAATTCGTATGGGGGCTATATCTAAATCTGAACCGATTTTCTTCAAATTAAATAGCGTTCGTTCTTAGCCCGAAAAACTTCATTGTGCAAAGTTTCATTTGGTTCGGACGGACAGACATACAGACAGACGGACATTGCTAAATCGATTCAAAAAGTGATTCTAAGTCGATCGGTATAATTAACAATGGGTCTATCTCTCTCCCTTTTGGGTGTTACAAACAAATTCACAAAGACATAATACTCTCGTGGAAAGTCGTACTTATGGGAAAAAATGAAATAAAAACGGTACCAATCAAATGGCCGCAACTAGAATCATGTAATTCGGTGTATAGATTTCTCTGACTACATAGACATGCAAAATAAAAATATTTCTCCAAATTCGTACGTTTTTACTTTTACAGCAAAAATTGGTAGAATCATGAATTAGGTTATCTTGCACTGTGTATGTACGTGAGTGGTAATGTATATATATATATATATATGTCTTAGTTTGGCTATATTTAAAATATTAAAATTTTCCTGTGTTATGGCACTTCTACAAAAATCTACAGCCTCTATGGAAATCATTCCATGGTGACGGGTATATAAACTTTGCGCCGTTTTTATTACAAAATCAGAAACAGTGAAATATAAATTCGCCTAAAACAGCCTAATATACTTTACACAATCCTCCTGCCGGCAATTTGTAATCATCTCAATGAAAACTTGATAATTTTATAAACTTCTTTGATTGACACAATTTCGCCATAGATGTTCCTCAGTGAAATTTTTACCACATAAAGCCAACAAACTCTTTTAATTCACTCCATAAGGCATCGATATCGGCATCATCCTAAAACTTAACTTTCTGACATATTCAGGTTAATGTGCCATTTAAGTGAGCAACGCCGGCATAATCGAAAAAAGGCCCAAAACCCCCATATCAGCATCTCATGAAAAACGTAAGTAAACACACACACGCGCACACCATCAAATGTCATTAATGTCAAATTGTCGGTTATAAATATGCAAACAATAAATCACGTATAAATTGTTCAGAGAAAAGACAACGCCACCAACGACCAAAAACCGAAGACAGACAACAGCAACAAAATAACTCAATTATATGATGTCTTATTTAATATGAAAGGGAATTTCATATCGTAAGCACTTTTAGATGAAATACAGAAAAAGTGTACATTAGGTTGAGCTCTTCTTAGATGTTTTTTTTTTTGACCATCCATTGTACTGTCATCAAATCAAATTGTAAGTAGAATATAAAGTTTTGAAATGACGCAGCAACAAACGATTTCAATGAAATATATTAATGAAAAGACTTGTCCTATTATTATACCATTTTTTTT
Organism: Polietes domitor; assembly: GCA_947397865.1. Lineage (NCBI taxonomy): Eukaryota > Metazoa > Arthropoda > Insecta > Diptera > Muscidae > Polietes > Polietes domitor. The sequence goes on from OX377618.1 coordinate 198,268,299, forward strand.
AATCGAATAGAAACTATTTTATACTAGCTGAAACCCGCCAGCTTCGCCAGTCACAAAAACAAAAATAAACGGTAAATTTTTCCTTCCAGACCTGCATCTATCTGTACTGAAAATTTCAACAACATCAGATCAGCCGTTTACGCGTGATTGCAGAACAAACAAACAGACAGACTTACATTATGGTTTTATAATATTAACTAGCTGAACCCCGCCCGCTTCGCCAGGCAAAAAACAAATTGTAAAATTAAAATCATATTATTCATATTGATCTTATCATATTGATACTATCGTGGTTTGTGATATATACGTTCCAATTTTCAGCCTTCTAGCTAAAAAACACTTTTTTCCCGTGGTCAGTAATATATACGTTCCAATTTTCAGCCTTCTAGCTTAAAAAAACACTAAACGAAAATCCAAATTTCGGCATCAAATTGATCTTTCTCGTGGTCAGTAATATATATGTACCAATTTTCAGCCTACTACCTCTCAAAAACACTTTTGTCACGACCACTCCGCCCACAAAACGAAAATCCAAATTTCCGCATCAACTTGATATTTCTCCTGGTCAATAATATATATGTAACAATTTTCAGCCATCTAGCTCTCAAAAACACTTTTGCCACGCCCACTCCGCCCACAAACTGAAAATCCAAATTTCTGCATCATATTTATCATTCTCGTGGTCAGTAATATATATCTATCAATTTTCAGCCTTCTAGCTCTCAAAAACACTTTTGCCACGCCCACTCCGCCCACAAAATGAAAATCCAAATTTCCGCATCAACTTGATCTTTCTCCTGGTCGGTAATATATATGTACCAATTTTCAGCCATTTAGCTCTCAAAAACACTTTTGCCACGCCCACTCCGCCCACAAAATTAAAATCCAAATTTCTGCATCTTATTTATCATTCTCGTGGTCAGTAATTTTTTTAATTAATTTAATTTTAAAAATTCTATAGCCTATAGTTCCTTCCAGACCTACATCTATCTGTACTGAAAATTTCAACAACATCGGTTCAGCCGTTTACACGTGATTGCGGAACAAACAAACAGACAGACAGACAGACTTACACTAAGGTTTTATAATATAAATAGAGATAAGGATAATAGGGATGATTTTACGATGAGTTTCATAACTAAGCGTATAAGTAATATTATCCCCAGAAAATATAACTCATACGCATATTTTTTTTCAAATGTAGAGTGGGCCATGCATGTAACATTTTAATTTTAAACTACCAATTACTTAGACTTTGAAAGATAGAATAACATTATTTTTTATTTTTATTTTCAGCTTTATGTTTGACATTTTCGTGGTAGTCATATGAATGATATGGTGTTCCATTATTAAATGGAAAAGTTCAACCTTTCCAATGAAACCAGAAATTAAAAAAAATAGTACTTTTTATAGCCGATTCTAATTTAAAATTTTAAATGGCCCACCCTATAGAAACTATTTTAAATGATTTGAGGATGACTTTCTTTCCCGACACGTTCTCATAATAAAGCGTATGAGTAATATTAGCCCCAATAAATATAACTCATACGCATACATTCTCAATTAATACCACTGTGCAACAAAAAAGAAAAATTTTGTGTCGAAACCGAAAAGAAATATTTTCTGTGTGCATGTTGATTGATAAAATGAACACAAAAAAATATTTATAATTATTTTTTAAATTTTTTATTATATTTTTAAGTAAATTTAGGTACCTTTAATATTTGTTTTATCATTTTTGGATATATTGGTCCGATCGCGCCCGCTTGTATGTTCTATTGAAGGTAATTATGATGTCTACAAATGTTGCGAATTGTTGTGTGTTCCTAAACCAACCTTCCTATAAAAATTTGTGAAAAAATAATAAAAAATATTTTTATAATTCTAACGGCAAAAAACAATGCCTGAATTAATTTAGTCATAAGTGAAGAAGACATGTACTTTTACAAGAAGGACTATTTATCCATATGAAGCTACATTCATCCATAAGATGACAGCTATTGCAAACTAAAATAAAATATTCTGTTATCAAATTTGTAAAGGGATGTGCTAAAACTATTTAAACAAAAATTAAAATAATTGATTTTGCGTCTACTAAAAGTATCATAATCTACATTTACCCATAGATTGTTTTTTGCGTTAGAATGCCGGCTATTAAAAATTAAAAAAAAAAAACGATTTTATCGAAAAAATATTTTTCCAAATTTTTGAAGGCTATTCTTTAAACACTGTTTCTATGTGAACATATAATATTTGGAGCCATCATGAGTACCTTTAATTCACTATATAATCTGGTGTTATGGGACTTATATTTCCAAAATATTTAAGGCATTTTCGCCGAAAATTAGAAATTTAAAAAAATAAATAAATAAATTTTAAAGACGATTTAATGAAAATTTCAATAACACAGTCAATTACCAACGGATTTATAAAAACAATGTGGCATTTTATTGTCTTATAACGACTTTTTTGCAATAAATTCACAAGAAGTTCGGTTGCCTTACAAACTTATGTGAAAATACATTCTCAAATCTGGAAAATGGCGACAAAAATTGAACAAAATATCTTTGCTGGACAAATACATACAGATTCCATGAGTTTTTAATAAACAACTTATATGACGTTCGAAAGGTATTCGTTTCTTCTTTTTAAATTCGGTGAGAACATGAAATTTGTAACCGAGCAAATTATGGGTTTGTAAGTACATGTAAGTCAAGATTTTGGAGGTGTCAGAAATAAAAAAATAATAAATTGGAAATTATTAAATATTTCTATGGCAACACTCCAAGCAATCAAGAATGTGTACTGGAGAAAACTAGGTGGCAACACCGCAAGCCTGAAAGGTATTTAAAAATGGACGTTCAAACAAGTGGGATTATTGTGGTCTTGTCAGTTTTCTTAAGTGTTTGTTTGAGTGTGCAGCTTATGGTGGAATATCTCGTTAGCATTTTTCGGCAAACTCCTACAATGGTAAATAACATTATTCATTTTTCACATATAGAACTTTTATATTATTTCCAGAGTTAAGAATTAATTATTTAAATTGAATAAATTTTGCTTTTAATAATAACGTGCAGAAAAACACATTTCGTCAAAGCGAACTAGCTTCTTTCTTTTAAGCTTTTATAACATTTTATTTTTGATCACCCGTACCAATACAAGTTAATAATATAGTTGATAGGTGATAGTGGACATGGGCCGTTCGGCACAATTTTATTTTTGAAGTATGTTATGTCTAGCAAATTTGCAAAATAACGTGATTGTATCTTTTTTTCGACTTTATACCAAAAAAATGGATTTTGGACCAGTGTGCAATGTAAAACAAAATATTCTGTTATCTAATTTACAATAATAAAAAAATTTACAATAATAAAATCATCATAATTTCTACATTATCCGTCTTTTACATATTGACATTGTTTTCTGCTTTAGAATGTTACAGCAAAGTATTTTTTCTCAATTTTTTATGATTTTTTTCATGTCATTAAACAGAACGTTATATATATATGAAACTAGAAATAGTATATAGAAGAACTCAGTTTTCCATTTGGTGATCTTTTCTAATTTTTACAGGGTTTTTAATTTCCAAAGGATATAGATTCAATAATTTATTTTCGCACTTTTGCGTGGTGATATGGGCATTAACTAAAATATAAGAATGTCTGTTAAAAATGCTTTAAATTTCTTGCCTCTATCTGTATTAGTTTAACAACCATTAACAACCATTTCAAGTTTCCCCACCCCCTTAAAAAGTAAAACATAAATACATAAATAAATAACAAGGACATTTTGTAAATGCTAAACTAAAACAGATAGAAGCATGCAAATTGAAGTATTTTTAACAGACCTGTACAAGTATGTCAATAAATTATTAAAACATCTACATATTTTGGAATGTAAAAGTGCTTTACAAATTAGAAAAGATCACCGAATGAAAAACTGAGTGCATAGTTTTTCTACATACGAATTGAATTGATTTTAACAGATATTCTTCTCTTTTATATGATATCCAAATTGCATGACCTGCACAAGTATAAAAATAAATTATTAAAACAACTACATCTTTTGGAATTTAAAAGTTCTTTAAAAGGGAGAAAAGATAGCCACATGAACAACTGAGTACATATTTTTTCTACATACGATCTTTCTACATGGTCTTGTTCGGGTTCAAAAGGTACTGTCAACCGGTGTTATATTTCCAAAATGTCAGTGCAAATATTAAACCAATTTATTTCATGATTTCAGTTGCATTTTAATATTGAAAACCCAAAAATAAAACTCACCCTATTGTACATACTTACTGACCTAGCTATGTATGTATCATGTTCGTACATACATCTGAAAGCACGAACGAGCGAACCTTTGCAAAAAACCCCATTTCCAATAGCTAGCAGCTATAGGTTTAAATATGCCTGTAATTATGTATAAAGTACAAAAAGAAAAGAGATACATTGGGGCGGGCAACAAAGCAACAAGATACGATTTAACATCCGCACAAAATGATTGAACAAAATAATTACAAAATTGTTTGTGCTGATAATCTTGAATAATTGCACATCAAATTAATTCAAAAAGAGATTTAAAACAGTTTAATGCGCCAAAGTCGCACCAGCACAACAGCAAATGATTAGGAAGAAGAGGGAGAAAAAACACAACCTCATGGTTATTGGGTAAGTGCGAATCGAAACAAAAGACTTAAGACACAAACATCGTTGGCGCATGGCGTTGAAGAGAATGAAAGCCTGAGACACATATGATTGATAGTCTTTTGGAAAACACTGTACAACATCTTCTATGACGAGTCAAGCGCACAGTAATTACAAGTCATCTACAGGGTGGCTGATGAATGACACTGCATTAAGAAACTAAAATAACTTTTTGTTTAATTCATGTAAATTACTTTTTCTTTGTTCATTTGACAACCGATACATTTTTATGAAACCTTTTTTTGTCTAGAAATCACCTTCTTGGGGAACTTTCGCAGCAATTCTCTCTCATAGCAGGACCTGGCTATGTGACAAAGTCGCATCATCCTGTTGAAACCACACATTGTTGAAAGGGAATCACTTTCGATGCAGTTCTGCAAAGAATAAGTCCTTTAACAACAGCATTAAGTAGCATGGTAGCAGTATTCATCAGCCACCCTGTATATAATTTCTAATAAAAATAACCTGTGTAAATAGTTTACAAAATAAGTAAAAATACTTCGTTGGTTTTATTGAAATGTTTACCATTTGAAAATGTGTTTTTCAAAAAAAATATTTTTTCAGAAAGTCGAGTGCTAAAATCAACTAACTCGGCTGAAAGAAAATTTCCGGAATTTGTAATTTTCTATGATATATTCAGTTTTAGAGAGCATAAATAATGGATTATATTTAAAGAAGTAAAAACGGCGGGACAAACTTTATATACCCTCCACCATGAATTGCATTCCACATTACAGGAAAGTGTTATTTTTTTAGCCAAACCAAAACAAATAAAAATAATTTTATAAATAAACTAGCTTTTTGTACCCGGCGTTGCACGTGTTTTCGTCTTCCTTATGTATATAACTTTGTATGCTCGCAATTTTTGTTTTGTATATTTTTACTTCTGTAAATTAGTATAAATTAATACTTATTTATTTAAATTCATAAGTTACATTTTTAAAATGTAAAAACTTCATGAAAATTTAAATAATGGAAGGGTCTGTCGGAAGTCTCCAGATAGTAAAATAAGAGTTCCACATAATGGTTGTGTATTTGATCTAAAATCTTGAAGTGTCCGATTAAGCGCTTGTAGGGATTTCTTATGTGCCATGGTGCAGTCATCCCACACAATCAGCTTGTATGTTTTCAGCATTTTCGGCATGCCTGAACTTTTACAATATTACAGGTTGGAGAATCAACAAATTCCATAATACATGGTAATTTCAACGCTGAATGTGCCGTTCGTCCTCCATCCAATAATGTAGCAGCAATACCGGGGGAAGCAATATCTAAAGCTATCCCATTTTGAGTGCGGATGTGCGCTAATACCAAAGTGAACTGTGCCTCCTGCTGCATCGAGAAAAAAGGCCGCCGCTGTCATTTGTTACTGCAGTTATAATTTTATCAAAGGCCACAATTTGCAATTAATAGAGTTTTTTTGTTGCGACAAACAAACGCAAGTCTTCAACATTGAATTGCCGTACTCTTAACAAATCTCAATCAGTAATGTCAACGGTAGAACGTTCAGGCACCATCAATCCAAGTTGATTAAGAGTTTTGTTGCTGATGGCTAGGAATATGTCTTAAATTTTTATCAGCGTATCGTTGAAAATGTTAATCGCAAATGATATAGAATCGTAACGGTCCGATAATGTTGCAAAATGTCCTCACTCATACCCTCTTTGAATTTTTCCCACATATCTTTTGGGTTAGATGGCGAGCAAGTTCTTAATATTGTCGCAAACAAAGTTCGTATCTGGAGATGATGACAGCATACATTAATGTGGTCCCCCAGTTTCTGACACGCCTCTCTCAACTGCTCTTAAATTTTAAACTGAAGTGGGTCCTCTCACGTTAACTTATAACATTCCCAAATAATAACATTCTGCGTTGTTTGGGTGTACGGTATAAACACGGCCCAATGCATATGAAGCGTAAACAATTTGATACCCATCTACTGGAACACCTTGTTTGGTTCGAGTATGAGGAAACGCGCCAGTTGTTCATACCATGGCCTCTTATATTCAAGAACCAAACCCTTACCTGAACGTAGCGGCAGAAAAAAATCGTGTTACTTTATAGTCCCTTTTTGTAGCATGACCTTTTTATAGTCAAGGGTCATCCTCTGTTCGTTACAAAAAAATATTGAAGTGAATTAATGTATTTTGGTATAGTTTTAAAATATAGTGTTTGTTATGCCCATTTGTCGTGCCTTCCCCTATTATAGCCAGAAAACGTCCCCTTTCCACAGGCTAGATACAGTAAAATTTTCAAGAGAATCCGTTATTCGTTACTTGTTTTGTGATAATTTTAATATATAGTTCGTGTGGGCAGTCTCACGTCCATCTGTATCATGACCATTGTATAGTCACCATTCAGAAACTATCCTCAGTTCATAAGTTAGTCACAATAAAATTTTCAAGAGAATCCGCACTTCGGAACGTGTTTTATGAAAGTTTTAAAATATAGTTAGTGTGGGCGGTGCCACGCCTTTTCTTAGAATGACCCAGTATATCCTGGAACCATCCCTTGCCCAGAAGTTAGCTGCAGTAAAATTATCGACCGAATCCATCCATCGTTATGCCTGTTGTGATAGTTTTAAAATATTTTTTGTGTGGGAGGTACCACCCCCTTTGTCCTATCGTGACCTAGACTATCCAGGAACCATCCTCAGTGCAAAAGATAGATACAGTAAAATTTTCAGGCGAATCGGTCCACCGGTTTGGAGTCCTATACGCAACATACAGACATACAGACACACATTGATTTTTATATATATAGATGACCTATTGTAGTCAAGGGTCATCCTCTGTTGTTTACAATAAAATATTCAAGTGAATCAATCCATTACGTGTTTTGTGATAATTTTAATATATAGTTGGTGTGGGCAGTCTCACGTCCATTTGTATGATGACCATTGTATAGTCACCATTCAGAAACTATCCTCTGTTCAGAAGTTAGTCACAATAAAATTGTCAAGAGAATCCGCACTTCGGAACGTGTTTTATGAAAGTTTTAAAATATAGTTTGTGTGGGCGGTGCCACGCCTCTTTTTCGTATAATGACCTAGTATATCCTGGAACCATCCCTTGCCCAGAAGTTAGCTGCAGTAAAATTATCGAGCGAATCCACCCATCGGTATGCATGTTGTGATAGTTTTAAAATATTTTTGTGTGGGAGGTACCACCCCCCTTTGTCCTATCGTGACCTAGACTATCCAGTAACCATCCTCTGTCCAAAAGATAGATACAGTAAAATTTTCAGGCGAATCGGTCCACCGGTTTGGCGTCCTATACGGAACATACAGACATACAGACATACAGACACACATTGATTTTTATATATATAGATATAAAAGTTTAATTATTTTAAATCACGCTTACAAGGCAAGGCTACCAATATGTTTATACTAAATATATCCAAATAATACTTCAAGTCAGTTCAAAAAGTAAATATAAAGCAGCAATCTTCAAAACAGCTTAAAATGCCTTTTTAAAAAGCATTTTCAACTATCCTAATTGGTTGGTTGTATTTCCATCCTATATTAATTCCAAGAGTATAAATTTTCATTATCTCTTACAGAGCAAGATAACCTAACTTTTTGATTCTACCCATTTTTGTCGTAAAAGCGACAAAATTCCAGACGATGCAGTCTAGAGTGATTCTATTTGCGGTCATTTGATGAGTACCATTTCTATCCCCTTTTCTCCATTTTACCCCTTAAAAGTACGACTTTCGAAAGTTTTTTTATTTTACGTGTCAATTAGAGGGATGTGTACACCAAATTTTATCATTCTATCTTTTTACCATTTTTATCCCTCTGTGTCCATTGTTTGCCTTGAAATTACGAATTTGAAAAACCATTTTATTTTTCGTGTCTAGGCAGTCAGAGGAATGTATATTCCGAATTTCATGACTCTAGCTGCAGCCATTTGGTTGGTACAATTTTTATCCCCTTTTTCCATTTTACCCCCTAAAAATCTCTTTATGTTACGTGTCTACGCAATCAGAGGACTGTATACACAGAATTTCATTATTCTAGGTGCAGCCGTTTGGTTGGTACCATTTTTATCCCCCTATTCCCATTTTACCCCTTAATAGTACGAATTTGGTAAACATACTTTTATATTATGTATCCACTCAATTAGGGGAATGTTCACACCGAATATCGTGTTTCAAACTGTTGTCGTTCGATAGGTACCATTTTTATCACTTTTTGCCCCATTTTAACCTCTACAAATAAAAATCAACTTATTGTGCACGTTTTAGCTAAAAATATCAAACGAATATAAGCAGATGTTAAAAAAAAAAACAATTAAAAACGGAGTTAAGTTCGGCCGGGCCGATCTTTATATACCCTCCAGCATGGATTGCATTCCACAGAGGTTGTCGGTTTTCGTAGAAGTGCAGTAATATTACAGGAAAATATATTTTTTTCAATAGCCAAATCAAAACAAATACTAATATTGAAAAAATTATTTTATAAATAAATATAATATTTTAATTATTTCAAACCATTATTTATTTCAAATCAAAAAATATCTTATATTGATATTTTCAAAAGGTTTAGGTGCTACAGTTCGTTGTATACGAATTTGGAAAAAACTTTTTATTTTGCGTGTCTATGCAGTCATAGGAATGTGTACTCCGAATTTCATTACTCTAGCTGCGGTCATTTGATTGGTACTATTTGTATCCCTTTTTTCCATTTTAACCCCAAAAAGTACGAATTTCGAAAAATCTGATTAATTTAAGTATCGACGCAATCAGAGGAATGTATACACCGAATTGCATTATTCCAGGTGTAGCCGTTTGGTTGGTACCATTTTTATCCCTCCATTGTACCTCTTGAAAGTACGAATTTGGAAAAAAACCTTTTATTTTTCATGTCTACGTAGTCAAAGGAATGTATACTCCGACTTTCATGACTCTAGCTGCGGTCATTTGATTGGTACTATTTTTATCCCCTTTTTTCATTTTAACCCCAAAAAGTACGAATTTTGAAAAATCCCTGTATTTTACTTGTCTATGCAATCTGAGGAATGTATACACCGAATTTCATTATTCTAGGTACAGCCGTTTGGTTGGTACCATTTTTATCCCTCTATAAATGGGAATAGAGGGATAAAAATGGTACCAACCAAACGGCCTTTAAAGTACGAATTTGGAAAAATACTTTTATATTATGTATCTACTCAATTAGAGGAATGTACACACCGAATTTCGTGTTTCTAGCTGTTGTCGTTAAATATGTACCATTTTTATCCCATTTCACTCCCTACAAATAACAATCACTTTATGGTGCACGCTATAAGGAAAATGCGCATACCAAATATCAAGCAAATATAAACAGACATATTCAAAAACATGCTTAAACACGCTAAAATATTAGGGATTATTATGGGTATTTTTAGACCTTGTGAGGGAAACATTTTTCCCTTTTGACCGATTTCGCCCCATTTCAATCCCAACCGATCTAAGACTATAAGACGCATTTATGGAAAATTTGAACATTCTAGCTCCTTTCGTTTAGATGATAGCGTGCTTTCAACAGACAGACGGACGGACATGGCTAGATCGTCTTAGAATTTTATGACGATCAAGAATATATATACTTTATCGATATTTCAAGGTGTTACATACGGAATGACAAAGTTAGTATACCCCCATCCTGGAGGTGGGGGGGTATAAAAACATGATGAAATATTCTAAATGTTATGGTTATTTTCAGTCCTTGCGAGGGAAATTTGTTCCCCTTTTCATCGATTTCGCCCAGTTGCAATCCCAACCGATCTACGACTATAAGACACATTTATGGAAAATTTGGACATCGAAGCTCCTTTCGTTTATATGCTAGCGTGCTTTCAGCAGACAGACGAACATGGCTAGATCGTCTTAGAATTTTATGAAAGGGTTGTTAAATTGTAAGGGTCGATGTTGAATGTGAACCAGACAAGTTTTTTCTGCATTTCATTTGACATTTCTGAATTTCAGACCAACTCAATTTGAACCATGGAAAGATACACAATCGAGCAACGCGTTAAAGTTATTCAGGCTTATTATGAATATGGGCACTTCGTTTCGGTCAAGTTCATCGTCCAAATGTGCGTACAATCGGAAAAAATCATGCAAAAAATTTAAGCAAACCAGGTCTTTAGGAGATGTGAAAACACCAGTGCATGCTCGTGCAGCTCGTACTGCAGAAAATATTGCTGCTGTTCAGGATAGTCTGGCTGAAGAGCCGTCCACCTCGTGCCCAACAATTTCACCTCCCACGCTCACGCTTCTCACGCAAGGTGCAATTGACTCAATAACTAAAGCCTCTTGACCATTCCACACGTCGTCAATGGTCAGAATGGTGGCAAGAAATGGCAACAGTGGATGATCAATTTTCGAAGAAAATCATCTTCAGTGATGAGGCACATTTTCACCTCAGTGGATTCGTCAATAAGCAGAATTGCCGCATTTGGGCGAATGACAATCGAATAGAGATTTGCTAGTGCGGTTTATGGGCTGACGGCATCATCGGGTCGTATTTTTTCCTAAATGGCCTGAATTGGAAGATATGGATGAGGACGATATGCGATTTCAACAGGACAGTGCCACTTGTCACACAGCTAACGAAACAATGGCTCTTTTGCGCGACAAATTCAATGGCCGTGTTATCTCACGTGGTGACGATGTCAATTGGCCGCCAAGATCATGTGATTTGACACCGTTGGACTTCTTTCTTTGGGGTTATTTCAAAGAAAGGGTGTACGTCGATAATCCAGCAACAATTCAAGAGCTTAAGGATGAAATAATTCGGCACATTAATGGCATAGACCCTCAATTATGCCTCATACCATACCAATATTATCATAATAAAAAGAAATGACAATAATTTACTAAAGGATTTGAGTTTTATGCAAAATCAACATCGGCCCTTATAATTTAACCACCCTTTACTTTATAGGGTCTCAGGTTGACATTTCTAGGTGTTACGAATGGAATGAAAATCTTAGTATACCCCCATCCTGGTGGTGGAAGGTATACAAATATTTACTAACTATAGTCGCCCGAATCCTCATTCCAAACGTGGCAATTTTGCTTATTCACATGTCCATTGAGCAAAAAATGATAAATTTTGACTAATTTCGATCAACACTGAAAGACAGAAATTTCATAAAATTCCCCTCTTCAAATGTCATCTAATTCCCACGAATCGCATGTTGTTGAAGTTTTAAACGAAACCTAATTCTTTAGTTGTGAATTGCATTTTTCTGCCAAACGATTATTTTTAAATTATTTTTCCATTTAATTGCTGTTCGTTAATGGCAAATCAAATAGTTGTAAACAATTACTTGTACTGTGGCTAATAGCACAGCTATGCGCTATACAACAATTTCAATGCAGGCGGTTTCTGTGAAAAAGATTTTGTGTAAATTCCAAATAAATTAATGAGAATACAGAATTATACAATTAAATAAAATAATATTATCATATGTCATGGAAACTAAAACTGAAACAAAGAGTAAAGCACTGTTAATTCGAAGAATTTCGCAATTAAGTCGACGATTAGAAAATCAATAAAATATTTGTATAAATGGCCACATACAAATAAATAACTTCAGTTAATTGCACCACTGAATAGCTGCTAATATAACCCAGTGAATAATTCACAATTTGTATTTGGTTTGAAAACCAGCGGAAATGTTTTTCAATTAAAAGTGTTGAGCGTGTTCTTTTAGTGGTATATTTAAGCTCACTTATGCTTTAATAGTCATGGTTTCATTTTAAATAAAGCTTATTTTCGAAAACGTAACACGTCACTTCAGACAACATTTTGGAGTTTTGGTGTTACTTTAGACACAGTCGTTCTGTTAATTAGAAATAAAGAAAAAAATATTTAAAAATTTGTTACATCAAATTGTCTTCCAACAAAATTATACATAACATGTCAGCTACAAAAGTTATAAGCAATCGCACAGTGGTCGAATTTTTTTCGGAATTGATAATGTAACTTTTGTACGGAAAGAGGGGATATTTTGTTGAAATTTTGCATGCCTATAGTAGAGCTGTATTCCAGATGATTTTCTAAATTTCCTAGTTCCTCGTAATGAGGGCTACTGGCTAAGTTGGTCACGTCGCATAGTGTTTCAGTATCAAAATCCGTTGGCCAAAATTCAATAACTTTTGCTCCAGTAGAAATTTTTGAGTTCTGTAAAAAACCAAAATTGGACAAGGATTATTTTGAAATACTAACACTGAAAACCGTGCAATCAGATATATTTTAGAAATTAGACCAAAAATGACTACTTTTCGTATTTTTCGGGTTTTAAATTTTTAATTTAAACATTGTTTTATGTATTTGTTCATAATGTGCAGCAACAAAATCGTATTACAGATTTTCACCATTTTTAGTTTTTTAAATTTGAAAAACATTTTTTTCGACTCTGTCGAACTGTTTCTCACACTTTTTAAGAGATTTTACACTCGAATATGTTATTAGAAATTCTGATTTCTTAGCTTTAATATGGCGCCAAAACAAATATTTTAAAAATAAACTTTTTGGAAAATTTTATGAATTTGGACCAACTTAACTTTTATCCATTAAAAGCCTTTGAAGAATAAATATTAATAAAGAAGAATTTCTAAAAACCCTAATAATACCTGATTAGGCAAAAGTTTGGGGGGGCACCTTAATGGTTGCAGTTGGAGGGTAGGTGTGTTCTGAGAAAATATTGGGGGTCAGTCATACATTTGACTCCGCTAGGTGCCTCCTTGGGGCATTTAGAGTGGTGGTAGCTTATATAAAAATGTAGTTTTTGTATGGTAGGCCAATTATGGAGTTGTGATAGGGGACAGGTATGTTTGGGGAAATGTGGGGGAGAGAAAATTAATTAGGGCCAGTCTTACATGTCTTCCCTCTAGGGGTGGCTAGGGGACAGTGTTTCCTTCATTAAAAAAATATAAGAAATGACAAAAATGTTTGGGAACCACCTTAAGGGTTGAAGATAGAGGGTAGGTATGTTCCGAGAAAATATTGGGGCTGAAAAAATATGTGGGGCTGAAAAAACATTTGACTTCACTAGGGGCCTCCTTGGATTAGTTAGAGTGGTGGGAACAAATTTGATAAAAATAGTTTTTGTATGAGAGCACCATTAAGGAGTGGGGGTAGGGGGTTGGTTTGTTCGGAAAAATGTTGAGGAGGATAAATTACTTTAGGTCGGTCTTACATTTGACCCAGCTAGGGGCGACTCCAGAGCAGTTTTGGGCCTTACTGTCGTAACCAGAGATACAAACCGACCGATTTTAAGCCGACAAGCCGCCGCCGCCGCATGTTTCTGCACGAGCCGCGCCGCCGCCGATTTCATCGGCTCACATCGACTTCAACCACGCCGCCGAGATTTCCTATAAAAAACAATAAACAGCAGCTACTCTACGTAAAGTGGGTGATTGGAAGGCTTTATGGTCATGGTGCACTTATGCTCTCTTTTATGATTATATTATATTAAATTTAAGATGTTTCTCTTTGGGCATTCTTGTGTATGACACAAAGCCACAAATCGCGCAACGATGATCGTCGTCACACACATGTATATTTAGGACATGAAGTTGCCCCGTTTTGTGTCGATTCGATTTGCGTCTCTTTTTAAAATGGGGCTCAACCCGATTTGCGTCGCAACATACGAATGCATATTTTCACTGAAGACAATCACATGTGAGTTTTTCAATTTGCGTGTAAAAAGGGAATTCCCATTTTATTCTGTTATGTCACTTATTCTAAGCATAGTTGCGTGTTAGGAAGTAAGAATTTGGTTCTCAATAAGAAGTGCAATAAAATACCTTAAGAAAATAAAAGAAAATCCATTAGTTTTGAACTAAAGTTGGATGTATAAAAATGTTTTAAATCGGGAGAAAAAGCTGTTGACATAGGAGGAACACTTGGGTTAAAATAACACAATTTGCTGAAATTGCGACATGATGATTGCAACCTTGTTTAAAGATTGTTTGGAAAATTATGCTGTTCCAGAATAAACATTACTGTTCTACTCAAAACATTGACTTTAAAATGCTTTTGTTAGCCAATAATGCTCCAGGACATCCAATTTTTTTCAGATGACTTGTCCGATCATGTAAAGGTTGTTTTTATGCCGTCTAACACAACATCCCTAATACAACCTATGGATCAAGGCGTCCAACTTAAAAATGTATTTCCTACGGCGGACTTTTCCTCAACTTCTTGAATCAAGACAGAAATGATAAACTATCCATGAAATACTTTTGGAAAAATCACAACATAATTATGGTTCTTGCAAACATAAATGTATCTTGGAAAGAAGTTAGAGCATCTTCTATGAAAAGAGATGTAGATAGTGTTAATGACGTTCAAAATGTTTGTAGAGTGTCGATTGATTTAGCCAGAGAAGCGGACTTCGATAGAATGGAGGAAGATGACATTAATGAACTGTTGTTATCTCACGAAGAGAAGCTTGATAATGAATGTTTATTAGCCATTGATGTTCAACATGCGTTAGAGGATGATATTATAATAACTGATGTTGCAATAGAAGACAAAAAATTTACAACTACCAATATTTCCAAAGATTTCACAGGCAATGGATATACATATTTGCTGATAATGATCTCGACGAAAATCAGGCGTAGCAGCATCGGTTGAAAATGCAATAAGTTCTTATAAGGAAATCTTTGCACAAAAGAAATCTATAAAAATTCTACAAATCTTAGACAATTTTGTTGACAAAGCCCCAACATCACTTAATCAAGTGGATACAAGTATTGTTGATTTAGATTTATCGAACGAAAATATCTCAACATAATTTTTTTTATAATAATTAAAAATATTTGTTGAAATGGCTTGTCAATTACAAACAAACAAATAAATATTTTTATTTTTGACCCAATCAAAATTTATACCAAAAAAAGTGATTCGATTTGCGTCGCAGTTCTCCGGTCCTCATTAATGACGCAAATAGGGGCACCGGTGTACTATTTGCACTGCTCGGGCACTTTCGAACCTCTTTATTGTGTATTCCTTACCATTCTTTGGAAGGATTATGATATTCAAGATGTGTGGTCAAATATGCCTCACATGAAAAACTGTAATTGCAAAAAAATAATCAATTCATCCATATTATAAATTTTAAATATAATTGTATGGGATACTAATATGAAATTATGGGAACATTGGCTAATATTAAGGAATATTGAACTACTTGGCAAAAAATAAAAGAAAATGTATTAAAACCAATACAAATTGTTCCTTCCCTTTTCTCAACATTTTCAAATAAATAGGGGTGATCGAATTACAGAACGAGCCGGCAAATCAGCCGAAAGCCGCTGCCGCCGATCCATTTTGGGTAGCGCCGCCGCCGATAATTGTGGTTCGGCTTGTAACTCTGGTCGTAACAAAAATTATAAAAACCAGTAAGGAAAGGCTAAAGTCCGAATTTAATTCAATTCGGTAAAAAAAAAGTGAAAATGAGAAGAAATTTTGTATGTTTCCTTATCATAGGCTAATATGACCTGACCCAATTTCTTAAATCGAAAAGAATATTTGCATCGGGGCTATATCTAAATATGGAATGTAGTGACCCACATTCACAATAGAATCTTCAATTATAACGTGTTATGCTCAATATGAAGAAATTCGGTGAAAATCCGAGGTTTCTGGTGCGGAAAAAGTTACGCGGGGAGCGAAATTTGTATAGGGCTATATATAAATCTGAACCGACCCATTTTTATCGTGGGTGTTTTTAGTGGAAATATAAGATATTTTGCCATTTTTAAAGAAAATCTGTTAAAATATGTGGTATCTAGAGCGGAAAAAGTCAAATTGGGAGCGAAATTTGTATGGGAGCTATATATAAATCTGAACCGATCTGACCCATTTTTATCCTGGGTGTTTCTAGTGGAAATATACGGTATTTTGCCAATTTTGAAGAAAATCTGTTAAAATATGTGGTATCTAGAGTAAAAAGAGTCACATTGAGATTGAAATTCGTAAGGGGACTATCCCGAAATTCGTAAGGGGACTATCCCGAATATCCCGTTCGTCCTTATTCCGAAAATCTTCGTTATTCAAAGTTTCATTTGGTTCTGGCTACAATGGCGACCTGTATCGTGATTACAAGAATAGATGGACGGACGGACAGACGGACATTCCTAAATCGATTCAAAAAGTGATTCTAAGTCGATCGGTATAATTAACAATGGGTCTATCTCCCTTCCTTTTGGGTGTTACAAACAAATGCACAAAGACATAATACTCTCGTGGTGTGTATAAAAAACTTATGGGAACCACACTAATGTTTGACGGTAGGAGGTAAGTATGTTAAGAGAAAATATGGTGGTTGAAAAAATATTGGGAATCGGTCATACATTTAACTCCACTAGCGGCCTCCTTGGGCCAGTAAGAGCGGTGGGAACAAATGTTATAAAAAAATAAGTTTTGTATGGGAGCTCCCCTAATGAGTGGAGATAGGTGGTATGTGTGTTCGAAAAAAAGTTAAATTACAAAATTACAGAATATTTTGTTTTATTTTTTAATGGCTGGCACCCAGAAATCCAGACATATTTGAAGAAAATCTATAGATAAATGTAGAAGTTATGCTCTTATTGTAGAAGTAAGGGGATTTAAAAAATCGTGTGTCATTTTTATCAAGTTTCTGCTTAAATTGATTTATTCATACTAACTATAACTATAACCATTATTCCTTTATTTATTCATATATTTTCTTCAAATATGCCTTGCTTTCTTCGTTTAGAAGCCAGCGTTTAAAAATAAAATCGCTGGCAACTTCAACAAAAAATTAAAACATCATGATTTAAAAAATAAATAAAAAAAACGGGAAATTGCAAACCCTACTTGATGCGCTTTACACGTTGTAAGCAATCAAAACCAGGAAGTTTTTTCCCCCGTCCTTGCACGACATGTTAACATAACATGCATGTAATTATCCTTAACATTAACTTAAGTATCAGACAAACTGTCAAGAACTGTATTGACTCGAAAAGGACCACCTCTGGTCTAGACTAGCTTTAATTTAAAATAAAGACTACACACAAACAAGCGGATACATGTGCTGAAATCATCATGTCATTAAATAAAACCTACAATAATTCGAAACAAAGGAGATCAGGCCTATTTTAAAAACGAATTAATGCGTGGTTGAAGGTATTTCAATTGCACAGACGAACGAAGACGTTTTCGAATACCCTACACATCACGAGGGCTGTTAAAATTGTTTTGCTATGGGAACACTAGGTGTTTTATAGGTTTTTAGTGTTTCAATAAAAAAATTCCTATTTTAATTAAATCAAATTTTGTGTACACTTTGCGACCCCTTTTGTCTATTCGTCCGATCGTCCATCTAAATAGGGTGTTTTTTTTAAACCACTAACGCTGTTTGCATGAAACCGTTATTGGTAACGCCTTCACATCCAGATCCACCACAATAATGACAGAGGCGTTTAACAGAAAGCCGCAGCAATAATTTGCAGTTATCAAAAATAAAACAAGATTTGACCAAGACAAGACACTGCGAGAATCAAGGTCGTCCGGTAACTACAAATTCGTAGTAAGACATTGCGAAATTATATGGCATCGAAATGAAACGGCCGAGCAGAGAAACACATGTAATTATAAACACCATATACAATGTACATACATATGTATGTTTGAACATATATGCAATGCATATACATTAGGCTGGTTCTTTAATTGTTTTTTGAATTTTACTAAGGCTCATGATAAATAAATATGAGTCATTCCATGTCAAGCGGTACGGTTTTTGACCTTGATAGCGGCGATTGTTTTGAAAGTTTGTGTATGTATTCTTGTCATAAAAATATTGTATACGTATTTTTGGAAAAAAATTGAAATTTTTTTCACGAGTTATGACCAATTTAACAGTGAAACAAGTAAAAAAGGCGTTAAGTTCGGCCGGGCCGAACTTTATATACCCTCCACCATGGATTGCATTACACAGAAGTTGTCGGTTTTCGTAGAAGTGCAGTAATATTACAGGAAAACAAAATATTTTTTATTATAGCCAAACCAAAACAAATACAAATATTGAAAAATTAACTTTATAAATAAATATAATATTTTAATTATTTCAAACCACGCTTATAAGGTAATGCTACCAATACGTCAATTCAAAAAATAAATATTCTTATATTTATATTCTCAAAGCCATAAATATTGGTAGATAGTGGGTGCTACAGTTGGTTGTATTTCCATTCTCTTTTAATTCCAAAAGCACAAATTTTGAAAATCCATTATCAGACGTACATAGTGCAAAATAACCTAACTTCATAATTCAACCAATTTTTGCCGTAAAAGAAAAAGTACGAATTTGGAAAAAAAAAAATTTATTTTGCGTGTCTATGCAGTCAGAGGAATGTATACACCGAATTCCATGATTCCAGCTGCGCCCATTTGGTTGGTACCATTTTACCCCCTTGACTTTTCTACGCAATTAGAATTTCATCATTCTAGCTGTAGACGTTTAGTTGGTACTATTTTTATCCCTCTGTACCATTGTATCCCTTGAAGGTACTAATTTCGAAAAATTCGTCTATTTTCCGTCTATTTCATTTGATTGGTACTATTTTTATCCCCTTTTTTCATTTTAACCCCAAAAAGTACGAATTTTGAAAAATTCGTCTATTTTCCGTGTCTACGCAGTCGGAGGAATGTATACTCCGAATTTCATGACTCTAGCTGCGGTCATTTGATTGGTACTATTTGTATCCCCTTTTTTCATTTTAACCCCAAAAAGTACGAATTTTGAAAAATCAGTTTATTTTCCGTGTATACACACTCAGAGGAATGTATACTCCGAATTTCATGACTCTAGCTGCGGTCATTAGATTGGTACTATTTTTATCCCCTTTTTTCATTTTAACCCCAAAAAGTACGAATTTTGAAAAGTCCGTGTACTTTACTTATCTATGCAATCAGAGGAATGTATACACCGAATTTCATTATTCTAGGTACAGCCGTTTGGTTGGTACTATTTTTATCCCTCTATTCCTGTTTTACCCCTTAAAAGTACGAATTTGGAAAAAATACTTTTATATTATGTATATACTCAATTAGAGGAATGTACACACCGAATTTCGTGTTTCTAGCAGTTGTCGTTTAATATGTACCATTTTTATCCCGTTTTTGCCCTATTTCACCCCCTACAAATAAGAATCACTTTATGGTGCACGTTTTTGCTATAAGGGGAATGCGCATACAAAATATCAAGCAAATATAAATAGACATATTCAAAAAACATGCTTAAATACTCTAAAATATTAGTGATTATTATGGGTATTTTTAGTGCTTGTGAGGGAAAAAATTTTCCCTTTTGGGCCGATTTCGCCCCATTTCAATCCCAACCGATCTACGGCTATAAGACACATTTATGGAAAATTTGAACGTTCTAGCTCCTTTCGTTTAGATGCTAGCGTGCTTTCAACAGACGGACGGACGGACATGGCTAGATCGTCTTAGAATTTTATGACGATCAAGAATATATATACTTTATAGGGTCTTAGGTCGATATTTCAAGGTGTTACAAACGGAATGACAAAGTTAGTATACCACCATCCTGGAGGTGGAGGGTATAAAAATACTACTTTTTCAAAAAGGTGTGTCCATCCAATCGCCTTTAACTCCTGAAATACTTTACCGATTTTAATGTGTTATACCTAAGGTGACCATCCATCCCGCTTTTCGCGGGACTGACCCGCTTTTTGATGCGCAGTCCCGCTTAATGTTTCCATCCCGCCTTTTCGTTTTACATTATTTTTAGTACAATATCGAAAAGTCCACAATTTCTAAAATATTTTACTAATTGTCGTAATTCTAAATTTAGGATTAGTTTTTAGCCAACATTTAAGATCATTAATAGTAATTTAATCTATACTTTTATAAAATGTATTCAATGCTGCGTTGTTCAATTGATTAAATTAAAACATATATTATAATACATGGCATAGTTAAATTCGGTCATGCCTAAGCTTATATACCCTCCACCATTCTTGCCTGTCGACTTTTTACAGTTTTAAATAAATTGTGATGTTTCTTTCTTGATAAGTGGAAAATTTTAAATATCTTTAAATACACTAGTCAACAGTCAAAATGTACTCGGGATGCGATAATTTTTTCTGTGTAGATAACCTTGACATGAGCTCGAAAAACGCAACGTTTGGTTTTTTTTTTATTTTTTTTTTTTTTAATTTAAAAATTTTTTTTTTGGTTAATTTGTTTCGTCCGGCATAACTCGGGAACCACTAGCCCGATTTAATTGAATTAAATTTTAAAAAATTTAAAATTACAATTCCCTTAATCTGTTCATATATTGTTTTCCTATACAAGCAACAGTTTCCAAGTTAAAAATGAATATATAAAGGAAAAAACTTATTTTTTGCCTAAAGATTTAAAATTTTTTTTTTTTTAAATCCATAAAAAATCCAAAATGAAAAAAAATGTCAAATCTTATTACTTTTACGTAAAGTCACATAACCTATGAGCAAAATGAGACAAAGATCATGAAAATCGATGCACGCGTTTCGCTTTTATTCGCAATTGAGTAAAGGTATGAATTTCAAAAATTTGCTCGACATATGCACAACTTTGTCTATGGTAAGGTTTTTTCTTTTTTTTTTGATTCTCAGAATTAACAAAACGGAATAAACAAAGGGTTATTTAATTTTTATGATTGCGTAAGCAAAGTAATAAACGCTAATAAATGTGCGTGAACAATTAAAAGGAAAAAGAAAAGGGGACTTTTTTAATTATTTGGGTTTTCCGTTGGCTACCTGTATGATTTTTTTACAGAAATGCAACCCACATTTAAGGGTGGTCATTATTCGGAAAATTTAAGACTCACACATGGTGAAATAGGTATGTAGCCACCGTAAAAAAATATACACCCATTTATAAGTACCTGTCAGTAAAATACTAAACAATACACAGTATAAATAGGTCTTCATTGATCGATTTTACTCATTCAACAAGTGTCGACGAACGCGATAGTTAAAATGAGCAAACGTTCGCGAGGATTTGAATGCAATACCAATCCAAGTAATTTTTGTTACATGTGCGGAGAATACCTTTCTGAAAAAAACAAGCGTTGTTTTTCACCTAAATTGAGAGATTCATTTGAAGAGAGCTTCAATTTAAAGGTCTCAAACATAGATGAGCGGTGGACACCAAGTGCTCTATGTCCAAGGTGCTACGTACAGCTAGCTGACTCAAGGTAAGTGTAGATTACGAAATTCAAGAACATATATAACTTATTATTGAAATTCTTTCAGACGACAGCCGAGAATCATCATGCCAATGCTTTGGAGAGCTCCGCTTTGCCATGTAACAGATTGCTACTTCTGTCTTAGCAAAAAAACAGGCGTGGGAAAAAATATACGATGGACTTACGCTGCTGTTTCAACAGTGAATTTTCCAGTGCCATTTTCCGAAGAACCAGTGGACCCGCAACCGTCCGTTTCAAGATGGGCATCTAATAATGAGGCGATACATCCAACATCAGATCCGGAGACAGTAGAAACCACATCAGAATGCGAGTCAACATATACATTGCATGGAGGTCAACGCTTATGTTCCCAAGCAGAACTGAACGATTGGGTTAGAGAATTGAAACTCCCCAAGGAAGATGCAGAGTTGCATGCATCGCGCATGCAACAGTTCGGTTTCTTGGCTCCTGGTGTGGTGACAACAATCTACAGGAAGCGTCATGAACCATACGCAAGGTATTACACAAAAAAAGACAACATCTGTTTTTGTAAGGACATTCCCGGATTATTTGGTCTTACGATCCAGGAGAGTGGCGTCTTTTCATCGACAGCAACAAGCAGAGCCTTAAAGCAATTTTACTGCACAACGGCAACGAGAAACCTTCGATTCCAATTGCTCATGCCGTTGACACCAAGGAAACATACGAAGTCATGGACAATCTACTAAAGTGCCTTAAATATGAGAGGCACGATTGGAAAGTTTGTGCCGACCTTAAGGTTATCGGTATCCTTTGTGGATTACAAGGTGGATTCACAAAGTACTGTTGTTTTCTCTACCTTTGGGACAGCCGCGATCGTCAACATCATTACACCAGGAGGAGCTGGACAGAAAGAGTTAACTTCATCCCCGGCAGCGACAACGTGAAATATACACCACTCATAAAAAAGGAAAATGTTTTTCTCCCACCTCTTCACATAAAGCTCGGACTCATAAAAAACTTCGTGAAAGCTATCAACAAAGATGGCGAAGCGTTCGCCTATTTAAAAACCATTTTTCCTCACCTTTCATCGGCAAAGATTAAGGAAGGCGTTTTCGACGGTCCGCAAATTAAAAAGTTGTTGCAAGACCAACAGTTTGAGCACATTTTATCACCAAATGAAGCTGCAGCTTGGAACTCATTTCGGCAAATTGTTTCCGGATTTCTTGGAAACAACAAAAGCTCAAATTACAGAGAGATCGTCGAACAACTACTCCAAAATTATAAAAAAATTAGAGCAAATATGTCGCTTAAGATACATTTTCTACACTCGCACTTGGACTTCTTTCCGGACAACCTGGGCGATGTGAGTGACGAGCATGGCGCACATGTAACAAAAATTACTTGGATTGGTATTGCATTCAAATCCTCGCGAACGTTTGCTCATTTTAACTATCGCGTTCGTCGACACTTGTTGAATGAGTAAAATCGATCAATGAAGACCTATTTATACTGTGTATTGTTTAGTATTTTACTGACAGGTACTTATAAATGGGTGTATATTTTTTACGGTGGCTACATACCTGTTTCACCATGTGTGAGTCTTAAATTTTCCGAATAATGACCACCCTTAAATGTGGGTTGCATTTCTGTAAAAAAATCATACAGGTAGCCAACGGAAAACCCAAATAATTAAAAAAGTCCCCTTTCCTTTTTTCCTTTTAATTGTTCACGCACATTTATTAGCGTTTATTACTTTGCTTACGCAATCATAAAAATTAAATAACCCTTTGTTTATTCCGTTTTGTTAATTCTGAGAATCAAAAAAAAAGAAAAAACCTTACCATAGACAAAGTTGTGCATATGTCGAGCAAATTTTTGAAATTCATACCTTTACTCAATTGCGAATAAAAGCGAAACGCGTGCATCGATTTTCATGATCTTTGTCTCATTTTGCTCATAGGTTATGTGACTTTACGTAAAAGTAATAAGATTTGACATTTTTTTTCATTTTGGGTTTTTTTATGGATTTAAAAAAAAAAAATTTAAATCTTTAGGCAAAAAATAAGTTTTTTCCTTTATATATTCATTTTTAACTTGGAAAGTGTTGCTTGTATAGGAAAACAATATATGAACAGATTAAGGGAATTGTAATTTTAAATTTTTTAAAATTTAATTCAATTAAATCGGGCTAGTGGTTCCCGAGTTATGCCGGACGAAACAAATTAACCAAAAAAAATTTTTTTAAATTTAAAAAAAAAAAAAATAAAAAAAAACCAAACGAAAAAAAAATTTTTTATTGCGTTTTTCGAGCTCATGTCAAGGTTATCTACACAGAAAAAATTATCGCATCCGGAGTACATGAAATTTTTTTCATTTTGTTGAGTAGTGATATCATTCCTGCAGCAATCTTCACAAAATGTGCTTAATACCCTAAATGTTTTTTATTTATTTAGATATTTTCAGTCCTTGGTAGGGGAAAAACTTGATGACTCTCGGTCAATTTTAAATATCTACAATCCTAAACTATTCTGTAATCAAGGTATCCTGAAGTTTGTGATTCCTGATATAGCCATTTGTTTGGTGCCCCTAAAAGTACGAATTTGGAAAAAATCAAAATCAGCCAGTCGTATTCTAAACGCAGCCATTTTAATTTATAACACCATGCGACAGTACTTTTTGGACCTGAACAAAACCATATACATTTGAAACTAGAGATAATATGTAGAAAAACTGTGTGATCAGTTTTTCATTTGGTGATCTTTTCTCCTTTTTACAGTACTTTTAATTTTCAAAGGACGTATTTGTCTTAGTAATTTATTTTCGTACTTTCGAGGGCCATACATATGCGACATGGGTATAAAATGAGAATGTGTGTTAAAAATACTAAAAATTCCATGCCTCTATCTGTATTATTTTAGCATTAACAACCATTTCAAATAGTAAATTTCTAAAATAGTAAAAGATGAATAAACTAAATAAATAATGATGGAAAATTGAAATTGTTGTTAATACTAAACTAATACAGACAAAGACATTATATTTAAAATATTTTTAACAGATATTCTTCTCTTTCATTTGATACCCATATCCCTTGTATGACTCGCCAAATATGAAAATAAATTATCCAAACATCATATATCCTTTGGAAATTAAAAAGGAGAAAGGATGACCAAATGAAAGATTGAGTACACAGTTTTTCTACACACAATCTCTAGTTAAAGATGTATATTGTCTTGCTCAGGTTCTATAAATGTAAAATTGTAGCTCGGTGTAATGCAGCTAGTTTTTATTTTACGTTTTGGTTAGATTTTTACCATCCCGCACTTTTTCTACAAAATCCCGCCAAATCCCGCTTTTTTAACTCATAAATCCCGCTTTTTGCCCAATAAGAGATGGTCACGTTAGTTATACCTTGTTCTGAAGGTAATTTCAATTACTATTACTATACATATTTCATTTTTTTACAATATCAACCAGAATTGCAGAGAAAAATCATCAAAACACAAGGTTTTATACATTGAAAAAATGAAAAATCCAAGAAAAATAGGTTATGGAAATGTATATATATATATATATATATATAATTTTTTTCTGATGGTACAAAAAATGAAAAAAAATACATTTTTGTGAACTGGGATATTGTCAAGACCATTTTGCATATATATTTACTAGAATGCAAATTTATTTACAAATGGCATGGTGACTAGAGTTGGGTCGTTCCGGAACGAACTCGTTCAATTGAACGAATCCCTTGGTGGAACGATTGGAACTGGTTCTGGTGCTCTTTCAGCTCCATCGTTCCCTTCGTTCCATTATTATTTTGTTTGTGCCCAACTCTCGTTCATTCACTGGCTCCGTGATGCTTTCGTTTGTTTTACCATTGAACAGCTGATTGTTGTTGCCACAGTTTTTTTCCGAACGATTTTTTCTTGGTGCTGACACACCGTTCACATTACACATAACATGGATTAAGAATTATTGTAATTTAAATAATTAAATTATACATACATACTTAAATATATTTTTAATTTTCCACTTTGCCAGAATTGTTAAAAAAACTGAACGAGTGCACAAACAATGTTGTGACGTTTGAACGAAGCAAGCTGTATTTATATTATTTAATGGTGACATTTATTATGTGGCTGCAGACTTCCACGATCATGATTTCGACCATGTCAAAAGTCTTTTCAAGTGGCTTCGCACGACTTTTCAATATCAAACCCGGCCTCTATAAGGAGATGATTCTCACAAACGAACGAGAAGCACAACTCACTTGCCGAATTTGCATTTAAAAAATCGCACAAAGTAACAAAGTACACATGCCATCTTACAAGCATCTCATTGAGTGGCATACATATGTAAGTATTTGTATATGCAGGTATAGTTACCCAGCAATACTTCTGCCGTGCCAACGCTCATTTGTTTTAGTTTTTTTCGTTTGTATTTTTTTGGTCTGTAATCAATATTTGATTTGAACTGGGATATTGTCCTGGCTCAAGACCATTTTGCATCTATATTTAATAGAATGCAAATTTATGTACAAATGGCATGGTGACATTTATTACTTGGCTGCAGACTACCGCGATCATGATTTCGACCATGTCAAAAGTCTTTTCAAGTGGCTTCGCAGCGACTTTTTAATATCAAACCCGGCCTTTATAAGGAGATGATTCGTACAAACGAACGAGAAGCACAACTCACTTGCCGAATTTGCGTTTAAAAAATCGCTCCAAGTAATAAAGTACACATGCCATCTTACAAGCATCTCATTGAGTGGCAAATGTAAGTATGTGTGTATGCAGGTATAGTTACCCAGCAATACTTCTGCTGTGCCAACGCTCATTTGTTTTACTTTTTTTTCGTTTGTATTTTTTTGGTCTGTAATCAATATTTGGTTTGAACTGGGATATTGTCATCTATATTTAATAGAATGCAAATTTATTTACAATAAACAAAATTAAATTTTTCTTTAACCTATTTTTTCTTCGATTTTTCATTGTTTTTGAACTAATGAAAAAATTATAAATTTGATGATTTTTCTCTGCAATTCTGGTTGATATTGTAAAAAAAATCGAAAAAAATCTTAAAAAATAGAAGCCATCATTTCACCACTTTCAAACTCACACAGTCGCTTAAAAATATACTTAAGCTCACCACTTTAAAATTTCAACAAAATGGATTAGTCTAATCATTTCGAAAATCAAAATAAAAAAATTAAAATTGAAAAACTTTAACAAATCTTACCCTGCTATAACACACAGCATCAATAATTCAAAAGTAATTGAAATTACCTTCAAAAATATATTGATACATTTTTTTGATGGAGAATTGTTGCTTTTTAGCGCAAAAAATCAACTGAAAATAAAAACAAATAAAAAATCATTAAATTTTATTTTATTTTATTTATTTTTACTTATCGCGATATTTGTTAAATAAATTGATGTTTCATTATTATAATTTTGAACTAAAAATAAATAATTAATTAATTTAAAGACCACACCCACTTATTGGGCTTGAGTACAAATATGTTTTTTTGCTTGATACTCCTTGACTATACATATCAATGCAATGCATCAGAAAGACACTATTTTTCGAAATTCTATTGTCTTTCGGGTTCACAACCGTTTGTTTGATACCAGCTTTATCTCTTTTACCCCTAAAAGTACGAATCTGGAGAAACAATTTTATTTTTTGCGTCTACGAAGTCAGAGAAATTTATAAGCAGAATCTCATATTCTAGTATCAGCCGTTTGCTTGGAACAATTTTAGCCCCTTTGGCTCCGTTTTCCCTATAAGTAAAAATTTCAAAAAAAAAATCGTATTGTATGTTGAACATGTACACAATTACGCCAAATTGTATGCTTGTATTTGCAGCCTTTTCGTCGGTACCAATTTTATCCCTTTTTGGCCCTAAAAGTATGAGAATCGAAAGATCGCATTATATTTGGAGTCTGCGCAAACAGTGAAATTTTTTTTCACTGAACCAACACTCTGTGTATGTCCCCTATAAATACAGTGCATTGCGTTGGGTGAGAGTTCCTGGAAAGCCGCCTACCTCTACCGAACGTTCTCACCGGCGGTATAAGATCACGAATATCCGAAGAACAAACACCGTGAAAGAATCGATAGAACAAAGGCACACAACCCACAATACGACGATGTTGAAGGGAAACAATAGAATTGGATACCGTCACCTATCAAATCCATTGCCCTCCTCTGGACACGGTCAAGTAGTTACGTGCATTCAAATCTACTCTATTCACTCTGAAATAGCCAGTAAATCCTGGCAGAGTGACTCATGCATCAATCGCATTTTGTCCTCAATTTCTTGACGACTTGGTCTACGATCGAATGAGTATCATAGACAGAGGTTGCTGTCATCCGCGAATGAGTAGATTGGATTCGAAGTCCGATCCAAGAGGTCGTCGATGAAAATAAGAAAAAGGGAGGGGGAAAAGACAGACCCTGTGGTACTCCTGCGGTTAACCCATCCACAACAACTCGTATAGTGCGATTTCTGAGGAAACTCGATTTAAATCTAGAGAGATACCAACGCCAAAAGCAATGAGCTTTGTGATAATAGGTGGTTGTGATCATCGAGCTCGCACTGTACTTTATGGAGTCTCCGAATAACATTTTAAGGTGTTACACACAGAATGACAAAGTGAATATACCCCATCCTTAGGTGGAGGGTATACAAATGGTGATAAATCTTGGCGTTAATGTCAAAAATTGTGAAGTGTCTTGAGATAATCCCGCGTAACTTTCTATTATATAGAGAATAAAAACGTATGGCATATATATTTGGCATATGGTTTCTGACTAAATAGAGAATATTTGTGACAGAATATATCCAGAATCCCAGATAGAGAAAGTTGACATAAGTGCAATTGGAACCGCGAATTGTAGTTTTTTCCGACAATTGCCGCTTTTTGCGAAAAATTTACAAATTTATGGTTTTATTGGAAATGAGGAACTTAGTCATTTAATAATTGAACACAATATAATTCATATGACTATCACGACTGACTCGGCTTTACCTCATCCGATCAACCCAAAATCCACACCAAACACTGACTCGTTGTCAATAGTCACGTGCGGATTTTCTTAGTCCCATATGCGACAATTTGGCTTATTGACATAGCCACCGATATGAAAATGAGCTTCATGAAGGCTGAACTGAATTTCTTACAGTTTGTGTTAAAGACTCACTACTTGGAAGTACGTTTTTAATATTTCCCAAATTTGTTCGAGCGTAAGCGTCCCATGTTGTAAATGTCAAACATAAACCTCAAAATAAAAATAACAATTAAGTAAGCTTCGGTCGACTAAACCGATTTATATATACCCTTACTCCCAGAGAACATATATACGAAAGTTATAAGGAATACAATTTTATGTAGGGCAGGATATTTTTTGTGGAAGGTGCTACATGATCCCAGCTTCCACATTTATAAAACAATTGTAAAAACAAATCAAATATAAAGTCATAGTGCATTCCATGCAGCAGTATAGAAGTTATGAAGGATTTAATATTACCTAGAATAGAGACAATTGTGTGGGAGGTACATAAAGGGGCGTGGCTAAAGCGTAAATATTTTTTAGGTTTAAAGTGATAATAAAAACATTTTTCAATATCACACTGCAAATGATTTTGACGACACGTATGGATGTTATATCGGTTTTATTGTAAACAAAGTTTATGCCACTTTGTGTGGGAGGTACCAGAAGGGGTGTGGCAATATCGCCCATATTCCATAAGGATGCAATTTCTATAAAAGCTTTGTCAATTATAAAATTTCACAGTATTCCGATAATCCGTACAGATGTTATAACAGCTTTAATTTTACGTACGTTGTGTGGGAGGTACTAGAAGTGGCATGGAAACCGTTCCTATTTTGTACACTTAAAATGATTATACAAACGTTATCAAATGCCAAAATATAGCTGATTCCGAATATCCATGTGGAAGTTACAATGGTTTTAGTTTAACATAGGAATATGGGACTGAAGAATTAATTGGGATATTTTGTTGTCAATTTAAATAAATTTAAATACCACTCCCGTTTGTTTGTAGATCCTATCAAAATGTTTAGACAGCGTTATATTCCTGAGTACCAAAATAATATTTCAAGTGCATTCAAATCATGTGCTTACCACTAACAAACTCACACAGTCGCTAAAAATACATCTAAGAACAGTACTTTAAAATTTCCAAAAAATCTCTTAATGTATTCATATCGAAAAATAAAAGAAATAAATTTGTAACAACTCTATGAAATCTAAAGGGGCTATAACATGCCACATCTATTGCTTAAAAGTATCCGAAATTACCTTCAAAACAAGATGTAGTACATTAAAATCGTTAAAGTATTTCAGGAGTTACAGGCTGTTGAATGAAAACTCCTTTTTGAAATAATCGTAGTTTTTCATAATTCGCAATTGTCCATAACTAATGAAAAACATTTTTTATTTTTTGCTTTTTCAAAAAAGTATAAAATATTTTTATGGGAAGAATACGAAAACTAATTTTCAAAAGGGTATTAGTTAAGTATCCTCATATTGTTGTCAGTAACTTTTAATCTGGCAACACTGATCTGCATTTCTGTTCAGTTTGATTCGAGATATTGTCGTGATCGGATGCCGCGGATGTTGTCGCGAGTGAAATCTTCCAAGATGTGTTAAAACAAATGCAGTTCAGTTCTTACTGAAATTTGTTAAACCAAGAGGAGTTGAAATTGACATTGAAAACTATATCTATATCTCTGCTTACTCCGTCTATTTATGTGATATGCATTTGCTTCAAAGCACACCAAATCAATTGTTTTTCTTTTTGTTTTTCGTCCGTTTCGTCTACCACATTCTCAAGTTCTCTCTATTTACATCAGCTAATTTAATATTTTGTCAAAAATAGACCAGTTTGATGGCATTATAAGGTAAGTTTAGATAAAATAATTGTTCTGTTTATATTTGCAATTCTTTTTTATTATATTTATTTTGTTTTTGGCTTCGGTTTTTTTTGCAATTGGTTTTTTGTTTACATCTTCGATAAACATACATACTTTCACAATTGTTTGCAATAAGTATGCTTGTTGTTGTTCTCATTCTCTAACTCTCTTCTCGTCAATGACGTCATTGATTAAAGCGACCATTCATGTGTGCACAATGTGGGTTTTAGTCTTTGCTAGAGGCTTTTGAGAAGCCGAGTGGTTGTAAGTACGAGGTATGCTTATGTAGGTTTTTGTTTTTGGTTGGATTAATTTACAATACATGACAATGAATGTATGTCAAGAAGGCTGGGTCGCGGTACATGCAAATAAAATACAAGTAAAAAGGCGAGCTGAACTTATCCCCTTTCTCCTTCTCCCCGTTTCGCCATAAAGGTAAAAATTCCGAAAATGTCTTTGATTCCGAATTTTGTTATTCTGCCTGCAGCTATTTGGTCGATACCAATTTTATCCCTTTTTCCACATTTCTCTCCTTCAAAGTACGAATTTTGAAAATAAAGTTTTTATATGTACTTACGATTAGAATTTCTGGTTACTAGCTATTGTTGTTTCACTATATTTTTCAAAAAATATTGTTTTTTTTTAATATTTATTTTCTTTTTATTTTTTTTTAATATAGATTTTTGTAATGGTTATAAATGTCCCCATTTTTTTTGCACATACCAAATATATATCCCATCCTATGGTGGAAGGTATAAACATGATTTTTTTAAATATTGATTTTTTTAATATGCATATATTTTTTTCCAAAAAATATTGTTTTTTTAATATTTATTTTGTTTTTATTTTTTTTTTTAAATATAGATTTTTTAATGTTCATAAATGTCACCATGCCATTTGTAAATAAATTTGCATTCTATTAAATGTAGATGCAAAATGGTCTTGAGCCAGGACAATATCCCAGTTCAAATCAAATCACATCCAAATATATATCCCATCCTATGGTGGAAGGTATAAAAATGACTTTGTTAATATTTATGTTTTTTTTTTTTCAAAAAATATTGATTTTTTAATATTTTTAATTAGTTTTTGTGGAGTGTATAATCCACGAGAGTATTATGTCTTTGTGCATTTGTTTGTAACACCCAAAAGGAAACGAGTTAGACCCACCGTTTATTATACAGATCGATTTAGCAATGCCCGTCTGTCCGGCTGTCTGTCCATCTATTGTTGTAATCAAATTACAGGTCGCAATTACAGCCCGATCTTAACAAAAAGTGGCACAAGTAAGTTTTGTGCATCAAGGACGAACGGTATTTAATTTGAAGCAAATCGGTTCAGATTTAGATATAGCCCCCATACAAATGTCGCTCGCGATTTGACTTTTTCCGCTCTAGAAACCACATATTAAACTCGATTTACTTGAAGTGAAAATCGGTCAGATCGGTTCAGATTTAGATATAGCCCGCATACAAATGTCTCTCCCGAGTTAACTTTTTCCGCTCTAAAAACCACATATTTCACTCGATTTGCTTCAAATTTGGCACAGTACCCTATAATTGAAGTGGAAACAGTTATGGTGAAAATCGGTCAGATAGGTTCAGATTTAGCCCCCAAAAAAATGTCGCTCCCGATTTGACTTTTCCGCTCTATAAAGCACATATAGTACCCTATTTTCTTCAAATTTGCCTTAACACTAGACATACATGTCTCGAAAGCGGTTTAGATCGGTTCAGATTTAGATATAAATTTTTGTATATATATACAAATGTTGCTCCCAAATGTTTAACCGATTTTGGCCAAACTTTACATATTATATTTCATCGATAAACATACATAGTGAATGCGGGTCACATCGTTCCATGTTTCAATATACCCCCATGCAGATGTCCTTTCCGATTTAAAATTTTTTGTTAAATACATACTTTACAGGATACAAAAATCCTTCCCGATTTCACTTTTTTACAGAATTGAAATATAATTATAGCAAGTGGAGTGTATCATATAGTCGGCTCCGTCCGACATTAGCCTTTCCTTACTTGTTTTTGTTTTTAAATATTGATTTTTTTTTGATTTTATCTCAGCAAATATAATCTTTCCTTTAAAACTCTGAAAATTTCATAGTGAGATTTGCAGTAGTTTCTGAGATATCAGCAAACATATGAAAATACTCATTTGCAATTTTTAAAGCTCGGCAGCACTATTCAAAAATTCTATATTTATTTCTTATGAGCCCTAATAAAATTCTGTGTGGACCTAGCAGAAATCCAAAAAATTAAGAACCACCCTAATGTCATATGTACAACTGACAATCGCAACTGCTAAATTCTGAAAGATGTTGCAATCGGTGTTTCGCTTTTTGCCGTAATGAAAAATTGAGGAAAAAACGTCAATCTGAAAACGACGACGCCATTCCGTCTCTACAAATTTGTTGTTCACACAAATATTGGCAACAAATGGAGAACACCAACCAACAACAGCAAACAGCACCGCACCGCATCGTATGCAAACATTTATCATGTCATACAAACAGACCTCGATTTGTGTCTGTCGTGCTGTCGGCGGTTGGTACTGGCTGCTACAGCAAAGCAAACACCTACTAACATACATTGTATGTATGTATGTTTGAATGTGTCTATACAGCCAGGGGTGTAATTGATGGGGCCTTCCCGATGACCAGCTTGTATCTTTCCAGATATTTAATACATATTTCACTAAATTCCACACGCACTTTGACCACCATTCTCCAACATGGAATTGAGGTAAACTCAGACGCAATGCCTATTTGTAGCCAGCCAATCCGCCCTTTTTGTCTAGACCTGTCTATACCCTCCACCATGGATTGCATTCCACAGAGCCTATCGATTTTCGTAGAAGTGCAGTGACTTGACAGGAAAATGTTAATTTTTTTAATATAGCCAAACCGAAACAAATAAAATTATTGGAAAAATAATTTTATAAATAAATATAAAGTTGTGTTGTCATTTATTTTGTGTTAAGAACAAAGTTTGTGCTTAAGTCTTCAGCAGAACCCAAAACTAGCAAAATGGAGGAATGTACACGCCGAATTTCACTATTCTATCGGACATATCTTAGAAATTATGCCAAAGTTGACAACTTTTCGTACTTTTCGATTTTGAAGAAAAGTAAATTTTTTATTTTTATTTTTTTAAATTATTTCACGTATTTTTTAATAATGCGAAGAATTTGTCCATAATGCACAGAATTCATAATACATATTTTCATTTTTTCAGATTTTGAAAATTGAAAAAAAAAAAACAAAAGTTATAGAATTTTGGATTTTGATTCTGAACCACTGTGCACCGCATGTTCACCGATTGGTCGATTAAGAGCCCATTTTCAGATCGGTGGCTTCGTTAATAGTCATAATTGTAGCAGTTGGGCTGAGAACAATCAAAGTACCTTAATTCAAAAGCCAAGTCATCCACAAAAGATAATTGTTTCGTCGTGTCAATTGATATTTAGATGTTCCGTTTGATACCAATTTCAAATGGAAATTCTCAATTTAAATTCTAAATTGTGAGATGGTCTGCTGAATATCTTGTGCAGAGTCGACGTTATTTCAACAAGGCCAAATATCTCTTCTGTTCTAAGTTTTGGATACGTTTCTATTGTGTTCGTTATATCAGTTTTTGTCATCCTTCTCAAAGATGACAGGACATTCTCCTTGACTGCAATCTACAAAGTTACAAATGAAGGGAGATTTGATGGATTTAAACTCCTTCATTGACATCATTTGTTGGAAGAGGGTCTGCCATTCAAAATGCTGTACTGATTGAGGGCCTTCTTCCACTTCATTTTCGCTGATGTTTTTTTATACCCTCCACCTCCAGGATGGGGGTATATTCACTTTGTCATTCCGTTTGTAACACCTTGAAATATTCATCGGAGACCCCATAAAGTATATATTCTGGGTCGTGGTAAAATTCTAAGACGATATAGTCATGTCCGTCTGTCTGTCTGTTGAAAGCACGATAGCGGCCGAACGAAAGGAGGTTCAAATTTTTCCCAAATGCGTCTTATGGTTGCAGATCGGTTGGGATTGGGCGAAATCGGCCCAGAGGGAAAAATTTTTCCCTCACAAGGACTCAAAATACCCCTAATATTTAGAGTATTTCAGCATGTTTTTTGAACATAATAGCTTGTATTTACTTGATATTTGCAATTCGAATTTCCTTTATAGCATAAAAGGGCACCATAGAGTGATTTTTATTTGTAGGGGGCGAAATGGGACGAAAAGGGATACAAATAGTACCTATCAAACGACAACAGATAGAGACACGAAATTTGGCGTGTACATTAGGGCGTACCTCAAAAAAAAGTTCGCCGTACACGGGAAGCATTCGACAAATGTTCGGTCCACCAGTTCATAAATTTATCAATTTTGATAGTGACTCATATTTCAATATGATCGATTGGAAACAATTTGAATTGACTGAGCCGCCATGCTTGCAGTTTTTTTCGCAAGAACAGTTAGAAGCATTCCAATTTTCAGAAGAAATTATCGATTTACCAGGTTAGCACAAGAAAAACTTAATTTGATTGCTTTCTTTGCTGAACTCATTTATTTTCACAGATTATCCATGCCATTCTCAAAACACCGAGCGTTTTGTTCATGTTGTGCATGAATCAGCTATGGCGGTCACCGATGAGCAACGCATGGGCCACATCTTTTCTAAACTTGAGAGCCGCCAAAAATACACCCAACTTGAATCGCGTCGAAATATGGTTGATTAAAATTTTAATTGTACCTTAATTTTTATATTTATTGTTCTAAGAATTGAAATATGATGCATAAATAGTAGAAGGGGGTTGTTGAGGTCAACGACTTTAAAAACTGAAAATCTGGTATGTGCGGGACAAAAACACCAATATATGTATTACACTTTGACAACCGACTGTAAACATCGAAGATACAAAGAACAACTTATAAATACATGCAATGCTCTCGGTAAAATAAGAAAAAAAATAGTTTAACACTTTTTCTGCTGGGAAAATCGACATACTTCGTTAGGAAGAGTTTCATGATTTTATGCGAGCTTTAATTTTCTGATATTAGAGTGGTACATTAGGGTAGTAGCAACTGAGATATGATGGGTAAGTACCAGAACGGGGTGCTTGAGCTCAATGACTTCAAAGACAAAAAAATCGGCCTCGTCGAGACAAAAACATCGATGTATCACACTTTAAAATCCGTTTATAAATGCAGAAGTTATATAGAAAAATGTAAAAGCGCGACCCCTACGTTCGGCATAAAAAAATAAAAAAAATTTTTTGAAACTACCTTTCAATAATACTTCATATTCGAAGGTGTACGGCGAACTTTTTTTTTTACTTGTAACCTGGTACGCTCTAGTGTACATACCTCTAATAGATTAGATACACAATATACAAGTATTTTTTCTAAATTTGTATTTTTAAGGGGTTAAATGGGGATAGAGGGACAAAAATAGTACCAACCAAACGGCTGCACCTAGAATAATGAAATTCGGTGTATATATTGCTCTGATTGCGTACACACATAAAATAAAGGAAATTTTCGAAATTCGTACTTTTAGCGTGTAAAATGGAAATAGGGGATAAAAATTGTACCAAACAAATGGATGCAGCTAGAACCATGAAATTCGCGGTATACATTCCTCTGACTGAGTGACACGAAAAAAACCGTTTTTCCAAATTCGTACTTTCAAGGGATTCAATGGGAGCAGAGGGATAAAAATGGTACCAACTAAAAGGCTACAGCTAGAGTGATGCAATTTTCGAAAGTCGTACTTTTAAGGAGTAAAATGCGAAAAAGGGGAAAAACATGGTACCATTTCCGTATTTCTGCTGCACCTAATTAAAATAATTTAAGAGATAATTCTGATATTTCATAAATCTACAAACAAAATATATCCTCTGACCTTCATTTATCATTCCTTATATAAGGAATTTCATTTCCTTATAAAGAGTGATTTTTTTGAGGTTAGGATTTTCATGCATTAGTATTTGACAGATCACGTGGGATTTCAGACATGGTGTCAAAGAGAAAGATGCTCAGTATGCTTTGACATTTCATCATGAATAGACTTACTAACGAGCAACGCTTGCAAATCATTGAATTTTATTACCAAAATCAGTGTTCGGTTCGAAATGTGTTTCGCGCTTTACGTCCGATTTATGGTCTACATAATCGACCAAGTGAGCAAACAATTAATGCGATTGTGACCAAGTTTCGCACTCAGTTTACTTTATTGGACATTAAACCAACCACACGAATGCGTACAGTGCGTACAGAAGAGAATATTGCGTCTGTTTCTGAGAGTGTTGCTGAAGACCGTGAAATGTCGATTCGTCGCCGTTCGCAGCAATTGGGTTTGTGTTATTCGACCACATGGAAGATTTTACGCAAAGATCTTGGTGTAAAACCGTATAAAATACAGCTCGTGCAAGAACTGAAGCCAAACGATCTGCCACAACGTCGAATTTTCAGTGAATGGGCCCTAGAAAAGTTGGCAGAAAATCCGCTTTTTTATCGACAAATTTTGTTCAGCGATGAGGCTCATTTCTGGTTGAATGGCTACGTAAATAAACAAAATTGCCGCATTTGGAGTGAAGAGCAACCAGAAGCCGTTCAAGAACTGCCCATGCATCCCGAAAAATGCACTGTTTGGTGTGGTTTGTACGCTGGTGGAATCATTGGACCGTATTTTTTCAAAGATGCTGTTGGACGCAACGTTAAGGTGAATGGCGATCGCTATCGTTCGATGCTAACAAACTTTTTGTTGCCAAAAATGGAAGAACTGAACTTGGTTGACATGTGGTTTCAACAAGATGGCGCTACATGCCACACAGCTCGCGATTCTATGGCCATTTTGAGGGAAAACTTCGGAGAACAATTCATCTCAAGAAATGGACCGGTAAGTTGGCCACCAAGATCATGCGATTTGACGCCTTTAGACTATTTTTTGTGGGGCTACGTCAAGTCTAAAGTCTACAGAAATAAGCCAGCAACTATTCCAGCTTTGGAAGACAACATTTCCGAAGAAATTCGGGCTATTCCGGCCGAAATGCTCGAAAAAGTTGCCCAAAATTGGACTTTCCGAATGGACCACGCAGTCGCGGTCAACATTTAAATGAAATTATCTTCAAAAAGTAAATGTCATGGACCAATCTAACGTTTCAAATAAAGAACCGATGAGATTTTGCAAATTTTATGCGTTTTTTTTTAAAAAAAAGTTATCAAGCTCTTAAAAAATCACCCTTTATAAGGAAAAACAAAGTTTTAAAAAATTGCTCAACTTTGAATATTTCTAAAAGACCTTCAAATGTACTTCTGTTTCTTGTCGCGTCCGTTTCGATGTAAAATTGTTTATAATTTTGAATTAATTTGTACTAAATCCTGACGATATATTTTTAAAATGTAGTACTCTTTAAGCGCTTTAGAACACTAAAAAGGCTAATCGACTTTTTCAGCTTCTTTCTTGTTTTTGGCGTAGTTTAAGGCGTGCGAATGTCACGTCCGGGCCACTGGGAGATGCCCATATATGTATTTACATGTATATAAGTAATTATTTTAGCTTTCGACCTCACTGGCACACATACTCGTATATACATCTACACTTATTTAATTTCATTTAATTGTCAATACAAATAGCCACTCATTTTCATTTACTCGTTTTGTATTATCGAGTGTCATTGTCAACAATATTCACATATGCGGTCGAAAGAAACATCACCTTTGCACCCTACTAGAGCAAGGAAGTACACATTTTTCAGGTCTTAGATCGGTTGTTTTGAAAATAGAGAAAATTGGTACGGAGGGAACTAATATTACCTAACGAGGACTGAAGCTAAGTTTGAGGTTTTAAAAGGATTTCGGATTAACGCCTCTACATCATTTTCAGTTGAAATTGAGAAAATACAAATTGAAATTCAGATATGCAAATTAAAATTGAGAAAATACAAAATGAAAATTGAAATTAAAACAAGTAAGAAGGCGTTAAGTTCGGCCGGGCCGAATCTTATATACCCTCCACCCCGGAGTGCATTCCACAGTATTACCAGCAGATGAAAGGATGTCGACTTTACATAGAAGTATCATATTACGAAAATTGTGATATTTTTATGCACATTACTATATTTGTTTACTATTCCAAACTACTATATATAAATAAAATGCTGAAATTGTGAAAGTGAACATGCCTAAATATTAGGCGATTGTCAGTCGCCATTAGAAAGAAGCATTTTAAGATACAGACAAAGTAATAAGAAAAGTATACATTTTAAAGATATCCCCATTCGCCCCATTCTCCGGCCAAATGTACATAGTCAGAATGTCTACACCGAATTTCATGATTTCAACTTCAGCGGTTCGGTAGGTCCCATTTTTATCCCTCTTTTTAATTATATCCCTTAAAAGTACGAATTTCGAAAAATCCCTCTATTTTACGTGTCAATGCAATTAGAGGGATGTACACACCGAATTTCATGATTCTAGCTGTTGTCGTATCATTGGTACCATATTTTATCCCTTTTTGTCCCATTTCGCCCGCTAAAACTTGTATTACCTTTGTGGTGCTTCCGCAACAAATTTTAACTGTATGAATATAAGAAATTTAATTAAAAAGCCAAGGCTACTAATATTTGTATACTATATATATATAATGGATATAATACTTCAATTCATAAAGTAAATATAAGGGAGCAATCATAAATACCCTAAATATTGGGGGATAGAGAGAGTATTTTCAGCTACAGTCGTTGGGTTGGTTGTATTTCCATCCTATTTTAATTTCAAAAATATAAATTTTGAAAATAACTTATCTCTCACGTACGCAGTATAAGACAACTTCATGATTCTACCATTTTTTTCGTAAAAACAACAAAATAAAGTACGAACTTGGAAAAGAAATATTTTACGTGGCTATGCAGTCAGAGGAATGTATACGCCGAATTCCATGATTCTATCAGCGGCCATTTTGTTGGTACCATTTTTATCCCCTTTTTCCAATTTTGCCCCCTCAATAGTACGACTATCTAAAATCTCTTTATTTTACGTATCTACACGATTAGAGGGATGTACATACTGAATTTCATCATTCTAGCTGTATTCGTTTAGTTGGTACTATTTTTATCCCCTGTAGCCATTGTATCCCTTGAAAGTACGAATTTGGAAAAAACGTTTTATTTTTCGTGTCTAAGCAGTCAGAGGAATGTATACTCATGATTTCATGATTCTAGTTGCTGTCATTTAGTAGGTACTATTTTTATCTCCTTTTTCCATTTGAACCCCAAAAAGTACGAATTTTGGAAAGTTTTTTTATTTTACGTGTCTACGCAATCAGAGGAATGTATATATCGAATTTCACTATTCTAAATGCAGCCGTTAGGTTGGTACTATTTTTATCCCCATTTAACCCCTTAAAAGTACGAATTTAGAAAAAATACTTTTATATTATGTATCTACTCTATTAGAGGAATGTACACGCCAAATTTCGTGTTTCTACCTGTTGTCGTTTGATAAGTACAATTTGTATCCCTTTTTGTCCCATTTCGTCCCCTACAAATAAAAATCACTCTATGGTGCCCTTTTATGCAATAGAGGGAATGCGCATTGCAAATACCAAGTAAATACAAGCTAATTTGTCAAAAAAAAAAACATGCTGAAATACTCTAAATATTAGGGGTATTTTCAGTCCTTGTGAGGGAAAAATTTTTCCCTCTGGCCGATTTCGTCCACTTTCAATCCCAACCGATCTACAACCATAAGACACATTCAGGAAAAATTTGAACCTCCTAGCTCATTTCGTTCGGCCGCTATCGTGCTTTCAACAGACAGACAGACGGACATGGCTATATCGTCTTAGAATTTTACCACGACCCAGAATATAGATACTTTATGGGGTCTCCGATGAATATTTCAAGGTGTTACAAACGGAATGACAAAGTGATATATACCCCCATCCTGGAGGTGGAGGGTATAAAATACAATTTCAAATTGAAATTCAGAAATGAAATTGGGAATAAACAAATTAATATTAAGAATGACAAATTATTATTAACAAGTAAAAACGGCATTAACTTCGGCCGGGCCGAACTTTATATACCCTCCACCATGAATTGCACTCCACAGAGGCTGTCGATTTTCGTAGAAGTGCATTAACATTATAGGAAAATGTATTTTTTAATATAGTCAAACCAAAACAACAAAAAAATAATTTTATAAATAAATATAATATTTTAATTATTTCAAACCACGCTTATAAGCAAGGCTACCAATAAGTTTATTCTATACTAGCAGTATACGCTGCTTCGCACGCGAAAAGACAAGTTATTTGTTATTAGTTGTATCCGCCTCTGTTTTCGGATAGTATTTATTTTAGCTGAACTCCCCCTTCGTATGTATAATTTTGATCATTTTCTACCCAGTTTGGAACAAAAAAATTACTACCGCAGATCCTTTTATATCCTCGACCTCATGTTTCTATAACTTTATAACTTTTTGCACCTCTTTCCCAAAAAATACACATTTTGAAAAATTACTATAGGTAACATGTGTTTTTGTTTCCCCTAAAAACATGTACTTTATTTGGTACCACGTTTATCCCTTGTCGTCCCGCATCCTCCTTATAGGTACAAATTTTGTAATATCCATTTATGTTCCGCTTTTACGTTATTAAAGGGTTGTACGCCAAAAAATCGACAAATCCAATTTGACTGCGCTTACGTATCAAATTTCAGGATTCTAGTTGCAATTCTTTAGTTGGCAACATTTTTTATCCCTTTTTGTGCCGTTGAGCCCATAAAAGTACAAAAATGCATTCATATTGTGCTTCTATATGGTGAGAGGAATTTACACACCAAATTTCACGATTCTAGCTATAATACTTTAGTTGGTACCATTGTTATCCCTTTTTGTCCCGTTCACACAGAACTAATTAAAAAAAATCAATTTTGATGGCGCTTCTACATGGTTAGCTACAATACTAAAGTTGGTACCATTTTTATATCTTTTTGTCCCTCTCGCCCCTTAAAAGTAAAAATTTCGAAAAATCCATTTATGTTGCATGTCTTCGTTGTCAGAAGAATTAACACACTAAATTTCACGACTATAGCTGCAATACTTGTGTTGTTACTATTTTTATGCCTTTTTGTCTCACTCACCCCTTATAAGTACAAATTTCGAAAAATCTATTTAAATTTGCGTTTTTGGGTCGTCAGAGGAATTTACACATCAAATTTCACACTATAGCTGCAATACTTTATTTGATACCATTTTTATCCGCTCACCCCTTATAAGTACAAATTTCGAAAAATCCATTTATGTTCCAATTCTACGTTGTCAGAGAAATGTAGATACCGATTTTCACGAATATAGCTGCAATACTTAAATTGGTACCATTTGTATCCCTTTTTGTCGCGCTCACCCCTTAAAAGTACAATTTTCGATAAATCCCTATTTGTAGCTCGTCTGCATGGTCATTGCAAGGAACACACCGAATTTCCTGTTTCTAGCTACTGCCGTTTAGTCAGAACGAAGGTTTGATGTTTATCCCTTTTTGTACCATTTTACCCCCTAAAAGTACGAATTTCGTAAAACCCTTTCTTATACAACGTCTACGTCATATTTGGGAACTGCCCTGAAAATTACATGACCCTGGCTTCAGCCGTTTGGCCTGGGGCTAATCAATGATAAGTCAGTCAGTTAGTACCGCAACTCTTATATATATACGTAGATAAAGGGTGATTTTTTAGCTATTATCTTTTTGGCAACACTGGTTTAAACAGCTGACGCACGTTTC
The DNA here is from genome assembly GCA_947397865.1 of Polietes domitor. Lineage (NCBI taxonomy): Eukaryota > Metazoa > Arthropoda > Insecta > Diptera > Muscidae > Polietes > Polietes domitor. The sequence goes on from OX377618.1 coordinate 198,310,973, forward strand.
GTTTTTTGTTTCACTGTCAAACATCTTCAGTTTGGTCTATAATTTAACCATGAACAACGCTTGCAAATTATTGAATTTTATTATCAAAATGCGTGCTCTGTTAAGAAAGTTTATCGCGCACTTCCATTTTATGGTCAGTTTAATCGACCCACTGAAGCGGTCGGGCTATTGTGACTAAATTTCGCACCAAATTTACATTGTCGGACATTAAACCACCAACACGCTTACGTAGAGTGCGAACTGAAGAAAATATCGCAGCTGTATCGGCCAGTGTTAATGATGGCAATCAATTATCGATTCGTCGCCGTTCGCAGCAATTGGGCCTCTGTTACTCAACAACGTGGAAATTCCAAAATTGGACTAAGCGGATGGATCATTTGAGGCGCAGTCAAGGTAAACATTTGCATGAAATAATATTCAAACATTAAATTATATGGACCGGACTATCGATTCAAATAAAGATTTCATGCATTTTTCTGAATTTTATGTGTTTGAAAAACTTTCCTATAGCTTTTAAAAAATCACCCTTTATATCGAAATAATACTTCAAGTCAATTCCAAAAGTAAATATAAGACAGAAAATTTAAAAAAGCTTAAATACCATTAATATTGGTTGATAGTGCTGCAGTTGCTTGTATTTCCATCCTATTTTAATTCTAAAAGTACAAATTTTGAAAATCGATTATCTGACGTACACAGCGCAAGATGACCTAAGTTAAAGTTAAGAGTACGAATTTGGAAAAATCTTTTTTATTTTGCCATTTGGTTGGTACTATTTTTATCCCTTTTTCCTATTTTACCCCATAAGAGTACGACTTTCAAACATCTCTTTATTTTACTTGTCTACGAAATTAGAGGAATGTACACACCGAATTTCATCATTCTAGCTGTAGCCGTTTAGTTGGTACCATTTTTATCCCTATGTTCCCTTTGTATTCCTTGAAAGTACGAAAAATTGTTTAAAAATCAATTAGAGCAATGTTCACACCGAATTTCATGTTTCTAGCTGTTGTCGTTTGATAGGTACCATTTTGCCTAGTTTCACCCGGTACAAAAAAAAATCACTTTATGGTGCGCGTTAATGCAGTAAGGGGAATGGACATTCCTAATACCAAATAAGTTGCCTAATTTCACCCGGTACAAATAAAAGTCACTTTATGGTGCGCGTTAATGTAGTAAGGGGCATTCCTAATCTATATATATAAAAATGAATCTGTGTTTGTTTGTTTGTTCTTTATAGCAGCCTAAACTACTGAACCTACTACTAAACTACTGAACCGATCTTCTTGAAATTTTCACAGTATGTTCATGCTGAACCGGTGGTGGCTATATAAAGTTTTGATATTTTCAGTGGGCGTGGCACCTCCCACACAATTTGGGGATTTATTCGTTTTTTATAAATTAGCATATTCGGAATACTGTTGCAGCTAGAGTCTTGAATTTTTGTGAAGGTTCACTAATTATTAGACTGCACAGTTGTATCAAAAAGGGCCGGTATTGGAAAAGTGGGCGTGGCACCTCCCATACGAAGTTAAAACCTATTATTGAATATTGTCAGTTCTATGACACCTAGAGTGCTGTAATTTTGTGTAAGTGCATCTAGCATCAATGTGCATAGTTGTATTTTGTATTTGTATTAGAAAAGTGGGCGTGGCACCTTCCATACGAAGTTAAAACCTATTATTGAATATTGTCAGTTCTAGGACACCTATAGTGCTGTAATTTTGTGTAAGTGAATCTAGCATCAATGTGCGTAGTTTTGCCAAAAATGGGCGGTATTGGAATAGTGGGCGTGCCACCTCCCATACGAAGTTAAAACATATTTTGTGACACGTATAGTGCTCAAATTTTGTGTAAGTGCATCTAGCATCAATGTGCGTAGTTACCAAAAATGGGCGGTAATGGAAAAGTGGGCGTGGCACCTCCCATATGAAGTTAGAACCTATTATTGAATGACACCTATTGTGCTGTAATTTTGTGTAAGTGCATCTAGCATCAATGTGCGTAGTTATGACAAAAATGGGCGGTAATGGAAATGTGGGCGTGGCACCTCCCATACGAAGTTAAAACCAATTTTCGAATATATGTCGTTCTATGGCAGATAAAAAACTGAAATTGTGTGTAAGTGCATCTAGCATCAATGTACGTAACTGTCCCAAAAAAATGGGCGATATTGGAAAAAAAGGCGTGGTACCTTCCATACGAAGTTAAAACCTATTATCGAATATATTCAGTTCAATGAAAGCTACAATACTTATCTTTTGTGTGAGTGCAGCTAGCATAAACCTGCGTAGTTGTGCCAAAAATGGACGGTATTGGGAAAGTGGGCGTGGTACCTCACATACGAAGTTAAAACATATTATAGAAGTAGGTGTAGGTAGGCGTCATAGACCTAGAGTGCTGAAATTTTTTGTGAGTTGATCCAGTGTAAATAGTTGTGCAAAGATGGACGGAAAGTGGGCGTGACCCTTCCCATCTGAAATTAAAACCGGTTTAAGAGTATTTCGACACCGAGATGGGGGAAAGTGGGCGTGACCCTTCCCATACGAAATTAAAACCAGTTTTTTGAGTATATTATACAACGATATTCCTATATTGTTGTGTGAGTTAATTAAGTTGTAACCTGCTTAGACAATATACAGACAATAAATGGGCGGTATTTGAAATATGGCACATTTTTGATTTGAATTTTGTAAAATTACACGTTTTCTGTGGATTTTCTTAGCACAATGGTAAAGAAAGGTTATAAAAAGAGAATTCATTCGCCAACAGCCGACTTAAGTCAAGAAAACGGAAATTATATTAATTTTTTAGTTTTTGTGTTGTTTGATTAGTGAACAATTTGATTGATTTTCTATGTGTTTTGAATCTAATGTAATTTCATCTTACGAATGAAGTTTTTTGTTTAGGTAATGGAAAGGAGGAGAATCACATTTGACAAAAAATCGATTTGATTTTGACATTTTTTCAATTATTCGCCGTAAACTAACGTTCTCCATGGAACATATCCATTTCTTTAGTATCTCAGGGAAGAATCTTGATTATAATTGGTACATATATTACCGATCAGGACAAAAATTAATATGAAAGCAGATTTTAATTTTACCGTTTGTTTTGTTTTTTTTTTTTTTTTTGCCTGGCGAAGCGGGCGGGGGTTCAGCTAGTACCAAATAAATATTAGCAGACATACTCAAAGAACATACTAAAATAGTCTAAATATATAGGGGTTTCAGTCCTTGTGCGTGAAATTTTTTTTCCCTGTGGACCGATTTCGCCCACTTTCAATCTGCAATCTCAATCTTCGTATAAGACTATATCAATAACAAATAAAAAAATAATTTTATGTTAAAAATTTTGAACTTAAATTAAATTTATGGTTATCGAGGCTAAGTCAAAAAGGTCAATATAAAATATTTTTTTTGAAAATTTGTTTTTAGGCAAAAATTGGTATTGCAGTTGGCGACGATGTGAAAAAATATTTTTTATTTTGAGTAAAAAAATTATTATTATTGAATTGAAATTGTAAGCCAGTGGGACTTCTAAAATGTTGCACATTTTTATATTTTTCTATATATATTTATTTTATTTTAAAAAATCTGTAATTTTTATAAAAAAATGTTTTTAAAACAACTCATTTATAATGCTTAAATTGTTATTTTTGCATAGTTGCAATGTGTCTTGTTTTTAAATCGTATATCGAAGCGTAAGTAGCACATCCACCACCTTATGTATGCCGAATTCTATTCTGGCATTTGTTTCTGTCATCGAAAATTCTCGTAAACATTTAAAACAAATTTCAACAAATGTTTTCCGAAATCACAGCATACGAGTTAGCACATACAGTAATTAATCAATTAATGCCAATTGTTGTTAGCACTGTTGCGATTTCGGGTTTCACCAAAAGGTGGCCTTTTAACAAATTAACCTCTCAGTTCGATTAGACAAACATCCATCCATCCACCACATCTGTGTCACATACAAACGTACGAGTGTTGTGGTGAGCAGTGCAGTGAGTGCAACGATTGAGTGACACCACTCCTCTGATTCGCAAAAAATACTAAAATGCAAATTTAAATGTTCAGTTAAAACGAAGGGGATACTCTTTTTGTTGTTTTACGACAGCTCGAATGTAAACTAAATATTGTGTTTTAGCTGAATCCACTTTTCGGTTCTCGATGTTTATTTGGGTGTGATTAATTTGCATTTGCATTTCGTTGTGTTAACATATAATTACGGGATCAAACAAAAAAATTAAAATGTATTTGTACTTGTACTTCTACTAGCTGCACATTAAGTCGCTCTAACCTAATTGTTCACGATGTTGATTAAGGTTGATCATTTTGTCATTTAAATCATGAATCGTTCGTTTTATGTGTCAGCCTGAGCCAAAATTCACTTAATCTTAAATTTATAAGAATATTTTGTGAAAGACTATAATTTATATTTTTGTTGAAATAAGTTTTTATGTAGGAAAAATATCAATACTTCTGTTACAACACCGTTTGTAAGAGGAAACGATTTTAAATGGGACGGTTTAATGTTTCGAAAATTGTCAGCGAACATTAGCAACAGTCTACGGGGCTGAAAATTAGAGTCACGAGAAAACATGTTATATATTAGTAGTAGTAATTAATACAGAATAATAACAACTTTCGACTGTCCATATTACATATGAACCGGAAACTATTGTCGAAGTTTTTCATTACCTCTTCCTTTTGTCCCTTAAAGGAATACAAAAATTCAAGGGATAGGATTTTTCAAAAAATGTTTTGAATACTTATTCACACCATACGGTATCGTTATGCGTATCAAATTAAAGAGGAAAATGTCTGTTAAAAATAATTTAAAATTTTATACCCTCCACCTCCAGGATGGGGGTATACTAACTTTGTCATTCCTTTTGTAACACCTTGAAATATCAACCTGAGACCCTATAAAGTATATATATTCTTGATCGTCATAAAATTCTAAGACAATCTAGCCATGTCCGTCCGTCTGTTGAAAGCACGCTAGCATCTAAACGAAAGGAGCTAGAACGTTCAAATTTTCCATAAATGCGTCTTATAGTCGTAGATCAGTTGGGATTGAAATGGGGCGAAATCGGCCCAAAGGGAAACATTTTTCCCTCACAAGCACTAAAAATACCCATAATAATCCCTAATATTTTAGCTTATTTAAGCATGTTTTTTGAATATGTCTGTTTATATTTGCTTGATATTTGGTATGCGCATTCCCCTTATATCAAAAACGTGCACCATAAAGTGATTCTTATATGTAGGGGGTGAAATGGGGCAAAAAAGGGGCAAAAAAGGGATAAAAATGGTACATATTAAACGACAACAGATAGAAACACGAAATTTGGCGTGTACATACCTCTAATAGAGTAGATACATAATATACAAGTATTTTTTTCAAATTCGTACTTTTAAGGGGTAAAATAGGAATAGAGGGATAAAAATGGTACCAACAAAACGGCTGTACCTAGAATAATGACTGCATAGATAAGTAAAATACACGGATTTTTCAAAATTCTTACTTTTTGGGGTTAAAATGAAAAAAGGGGATACAAATAGTACCAATCTAATGACCGCAGCTAGAATCATGAAATTCGGAGTATACATAAACTGATTTTTCGAAATTCGTACTTTTTGGGGTTAAAATAAAAAAAGGGGATAAAAATAGTACCAATCAAATGACCGCAGCTAGAGTCATGAAATTCGGAAATAGACGAATTTTTCGAAATTAGTACTTTCAAGGGATACAATGGTACAGAGGGATAAAAATAGTACCAACTAAACGACTACAGCTAGAATAATAAAATTCAAATTGCGTAGAAACGTCAAGAGGGTAAAAATGGTACCAACCAAATGGAATCATGGAATCTGGTGTATACATTCCTCTGACTTCATAGACACGCAAAATATTTTTTTTCCAAATTTGTACCTTTTCTTTTACGGCAAAAATTGGTTGAATCATGAAGTTAGGTTATTTTGCACTATGTACGTCTGATAATGGATTTTCAAAATTTGTACTTTTGGAATTCAAATAGAATGGAAATACAACCAACTGTAGCACCCACTATCTACCAATATTTATGGCTTTGAAAATATTTTTGAAAATATAAATATAAGAATATTTATTTTTTGAATTGACGCATTGGTAGCATTACCTTATAAGCGTGGTTTGAAATAATTAAAATATTATACTTATTTATAAAATTAAATTTTCAATATTTGTATTTGTTTTGGTTTGGCTATTAAAAAAAAATATATTTTCCTATAATATTACTGCACTTCTACGAAAACCGACAACCTCTGTGGAATGCAATCCATGGTGGAGGGTATATAAAGTTCGGCCCGGCCGAACTTAACGCCGTTTTTATTTTTAGTTTTTTTTCGTTTGCATTTTTTTGGTCTGTAATCAATATTTGATTTGAACTGGGATATTGTCCTGGCTCAAGACCATTTTGTTTCTATATTTAATAGAATGCTAATTTATTTACAAATGGCATGGTGACATTTATTACTTGGCTGCAGACTACCACGATCATGATTTCGACCATGTCAAAAGTCTTTTCAAGTGGCTTCGCAGCAACTTTTCAACATCAAACCCGGCCTCTATAAGGAGATGATTCTCACAAACGAACGAGAAGCACAACTCACTTGCCGAATTTGCGTTTAAAAAATCGCACCAAGTAATAAAGCACACATGTCATCTTACAAGCATCTCATTGAGTTGCATATGTAAGTATGTGTATATGCAGGTATAGTTATACCCAGCAATACTTCTTCCGTGCCAACGCTCATTTGTTTTAGTTTTTTTCCGTTTGCATTTTTTTGGTCAGTAATCAATATTTGATTTGAACTGGGATATTGTCCTGGCTCAAGACCATTTTGCTTCTATATTTAATATAATGCAAATTTTTTACAAATGGAGTTGTGCTTCTCGTTCGTTTGTGAGAATCATCTCCTTATAGAGGCCGGTTTTGACATGGTCGAAATCATGATCGTGGTAGTCTGCAGCCAAGTAATAAATGTCACCATGCCATTTGTAAAAAAATTGCATTCTATTAAATATAGAAGCAAAATGGTCTTGAGTCAGGACAATATCCCAGTTCAAATAATTTAAATTTTATTGTTTCCGCATTAAAAACCAATTCAAATTTCTCTCTTAAAAAATTAATTACAAAAAAAAAATAACAAATAAACAAACTTGAAAAGGTCCTTAATGCTAAACTAATACAGATAGATGCATGCAATTTAAATTATTTTTCAAAGACATTTTCCTCTTTAATTTGATACTTATGTCGGTGTTGTAGGGTGCGTATAAGAATTTAAAACATTTTTTTGAAAAATGTTCTCCATTGAAACTTTGTAATTGTTTTAAGGGACAACAGGATGAGGAAACAAGTAAGGAAAAGCTAAAGTCGGGCGGGGCCGACTATACAATACCCTACACCACTCCCTGCGTATATACGCATTTGTAAGGGCGCTACATTAAAAAGTGGATCCATATAGATCACTTTCAAAATATATATTCGTAGTTTTAATATGACATGATATGCAAAATTATATCGAGATCCAATGCATTATGTGGGTTCTAGAGATGTAATAGAATAGATTGTGGGTCCAATTTGTATGGGGGTTATACCAAAATATGGACCCATATATTTGACTTTAATAGTATGTATGTAGTATATTCTTAGTTGGAATATAATAAAATCTGCAAAATTTGAAAAACTTCTGATGTAAAATGTGGATCCTAGAGAGGTAATAATTGAAATGCGGGCCCATTTGTAAGGACGCGACATTGAAAATGGGCCTTTATAGATCACTTTCAAAGTAGGTATTCTTTATTGAAATATAACATGATCTGCAAAATTGTATCAAGATCCAATGTAAGATATGGGTTCTAGAGCGATAATAGTATAAACTGGGAGAACATTTGTATGGGGGCTATACCAAAACATTGACCTATGTAGCTGGCTTTCAAAATACGTGTCTCTAGTATAAATTTAACATTGTGTGGAAAATTTGATCAAGTTTCGTGTGTATTCTAGAGCAGTAATAGTATAATTTATAAGGATATTTGTATGGCGGCTATATCTAAATCTGAACCGATTTTCTCCAAATTCAATACCAATCGTCGTTGGCCCAAATTTCATGACAATCGGACCACAATTGCGACCTGTAGAGTGCGTACAAGCTTAGATGGACAGCAGACGGACGGACATACAGACAGATTACTTACAGATACTTAAAGGTGGGTATAGCTCAATTATTTCTTGGTGTTACAAACATTTGGCGGAAAACTAACATAGAATACCCTAGTCCACGAAGTGGAAAAACTGAAAACGCCAATTAATTCCATTTTGCTATTACTTTCAAACGTATATCATCCGGTTCATGTGTAAAGGCTTTTTATACACTCCACGAGAGTATTATGGCTTTGTGCATTTGTTTGTAACACCCAAAAGGAAGCGAGATAGACCCATTGTTAATTATACCGATCGACTTAGAATCACTTTCTGAGTCGATTTAGCAATGTCCGGCTGTCTGTCCGTCTGTCCATCTCTTGTTGTAATCAAATTACAGGTCGCAATTATAGTCCGATCTTAACAAAAATTGGCACAAGTTCAGATCGGTTCAGATATAGATATAGCCCCCATACAAATGTCGCTCCCGATTTGACATTTTCCGCTCTAGAAACGACATATTGTACCCGATATTCTTTAAATTTGGCACAATATCTTATAATCCAACTAGAAACACCTATGCAGAAAGTGGGTAAGATCGGTTCAGATTTAGATATTGCCCTCATACAAATGTCTCTCCCGATTTGACATTTTCCGCTCTAGAAACGACATATTGTACCCGATATTCTTTAAATTTGGCACAACATCTTATAATCCAACTAGAAACATCTATGCAGAAAGTGGGTAAGATCGGTTCAGATTTAGATATAGCCCCCATACAAATGTCGCTCCCGATTTGACATTTTCCGCTCTAGAAAAGACATATTGTACCCTATATTCTTTAAATTTGGCACAACATCTTATAATCCAACTATAAACACCTATGCAAAAATTGGGTATGATCGGTTCAGATTTAGATATAGCCCCCATACAAATGTCTCTCTCGATTTGACATTTTCCGCTCTAGAAACCACATATTGTACCCGATTTTCTTTAAAATTAGCACAACATCTTATAATCCAACTAAAAACACCTATTGTGAAAGTGGGTAAGATCGGTTCAGATTTAGATATAACCCTCATACAAATGTTGCTCCCGATTTGACATTTTCCGCTCTAGAAAAGATATATTGTACCCGATATTCTTTAAATTTGGCACAACATCTTATAATACAACTAGAAACATCTATGCAGAAAGTGGGTAAGATCGGTTCAGATTTAGATATAGCCCCCATACAAATGTCGCTCCCGATTTGACATTTTCCGCTCTAGAAAAGACATATTGTACCCTATATTCTTTAAATTTGGCACAACATCTTATAATCCAACTATAAACACCTATGCAAAAATTGGGCAAGATCGGTTCAGATTTAGATATAGCCCTCATATAAATGTCGCTCCCGATTTGACCTTTCCGCTCTAGAAACCACCAAATTTTCTTTAAAGTTGGCACAACATCTTATAATCCAACTAAAAGTTCTTATGGTGAAAGTGGGTAAGATCGGTTCAGATTTAAATATAGCCTAAATACAAATGTCGCTCCCGATTTCACTTTTTCCGCTTTAGAAACTACATGTTGTACCCGATATTCTTTAAAATTGGCACAACATCTTATAATCTAACTAAAAACACCTATGCTGAAAGTGGGTAAGATCGGTTCAGATTTAGATATAGCCCCCATACAAATGTCGCTCCCGATTTCACTTTTTCCATTTTAGAAACCACATATTGAACCCGATTTTCTTTAAATTTGGAACAACATTTCATAATCGAAATAGAAACACCTATGATGAAAGTGGGTAAGATCGGTTCAGATTTAGATATAGCCCCCATACAAGTGTCGCTCCCGATTTGACATTTTCCGCTCTAGAAGCCACATATTGTACCCGATATTGTTTAAAATTGGAACAACATCTTATAATCTAACGAAAAACACCTATGCTGAAAGTGGGTAAGATCGGTTCAGATTTAAATATAGCCCCCATACAAATGTCGCTCCCGATTTGACTTTTTCCTCTCTAAAATCCACATATTGTACCCGTTTTTCTTTAAAATTAGCACAACATCTTATAATCCAACTAAAAACACCTATTGTGAAAGTGGGTAAGATCGGTTCAGATTTAGATATAACCCTCATACAAATGTTGCTCCCGAATGTTTAACCGATTTTGTTCAAACTTAACATATTATATTTCACCAATAAACATACATGGTGAAAGCGGGTCACATCGTTCCAGGTTTCAATATACCCCATACAAATGTAATTTCCGATTTATAATTTTTTGTCAAACACATACATTTACAGGATTCAAAAATCCTTCCCGATTTCACTTTTTTACTTTAGACTTTCCTTACTTATTTGGGAGATGCCCATACTTTGGTATAACCCAAATGTTGCCCCATTCTGATCTATTGCAGCTCTAGAAACTACATCTTACATCGGATCTTCATCAAATTTTGCAGATCATGATATTCTACAACTAGGAATACCTACCGTGAATGAGAAATATATAGGCCCATGTTTTGGACCAGGCCCAAAATGTTGTTATAGGCCCCCTTTTGAAATGTCGATCCGATTCATCCTATTACTACTGTATAATTTGTATTTGTCTGTCGGATAATTGGATCAATTACCATATTATTAACCATATTCGTTAAATATGACTAAAGATGAATTTATAGTAACTGTATAATTTATAGCATCCAACCAAAAGGAGATGGGACCAAATTTTCCATGAATGAGTCTTATAGTAGGAGATCGGTTCGGATTGCAACTGGGCGAAATCGGTCCAAAGGGAAACAAATTTCTCTCTCATGAACTGAAAATACCCATAATAACCCCTAATATATCCCTATTAATATTATAAAACCTTAGTGTAAGTCTGTCTGTCTGTTCACAACATCGGCTGAACCGATGTTGGTGAAATTTTCAGTACAGATGTAGGTCTGGAAGGAACTATAGGCTATAGAATTTTTAAAAATTTGCTCTGTGGGCGGAGGGGGCGTGGCAATAGTGTTTTTGAGAGCTAGAAGGCTGAAAATTGGTACATATATATTACTGACCACGAGAATGATAAATATGATGCCGAAAATTGGATTTTCATTTTGTGGGCGGAGTGGCGTGGCAATAGTGTTTTTTGAGCTAGAAGGCTGAAAATTGGAACGTATATATTACTGACCACGAGAATAATAAATATGATGCCGAAATTTGGATTTTCATTTTGTGGGCGGAGTGGGCGTGGCAATGGTGTTTTTTTGAGCTAGAAGGCTGAAAATTGGAACGTATATATTTTAACCACGAGAATGATAAATATGATGCAGAAATTTGGATTTTCATTTTGTGGGTGGAGTGGGCGTGGCAAAAGTGTTTTTGAGAGCTAGATGGCTGAAAATTTGTACATATATATTACTGATCACGATAATGATAAATATGATACCGAAATTTGGATTTTCGTTTTGTGGGCGGAGTGGGCGTGGCAATAGTGTTATTTGATCTAGAAGGCTGAAAAATGGAATGTATATATTACTGACCAGGTGAAAGATCAAGTTGATGCCGAAATTTGGATTTTTGCTTTGTGGGTGGAGTTGGCGTGGCAAAAGTGTTTTTGAGAGGTAAAGAGTGATTTTTTTGAGGTTAGGATTTTCATGCATTAGTATTTGACAGATCACGTGGGATTTCAGACATGGTGTCAAAGAGAAAGATGCTCAGTATGCTTTGACATTTCATCATGAATAGACTTACTAACGAGCAACGCTTGCAAATCATTGAATTTTATTACCAAAATCAGTGTTCGGTTCGAAATGTGAAAATCCGCTTTTTTATCGACAAATTTTGTTCAGCGATGAGGCTCATTTCTGGTTGAATGGCTACGTAAATAAACAAAATTGCCGCATTTGGAGTGAAGAGCAACCAGAAGCCGTTCAAGAACTGCCCATGCATCCCGAAAAATGCACTGTTTGGTGTGGTTTGTACGCTGGTGGAATCATTGGACCGTATTTTTTCAAAGATGCTGTTGGACGCAACGTTACGGTGAATGGCGATCGCTATCGTTCGATGCTAACAAACTTTTTGTTGCCAAAAATGGAAGAACTGAACTTGGTTGACATGTGGTTTCAACAAGATGGCGCTACATGCCACACAGCTCGCGATTCTATGGCCATTTTGAGGGAAAACTTCGGAGAACAATTCATCTCAAGAAATGGACCGGTAAGTTGGCCACCAAGATCATGCGATTTGACGCCTTTAGATGAGATTTTGCAAATTTTATGCGTTTTTTTAAAAAAAAAAGTTATCAAGCTCTTAAAAAATCACCCTTTAGTAGGCTGAAAATTGGTACATATATATTACTGACCACGAGAAAGATCAATTTGATGCCGAAATTTGGATTTTCGTTTAGCTTAAAAACACTATAGCCACGCCTACAGTGTTTTTTAAGCTAGAAAAATAGTGGAAAAAAGTGTTTTTTAGCTAGAAGGATGAAAATTGGAACGTATATATTACAAACCACGATAATATCAATATGATAAGATCAATATGAAACCTGATTTTAATTTTACCATTTGATGAACATGATGGAGCAATCTTCAAAAATGTACTCTAAATATTAGGTGTATTGTCAGTCGTCATTAAAGAGAAACATTTTCCCCCAGGGCCCATTCCTCCCATTTGCAATTTCTTGATTCAGCTACAAACAGAGTGACTGTATCATTTTGTTAAGAAAAGTACAATTTTCGCGTCCATATTGGAATTAACACGTCTAATTTCATGATTCTAGGTACATCCGTTTGCTTGGTACCACTTTTATCATTTTTTAACATGTTGACCCTAAAAGTACGACATACCTACGAAGACAGACGAGTGTAACCACTGAATTTCATGCGTTTGCGTGGTACCAATTTTATCCCGCTTTGATCCTAAAGGTACAAATATGTATGTGGTCACAGCAATGTACACACCGAATTTCACTATTCTAACTGCAACCGTTTGATTAGCACAATTTTTATCCCTTTCAAGTGCATAAAAATCCTACTAGCTCATTTCGTTCGGAAGCTAGCGTGCTTTCAACAGACAGACAAACGGACATGGCTAAATCGTCTTAGAATTTTACCAGGATACAGAATATATATATACTTCATTGGGTATCCGTTGAATATTTCAAAGTATTACAAACGGAATGACAAAGTGAATATACCCCCGTCCAGGAGGTGGAGGGTATACAAATGAATGTTATTCTACCTTTCAAAGTCAAAGTAATCGGTAGATGAAAACTATAAATGGTCCACCCTATATTAAGATTGCCATTCCGTTTGTAACACATTGAAATATCGACCTGAGAACCTATAAAGTATCTATTATTGATCGTCATAAAATTCTAAGACGATCTAGCCATATCCGTCCGTCTGTTGAAAGAACGCTAGCATCCAACCAAAAGGAGATGGGACGTCCAAATTTTCCATGAATGAGTCTTATAGTAGGAGATCGGTTCGGATTGCAACTGGGCGAAATCGGTCCAAAGGGAAACAAATTTCTCTCTCATGAACTGAAAATACCCATAATAACCCCTAATATATCCCTATTAATATTATAAAACCTTAGTGTAAGTCTGTCTGTCTGTTCACAACATCGGCTGAACCGATGTTGGTGAAATTTTCAGTACAGATGTAGGTCTGGAAGGAACTATAGGCTATAGAATTTTTAAAAATTTGCTCTGTGGGCGGAGGGGGCGTGGCAATAGTGCTTTTGAGAGCTAGAAGGCTGAAAATTGGTACATATATATTACTGACCACGAGAATGATAAATATGATGCCGAAAATTGGATTTTCATTTTGTGGGCGGAGTGGCGTGGCAATAGTGTTTTTTTGAGCTAGAAGGCTGAAAATTGGAACGTATATATTACTGACCACGAGAATGATAAATATGATGCCGAAAATTGGATTTTCATTTTGTGGGCGGAGTGGCGTGGCAATAGTGTTTTTTTGAGCTAGAAGGCTGAAAATTGGAACGTATATATTACTGACCACGAGAATGATAAATATGATGCCGAAATTTGGATTTTCATTTTGTGGGCGGAGTGGGCGTGGCAATGGTGTTTTTTTGAGCTAGAAGGCTGAAAATTGGAACGTATATATTCTAACCACGAGAATGATAAATATGATGCAGAAATTTGGATTTTCATTTTGTGGGTGGAGTGGGCGTGGCAAAAGTGTTTTTGAGAGCTAGATGGCTGAAAATTTGTACATATATATTACTGATCACGATAATGATAAATATGATACCGAAATTTGGATTTTCGTTTTGTGGGCGGAGTGGGCGTGGCAAAAGTGTTTTTGAGAGGTAGTAGGCTGAAAATTGGTACATATATATTACTGACCACGAGAAAGATCAATTTGATGTCGAAATTTGGATTTTCGTTTAGCTTAAAAACACTATAGCCACGCCTACAGTGTTTATACACTCCACGAGAGTATTATGTCTTTGTGCATTTGTTTGTAACACCCAAAAGGAAACGAGATAGACCCATTGTTAATTATACCGATCGTATTAGAATCACTTTCTGAGTCGATTTAGCAATGTCCGTCTGTCTGTCTGTCCGTCCGTCCGTCCGTCCATCTATTCTTGTAATCACGATACAGGTCGCAATTGTAGACAGAACCAAATGAAACTTTGCACAACGATGTTTTTCGGGATAAGGACGAACGCTATTTAATTTAAAGAAAATCGGTTCAGATTTAGATATAGCCCCCATACGAATTTCACTCCCGATTTGACTCTTTTCACTCTAGATACCACATATTACAACAGATTTTCTTTAAAATTGGCAAAACATCTTATATTGTAACTAGAAACACCTGTGGTAAAAATGTGTTAGATCGGTTCAGATTTATATATATCTCCCATACAAATTTCGCTCCCGATTTGACTTTTTCGGCTCTAGAAACCACATATTGTATCAGATTGTCTTCAGATTTGGTAAGACATCTTATATTCCCACTAGAAACACCCATGGTGAATATCGGACAGATCGGTTCAGATTTATATATAGCTCCCATACAAATTTCTCTCCCGATTTGACTTTTTCCGCTCTAGAAACCACATATTGTATCAGATTGTCTTCAGATTTGGCAAAACATCTTATATTTAAACTAAGAACATCTATGGTGAAAATATGTCAAATCTGTTCAGATTTAGATATAGCCCCCATACAAATGTCGTTCCCGATTTGACATTTTCCTCTGTAGAAACCACATATTGTACTCGATTTTCTTTAAATTTGGCACAACATCTTATAATTTAACTAGAAACACCTGTGGCTAAAGCGGGCTAGATCGGTTCAGATTTAGATATAGGCCCCATACAAATGTCGCTCCCGATTGGAATTTTGCGCTCTAAAAACCATATATTGTACCCGATTTTCTTTAAATTTGGGACAACAATATCTTATAATCTAACTAAACAAAACTATGGTGAAAGTGGGTAAGATCGGTTCAGATGTAAATATAGCCCAAATTCAAGTGTTGCTCCCATAAGTTTAACCGATTTTGACCAAACTATACATTTTATATTTCACCTATTTCGTTCCAGGTTTCAATATATCCTCATACAAATGTCCTTTCCGATATAAAATTTTTTGTCAAACACATACATTTACAGGATACAAAAAACCTTCCCGTTTTCACTTTTTCCCCGAATTGAATTGTATTCGGATTGAAAGTGGAGTGTATCATAGAGTCGGCCCCGCCCGACTTTAGCCTTTCCTTACTGGTTTTTAAGCTAGAAGACTGAAAATTGGAACGTAGTATATATTACTGACCACGGGAAAAAAGTGTTTTTTAGCTAGAAGGATGAAAATTGGAACGTATATATTACAAACCACGATAATATCAATATGATAAGATCAATATGAAACCTGATTTTAATTTTACCATTTGTTTTTTTGCCTGGCGAAGCGGGCGGGTTTCAGCTAGTATATATATATAATAAGAATGTATATACTGTATATATATTTAAAGGTGTTACAAACGGAATGACAAAGTTAGTATACGCCCATCCTGGAGGTGGAGGGTATAAAATCTGTATTATCGAGTCATGAAAAAGATAACATGCATTCGTTTCACAACAAAACATTTGAGGATTTTCTGAAACCCAAATGAAACAATTTTAATCATTAACGAAGCCGTCAAGATGAGGCTTATCGTTGAACACGATTTTTAAAATATTGCTCAAAAAAGAATGGATGGGTTATTCTTTCTTGTGGTGCTTTATTTGAGATAGTGCAGAACTGCTATCCCACAATACGTTTTATTTTCATCAAAAACAATATAACTCACATTATCTTTATAGCCGGCTGTTTCAGGCTGCTTGCGCAATCAAGCGACTTCAGCTTAAGGTCATTTTACAAATGCCAAATTTGACCTGACATTGTAAATCGACCTTTTGCTCGATTTCAGCTCGATTTCGCTTGCAGTCTGAAAATGCTATTACTAGTCTTTAGTTTCACTTTCCTTTGAGAATCGCACGTGCGCTCCATACTCCCAGAAGTGCCGCTTATTTTTAGTAAGAAAAACCTAAACGGACCTTGTATTTCTATTAAGTACTTGCAAATATTGAATTTGCAATCGGATTTAGCGCACAACACAATGGTAATACAATTTAAATCACGTACTTATGTAAATCACTGCCAGCACACCTTCTTTGAAGTAATCCTTGACCCGAGACTATGCAGCTCAAACACACAATTCACTTAAGTCTATTTATAAACATCCATTAACAATTATTCTCATTATTAGTTTACTTCGTATGATTTATTAACAATTGTCGGCGCTTTACATCGATAAATGTGCATGTTTTGTTGGGCCAGCAGTGGGCTAAAATA
This sequence comes from Polietes domitor, assembly GCA_947397865.1. NCBI lineage: Eukaryota > Metazoa > Arthropoda > Insecta > Diptera > Muscidae > Polietes > Polietes domitor. The sequence continues at coordinate 198,328,039 of OX377618.1, forward strand.
TTTAGCCCACGCAGTAGCTAATGCTAAACAATAACAATAAGCTTGGCCAGTACAGCAACGTGATACCTAGCATGTACTCGTTCATGTTTATGTAAATCGTGTATAGCAGTTTTATGGAAAGGTAACCAAACCAATGCGGTATCAGCAAATTCCATTTGTTAATGTGGCCAGAGCAGAATTGTGTTCCAGAATTGTTTTGCATTTTGTCCATTGTTTGCTGTGATAGATGGCCGACTGACTACTGTGTGGTGGTGCTTAAACCATTTATTTATTATATGGTCATGTTGAGACCAAGAATCATAAGGCCTGAGCAAGTAACGTAGATGACACCCTTCAGTGTTATGTTTTGAATACAGGGTAATTTTGAACAAGCACCAACTTTGTAAAGCACGCATAAACTAAGTAAATAAGGGGGAAAATTTGAAATGGTCGTTGACGTTAAACTAATAGAGTTAGAAGCATGATATTTGAAGTATTTTTAAAAGATATTCTACTCTTTCATTTGATATCCACATTGTCATAGTATGGCTCGCAAATGTAACGATAAAAAATTATTAGAACATCATTATTCTTTAAAAAAACTGAACTATAATTTTAGTCTCGTTCTTAAGGGGGGGGGGTGTGAAATCGATATATAAAAGAGTTGCGTTACTGACAGACTGACTTATCATTGACCAGCCCCCAGACCAAATGGCTGTAGCCAGTGCCATGAAATTGTCAGGATAGTTCCCAAATATGACGTAGACGTCGACTAAGGAAATTTGAAATTCGTACTTTTAGGGGGTAAAATGAGACAAAAATGGATAAACATCGAACCTTCGTCCTGACTAAACGGCAGCAGCTAGAAACATGAAGTTCGGTGTGTTCCTTGCAATGTTTTTTTTTCACCGGACCAACACTCAGGGGATGTCCCCTATAAATGCAGTGCATTGCGTTGGTAGAAGGAAGATAAGGTATTGGAAGGAGGAAAGAGGGAGTAGTGTCTGTTTTGAATCTCTGAATGTCGTAATTGGAGGGAAAGATATTTGCCGGAAGTCGATTCCATCTTTGGCCTGATGTAGGTAGTGTAGATATTGAGAGGGTGTGAAATATTTCTTACATCTTTTTAAAAAGCCTAAACATTTGAAGGCATCTTTCGACACATCAAATACATGTTTTGTCCAACGAACATCACGTTGTATTTTCATGAGCATCTGATTGCTCAATATCTACACAGTTCACTAAAATCGACGACACCGTTGGATCAGTGAATCGCTTGTGAGACAACAAGGAGCACTGGGTCTTACGTGCATTAAAATCTACTCTATTCTCTCGACCCCATTCAGAAATGACCATCAAATCCTGGCTAAGTGACTCATCCATCAATCGCCTTTTATACTCAATTTCTTGACGACTTGGTCTATGATCGAATGAGTATGAATGACAGAGGTTGCTGTCATCCGCGAATGAGTATATTGGATTCACAGTCCGATCCAAGAGGTCGTCGATGAAAATAAGAAAAAGGGAAGGGGAAAGAACAGAGCCCTGTGGTACTCCTGCGGTTAACCTATGCTCGTCGGACGAGAACCCATCTACAACAACACGTATAGTGCGATCTCTGAGAAAGCTCGATGTAAATCGAAAGAAGTCACTGGACAAAAAGAAATAAATTATTATAACTAGAATCGTGAAATTTGATATGTAAATTACTCTCACCATCTAGAAGCGCAATATAAATGCATTTTTGTTCCTTTGAGGGGTGAACGGCACAAAAAGGGATAAAAAATGGTGCCAACTAGAATATATAAATTCTCTGACCATGTAGAAGCGCAGTCAAATTAGATTTGTCGAAATTTGTAGTTTTAAGGTGCGCGCAGGTCAAAAAGGGATAACAATGGTGTACAACCCTTTAATTACATAAACGCGGGAAATAAATGGATATTATAAAATTTGTGCTTCTAAGGAGGATGCGGAACGACAAGGGATAAACGTGGGACCAAATAAAGTTCATCCCAGCAAAAACTCTCATTACCAAGTAATGAGTTGAATAAGGCAAAACCAAAAACCTTCACTACTTATTTTTCAGATCCGCTTCTAATTATTTTTATAAAGGGATTGTAAAAAAATAAGTACTTCCAGGCACGCTTACAAAAATTTGAGAAATAAGTACTTCCACGCACGCTTACAAAAAGTTAATATATAAGTACTGGTTGGTAAGTATGTTGGTTGACGTTCTTGTGTGTTGTGGTTGGAGGTTTGAACACACACAGAAAAACATTTCTAGCAACTTCAACTTATTGCAACTTCATTATATTTCAAATTCTGTATGATAAACAACGATACCACGGCAAGCGAACGTATGCACAGTTTTGTTGTACCAAAAGTAACAGAACAATAAGAAGAATGGTGAATGCGTTTTCCTTTCTTCTTGTTGTTGTTGTGTTGATAAGACTTTATGATTCTGCAAAGAAATAACTCACATTCGCTTGACATGAAGCAACTCAATTTTCTTCATCAATCGAAAATATCTTCGAGTGACGGTCGCGGCAACATCGAAATGGCTGGATGAAAAAGCTACACACAAAACATGGATGTGTTGCTACCAATAACTACTTTTTTAAGCCATTATAAGGAGTCAATTATTTCATACTTCTAAATAAAGCAGAGCGTAATGGGCTGTCATTACTAGGTAATGCAATAATAATGAGGTGGCATTACCGAGTTTTTGCTGGGATGTTATTAGGGGAAGCAAAAACGCATGTTACCTAGTGATTTTTCAAAATGTGAATTTTTTGGGAAAGAGGTGCAAAAAGTTATAAAGTTGTCGGCATCCAGAAACATGAGGTCGAGGATATAAAAGGCTCTGCGGTTGTAATTTTTCGTTCAAAGCTGGGTAGAAAATAATAAAAATTATACACACGAAGGGAGCTCAGCTAAAATGGTGCACATCGGCAAGCACCTTTCCTTTGACTGTATAAGAGTGCTATTTAATAGGAGGTTTCCAAATAACTATAATATCCAAAAACAGAGACGGATAAAACTAATAACAAATAACGAAGCAGCGTGTACTGCTAGTTTACCCATAATATCAGTTCAATATAATCTCATTCTTATCATTTGTCGCACGGTGTTATACATATATAGATAGGGTGGGCCATTTAAAATTTCAAATTAGATTCGGCTATAAAAAAGTACTGATTATTTTTCAAATGTCTGTTTTTATTGGAAAGGTTGAACTTTGTCATTTAAAAATGGAACACAATATCATTCATACGAATGGCTCGGCAGTACCTCATCCGATCAACCCAATTTTTCAGTACATGGCTCAGAAATGCCGCACAGTGGAATATTTTCACACAAGCTGTGCAAAAATTAGAAGGAATGGAGCTAGGACCCTGAAATTTCGCACACATCCCTTATATCCTCAAATTAGATAAAAATCATTTTTTGTTTAATTCCGTCCACTAAATTTCTTATTTTAATATATATGTTAATACAACACATTACCAGTGATTTCATTTGACTACACAATTAAATGAAAATTGTCAATGTCACGCTCTTGTGTTAATAAACTACTGAAAAATAATCATTCGAAGATTTTTCAATTGTATTTCCATCCTCTTTTAATTCTAAAAGCACGAATTTTGAAAATCCTTTATCGTAAAAGTAAAAACGTACGAATTTTGAAAAATATTTTTATTGTTCGTGTCTACGCAGTCTGAGGAATGTATACTCCGAATTTCATGATTCTAACTGCGGCCATTTAGTTGGTACCATTTTTATCCCCTTTTTCCCATTTTACCTCCTTAAAAGTACGACTTTCTAAAATATCTTTATTTTACGTACACACGCAATTAGAGGGATACATAAACACGCAATTAGAGGGATTTACTCACCGAGTTTCGTCATTCTATCTGTAGCCGTTTTGTTGGTACCATTTGTATCCCTCTGTTCCCATTGTATCCCTTTGAAAGTATGAATTCGAAAAAACCTTTTTATTCTTCGTGTCTACGCAGTCAGAGGAATGTATACTCCGAATTTCATGACTCTAGCTGCTGTCATTTGGCTGGTACATTTTTATCCTTTTTTTCATTTTAACCCTAAAAAGTACGATTTAGTGGAATATATACCACTTTATGGTGTACATTTTTGTTATAATGCGCATACCCAATGTCAAATAAGTACAAGCAGACATATTGAAAAACATGCTTAAATACTCTAAAATATTAGGGGAAATTATGGGTATTTTCAGTCCTTGTGAGGGAAAATTTTTTCCCTTTGGGCCGTTTTCGCCCAGTTTCAATTCCAACCGCGCTACGACTATAAGACGCATTTATGGAAAATTTCGACGTCCTAACTTCTTTCGTTTAGATGCTAGCGTGCTTCCAACAGACGGACGGACATGGCTAGATCGTCTTAGAATTTTATGATGATCAAAAATATGTGTGCCAGTTACAATGATAGTGGTCTAAGTCAAAAATCCAAAACAAATTGAGATATACAAATTTTTTTCTTAGTTTGATCAGATCTCCAATTTAAGAAATTTTATGTTTGACACTTATAAAAAATGTACCCCTACAATGAGGCACACCAAAATTGTCGTTAGTGTTAGTTTTAAAGTGGTCTAAGTCACACTATATCCACTGATATTCAGGTGTGGCGATACAAACAAACATTTTTTATTTATAATGTCCATTTTAGGTGATTCAGATAATTTGAATAACATATAAAATGAAATTATTTGAAAAGTAAAAAATAATTTTAATATAATTTTAATAAATATGCAGAAAGTGGGTAAGATCGGTTCAGATTTAGATACAGCCCCCATACAAATGTCGCTCCAGATTTGACATTTTCCGCTCTAGAAACCACATATTGTACCCGATTTTCTTTAAATTTGGCACAGCAGCTTATAATCCAAGAAAAAAACCTATGGTGAATGTGGCTAAGATCGGTTCAGATTTAGCTATAGCGCAAACACAAATATTGCTCCCAAATGTTTAACCTATTTTTGGCCACACTATACGTATTATATTTCACCTATTTCGTTCCAGATTTCAATATACCCACATGCAAATGTCCTTTCCGATTTAACATTTTTTGTCAAACACATACATTTACAGGATACAAAAACCGTCCCGTTTTCACCTTTTCACCGAATTAAATTGTATTCGGATTGAAAGTGGAGTGTATCATAGAGTCGGCCCCGCCCGACTTTAGCCTTTCCTTACTTGTTTTTAAATGAAGTCGGATAATTAGTTCCGGAGTTATTTTAATATCTGTGGAACATACATTTCAAAAATCGAAGAAATAGTGGTTGACTTTATATTTAGTGTTTGATAGTTTTTTACCCAAATAGATCAAACTGGTTATTCAAAATCAATTTATCGTACAAAACAGACGACGATTTCATTAGTTTTTTAAGACAAAACTTATAATATCGATTATTTGGGACAATTTATTCGAATTATTCGTTATTCGAAAATCATGACTTTTTCATTATTCGAACAAATATTTGAAAAAAATATTCGATTAATTGATTAAAATTTAATCGGTTGGATACCCTAGTATTAGGGTTTGAAAATTTTAATTCTCGGGAATCCCGGGAATTCCCGGGAAAAAAGTAATTTATTTTAGGTATGTCCAATATGGTTTAAAATAACAATATTTAGTAACGGATGTGCTTTTTAAAAATACTTTCATATTACAAGTTAAAAGCGAATGTGTTTGTCAAAATATTTTACATTTTACAAATATTTTATTCTAGACTAATTGTCGTCATAAAATTGGTCATTTAAATTATAGGCACAAGTGCCTGACAACAATAACTCGTATGGCTGAGAACGTCTTTAATTTAGAAGATTCATTCGTCTAGAGACGAAAATATTTAACAGCAACGGGGGGAAATATTCTAAACTGTAAAAGCAATAGAAGCATTATAAAAAATTAATATTAATTAAATAAATTAATAAAAAAAATAAAACATTGAAATAGTCCAGTCATTAGTTCTTACTGGAGGTCATTTAAATATACCGTAGGATATACATATTTATATTCCTATTAGATTTCTCTCGAAAGTTTCCAGGTGAACAATTTTAATGTTTTCCATATTTTTATACCATTTCTTACTGGCTACATTTGTAAAATAAATTTGTCATTAAATTTTCATTTTCATTATCTCGTAGATTCTTCTGGTAAAACAAGAAATTTAAAGTTAAACCAGATAGCACGAGGGTTAAGTATTGACACTATGTCAGCCATAGTATTGTCAGTATGATATTTTCGATTTATAAAGGGTGATTTTTTAGCTATTATCTTTTTGGCAACACTGGTTTAAACAGCTGACACACGTTTCGTGTTTTGTTTCACTGTCAAACATCTTCAGTTTTGTCTATAATTTAACCATGAATCGTCTTACAAACGAACAACGCTTGCAAATTATTGAATTTTATTATCAAAATGCGTCCTCTGTTAAGAAAGTTCATCGCGCGCTTCAATTTTATGGTCAGTTTAATCGACCCACTGAAGCGGCTATTCGGGCTATTGTGACTAAATTTCGCACCAAATTTACATTGTTGGACATTAAACCACCAACACGCTTACGTAGAGTGCGAACTGAAGAAAATATCGCAGCCGTATCGGCCAGTGTTAATGATGACCATCAATTATCGATTCATCGCCGTTCGCAGCATTTGGGCCTCTGTTACTCAAAAACGTTGAAATGCCAAAATTGGACTAAGCGGATGGACCATTTGAGGTGCGTATTTAAATAACTAAATTAGTGCTCAAAATAATCAATAAAATATTTTTTTAATATTTCCCGTATTCCCGGGAAATTTAAATTTTTTTCCCGGGAATTTCTGTCCAAATTTTTCCGGGAATTCCCGGGAAAAACGATTCGGGAATTCCCGGACCCCAAACCCTACCTAGTATACAACCATCCTGAAGGTGGAGGCTATAAAAATGAACATTATTCTACCTTTCAAAGACAAAGTAATCGGTAGTTCTAATTTAAAATGTTATATGGCCCACCCTATGGTAGTAGTGGTTAAATATGGAACACACAAAACAAAACAAAATTGGTCTCGAGCTTGAATTTTTAATTTCTATTTAAATTATAAATTAAAAATATGGGCTGAAAATGAAAAATACACGTTTAAGTTGACGAAATACTTCTACTTCTCTTAGTTCGCGTCTCCATTGCACTCGGGACCTACCTTCAGCCATTTGGTCAAGGTTTCAGAAACGCAACAGTCTTATATCTTCAGTACGATCTCGATGAACGCAAATAATAAAAAGGCCATGTATGTTGTGATAATCGCAATTGTTGTGACAACCAAACCCCCAAATTGACAATTTCGAAAATTTGTCCCGAACTAGTACCCATTGAATTATTTATAACCATTTGGATTGACTTTATCCAGACTGATTAAAACCATATTGCTAAGATAAATCGTTGCTTCTAAAGTCCGAATTTATTTTCTCATTCGTTGAATAGAGCATCGAATCGAATACATCTGCATGGGAGCCATATCCAATTGTTTGGACAAAAATGAATGTCAGCGCTGTCTTGATGATTTTATGAAAATGGACGTGTCATAGCGACCATAGCTAAACCCCAATAAACAGTGGCTGAGGATATGATTGATATCTAAACAAACACAACTTCCAAAAATGTCATCAAACATCACAAACATCCAAGTAAATATGAGAAACGTGTGTTCATGGCTGGAGATACGGTTGATGTGAATGCCACCAACTACTTACTCCACGTACTTGGAAAATTCTTGGAAAAGTCTCCATTATTTAAGATTAAAACTCTGAAAGTGACGGCTATCATAAGAGCAAACGTTTTTAAATATGAGTATGATAAAGGCCCATTTACATTATCCTATCGTATCGTAAGATGTTCGATGAGAAAAACGTACTATCTCATGATGTATTTCTGTAAAATATTTATCTAGTACCTTCCACATATAACTGTTCATCTCTCAGGTTAAGCGTAAACATTCAAAACGTAAATTGTAGGGTAGAGAGCCAATACTGACTGTAAAGTCCACACTGAAAGAATTATCTGCATAATAGTTATGAATTTGTCGTAACCTCAGTGAAAATTTTCATTAAAAAGTCGCCAAAGAAACACTTCATAAAATGTATAAAACATGTTTCATAAAGTACAAATCAATGAAAATTTTCATAGATTTTATGAAACATTTCCTAGAAACTATATAATGCAGTTCTTCGTTCGATGAATTTTTTTATACAAGTTCATTATTTTTCAAAATATGATTTATGAAAACGTTCATAGATTTTATGAAGAAACTTCATTAATTTTATGAATCAGTTTCATAAATAGCAAGTACTGAAGTTTCCAATATAAACAAAAATAGCAAAAAAGGTCTGACTCGTTATCTAACCAATCACACACCACCATTGGGAGAGTCTTTGCAATGAATATGTCTTTGACCTAAATCTTATTATATTAAATACTTATATCAGAGTTAGCAGAGGACAAATGAGAATTACTAGCATTAATCGAATAAAGTCGACACACTAAAAATGTAGTTGTAAGTTATGAAACATTTCATTAAAAATAATGAAATACTGCATTATGAATTTATGAAGACATTTCATAACACAAATATTTTATTGGTTATGCAATTTTTCATAATATTTAAGAATTATTTCTTTAATACTATGAAATCTTTCTTTTATGAACCTAAGTTTCACTAATTTAACAATTTTGTTTTATGAAATATGAAATGTTTATGAAAAAAATGTATGAGACATTTAATTTATGAATTTTTCATACATATTAAGCCAAAAAATGCACTATGAAAATTTACTTTATGAAAAACCTTTTATGAAATAGCTTCATAAATATTATGAAGGATAATTCATATATTGCATATATGCATATATTGTAAGGACGGCAACACTCCTAATCAGCCATGTGTGTGTTATTATACTATTATTTTGTGTTTCACAGTGGCATGCATGAGGTCGGCGGGTATAATGTAAACAGGCCTAATGTCGCATGTACAGGAAAAATAGTAATAAATATACATATATCTTAATAACTTCCAAGTGATCGGACAGCGAGTGTGTTGTATTGCATTTGTTTGCACAAAAAGTGTGCACGACCCAGACAAAGAGGCTGTTGGCTGGTCTCCCTTGAATGTTGTACTTCTCGGGACAGAGAAATGGAAAACAAGACGTTGACCATTTAATTCCAAAACTTGTGTCATATTGTCAAATACTGAAGTTTAAGCTGTAAATTGAATGTGTGTCTTAATAAAATCGCATTTATTTAGGAAAACGAAAAATGATCAGGAAGCACACAGCAGCAGCCTATAGCAAAACAGGGTGGTGTTTACACGTACATGTTGAAAACTTATCAATTTTAGTATTTCCTTAACTTTTGCGGAACCTACAACCAACTTAGATAACATTTTCTCTTGTGCTTTGTTTCGGCATGCGTAAAATCGAACTTCTCTACAGCGAATTCTTCTTTATAACGATTCTTTTTAGAGGCCCAAATAGAATTTGTCACATTAAATTATCTCTGTGTAACGCAAAAAATAATTTAAAAAATAACGAAGAAAAAACCGGCCCCCAACAGCTACGCTATATACAAGTTTGAGTGTATAAGGTGGACCATTTAACATTTTAAATTTGAACTACCGATTACTTAGACTTAGCATAACTTTCATTCTTATTTTTATTTTCACCCTCGAAGAAAATTGGGAAATACAGTGGTACTCCGGTCGCGATTTTACGATGGATGAGGTGCACAGTGTACCTTATATTTCGATGATTGTTCAAAATTTTGTCTCAGTATTGCGATCACACACAAAATACAAACAAGTTCAAAACACAACAACGTGGAAACAGAAAAATTAATAATAAATAAATATAATAATATAAATAAATAATAATAATAAACAAAAAATGTTTTTCTACGAATTCTTAGGAAAAACAGAGGAATTTAATAGTGAAAGCATATATTTTTATTTTCCTGTGGATTGTATGTAATTTGGTTATTATTTATGAGATCGTAGGAGAGTAACGAACAAAATACCAGTGAAAATTAAATATCGTTAAAGATCACCGTAAAGGTTAATCTGTAAGTGCTCTATAGACGAAATATTATTTGCCCCAGTCGTCTGTATCGACAATTATAAAGTGTGGAAAGAAAATTTTGTAAAATAAAAAAAACAATTTTTTATACAGTAAAAACAGAGGTTATAGTTATTGGGTTAAAGCAAAGCGGAGAGAAGCTATTGTCAAGTGCTGACTTAGTGGAGCCTTTCAAACATAAGTTCAAGCCTATGGATCAGAACGCGATTTGTTTTAAATTGTATTAAAAAACCGTCTGCTATCTAGATTTATATCATCAGAAATTCACGACGTTTTAGAATTTTTAAAATGATTTAATTTATATGACAGTAGTGCTATTGCTAAACAAAATCTTTCCAAATAACGAACTTTCGTCTGAAGTCTTAAACCAATGGTTTGAAGACATTCATGATTTAGATAAAGAAAGTGAGGAACTCGAAGAAAATAATTTCTAGATGAAGAACAATCGAAAGTAAAACATTCGGATGTGATAAAACATTCTGAAATCTGCATCAACTTCTTCGAAATCGATAGTTTTAAGAAAACTGCAAGAAAAAGCCATCCACAACAGTTTTGCCGTTCCTCAAAAGCAAAAAATAATCAAAATTTGTTTTCAATTTTCGTAAGATTTTGTTTGTTTTATAAATCGAATTCTATTATTTTTATACACTCCATTCATTATGTCTTTGTTCATTTGTTTGTAACACCCACAGGGAAACGAGATAGACCCATCGTTTATTATACAGATCGGCTTAGAATCACTTTCTGAGTCGATTGGCACAATTAAGCAAATTGGTTCAGATTTAGATATAGCCACCATACAAATGTTGCTTCCGATTTGACTTTTTTAATTCAAGAATCCACATATTTTACAGGATTTTCTTTAAATTTGGCAAAACACCTTATAATCCAACTAGAAAAACATATTGTGGAATCGAGTAAGACCGGTTCAGATTTAGATATATGATTATATTTTACCTTGAAACATACATTATAAGAGTGTTTCATAATGGTTCATGACTAGGGCCGATACAAAAATCCTTCCCGATTTTTACTTTTTTACCGAATTGAATTGCAATGGGGTATAAAGTGGAGGGCATCATATAGTCGGGCCAGTCCGACATTAGCCTTTCTATACTTGTTTTTATAATAATAAATATGAGTAATTCCATCCTAAGCCGAAAAAACACCCATGATAATGATTCATCTAGAAGCATTCTTCTTTTAAAATATTTTATATGTGTTTTAGGAAAAAATAAAAACAATTTCAACGACATATTACCTTAATATTTGATAAACCATTAAAAAAGTTATTCTGACAATATATAGAGCGTTATATCGAGATACTACTGTATTAAAAAATACTTCCATAGTAGTGAGTCTTTAACGCAAACTGTAAGAAATTTACGTGGAAAATTTTTGTGTTTTCAGATGAAGCTCATTTTCATTTCGTTGGCTATGTCAATAGGCAAAATTGCCGCATATGGGTTTCAGAGAACCCACACGTGACTTTTGAAAACCAATGCATCCACAATGAGTTACTGTTTGGTGTGGATTTTGGACTGAAAAATTGGGTTGAGCGGTTGAGAGTGAATGATATTGTGTTCCATTATCAAATGTGCCAGTTAGAATGATAGTGGTCTAAGTCACACTTTATCCGTTCTGAGATATGCAATGGTTTATGTTTGAGTCAATTGAAAAATATTTTTTATAAAAAATCGACAACGTTGGTACCTCTAATGGAACCACAACTTCCAGAGGATGCACTGACTTAGACCACTTTCATTTTTCTCTAAATTGAAAAATTTGAACACACAAAATTTTTATTTTTTTCGCAAAAGTAATATTTCCTTACCAAAAATGAAAGAAAACCCAAAATATTTTATTTCAAAAAAAATTAAAAATATATATAAATATTTACAGGTTGTTCGTCTAGAAACTTTATATTAAAATTATTTTTTACTTTGCAAATAATTTGATTTTATATGTTATTCAAATTGTCTGAATCATCTAAAATGGACATTATAAATAAAAAATGTTTGTTTGTATCGTCACACCTGAATATCAGTGGATATAGTGTGACTTAGACCACTTTCAAACTAACACTAAAGACAATTTTGGTGTGCATGAAATGAGAAATGTCATTGTAAGGGTACATTTGTTTATAAATGTCAAAAATAAAAGTTCTTAAATTAGAGATCTGATCAAACTAAAGAGAAAAATTGGGACATCTCAATTTTTTGGATATCATTCTAACTTGCAGAAGTGCAAAGTTCAATTTTTCCAATAAAATCAGAAATTTTAAAAAAGTAAACACAGTACGACAATTTTGCAAGAAAGTCATTACACTTGAACCGGATGATATACATATGAAACTATAGGCAACATGAAGTTACTTGGCGTTTTTAGTTTTTCATTCCCTAATCCTTTGGACTACAAAGTTCCAAAGGATACAATTTTGCAAAAATATAGTTTATATACTTGTTTGCACCCTATGACAACGTTATTAGTGTCCAATTAAAGAGGAGAATATCTATTACAAATATTTCTATCTGTATTAGCTCAGCATTAGCATCTATTTCAAATTTACCTCTTAGTTTTTCTAGTTTATTCATATCTTGCTTTTTAAGAGACAACATTTTAAATGGTTGTTTATACTAAACTAATACATATATTCTCATCCTTGATTTATCGTTTTTACCGGTATCTTAGGGTGCGAATAAGTATTAAAAATATTTTTTGAAAAATTATATCCTTTGGAAATTTGCAGTCCTTTTAAGAGGCAACAGGATGAGAAAATGAAAAACTAAAAACGCCAATTAACTCTATTTCACCTATAGTTTATGGACTTTCGGACAGTGTAGTCATTACTTTTTTATAGCCGATTCTAATTGAAAATTTTACATGGCGCACCCTATAGTACGAATCCAATAAGCGACGAAAGGAGGCGTAGATTTAATACGCACAGTGTTGTTTTTGATTTGTTACTTTATACCCTGATGATGTTATTCAAAGAAGGACAAAATATTAGTTAAATAAAGAACACACCAAAAAATCAATATTGGCCTCGAGCTTTTTAGTATTTAAATAAAAATTTTCGTAATTCTTAATTTAGGGGCAAAATAATATAAATAAAAGACCATAGCAAAAATCATGAAATTTCCCTTACTTCATAGACGCCATATTAAGATACGAAGTATGCAGGTATTTCCCATCTTCTCGGCATGACTGCGGATAAGTGATTGCCTCCATTGACCTCCTGTATATACAAATAATTCCAAGGGTATCCGAGCTATAAAGATTTATTATACCTTCACTCTACACAGAGTAGGAGGGTAGGTATCATTTGGAAAAGAAAAAAATTTAACGCATTGAAGCAGTGACTTCAGACCCTAACTATGTTTGGACCAAATCCAATTCATGACTTTTTAAGCTGTTTGGTCCAAGTCCGTCCGTCCGTCTGGCTGGTGTACACGATAACTCTCGAAAGGAGCTAAAGAATCAATTCAAACTATGCACATATCAATATTTTTTCCAAAAATAGTTTAAGTTCGAAGATGGGCGAAATTGACACGCCCCTTCTGATACCTCTCATACAAATGACACATATTCCTATGTGAAATTAAAACTAATGTATCTTTCACATGGATATTCGGAATTAGCTATATTTTGGTATTTGATAGCTTTATTATATTATGACGGGTTTTGCCAGGTCCATTCTAGTACCTCCCACACCTCCCACATCAGCCTAACCCACGTAAAATTAAAGCTTTTATAACTTCTATACAGATGATCGGAATACTATGAAATTTGACATTTGACAATGTTTTTATAGTCTGGTACCTCCCACACAAATAGTCCATATTCAAATGTTAACAACTTTCAAACGTATATTCAGAATCAGCTTCATTTTGGTATTTATTAAAGTTTTTATAAGCGCTTTAAGTGTAGAAAAATTGCGGTTTTTCCACGCACCTTCTAGTACCTCCCACACAAATCACCCCAACCTACCTAAAATTAAAGCTCTAATCTATATATAAAGGGTGGTTAAATTTTAAGGGCCGATGTTGATTTTGAATAAAACACAAATTATTTAGGAAATTATTGTCATTTCTTTTTATTGTGATAATATTTGTATGGTTCAATTATGTATGGAACAAAATATAGGCCGCCGCGACCTCGGCGGCACACCTCCATCCGATGGTCCAAATTTTCGATGACGCTGAGGCATAATTGAGGTTCTATGCCGTTAATGTGCCGAATAATCTCATCCTTTAGCTCTTGAATTGTTGCTGGCTTATCGATGTACACCTTTTCTTTCAAATAACCCCAAAGACCACAAAGAAGTCCAACGGTGTCAAATCACATGATCTTGGCAGCCAATTGACATCGCCACCACGTGAGATAACACGGCCGTTAGCTATGTGGCAAGTGACACCGTCCTGTTGAAACCACATATCGTCCACATCCATATCTTCCAAATCGGGCCATAAAAAGTTCATTATCATCTCACGATAGTATCTGCCTGGCCGGCCTCATTTTGGAAAACATACGGCCCGATGATGCCGCCAGCCTACAAACCGCACCAAACAGCCTCTCTTTGTGGGTGCATTGGTTTTTCTACAATCATTCGCCCAAATGCAGCTTATTGACGAATCCACTGAGGTGAAAATGTGACTCATCACTAAAGATGATATGCACGATATGCATTGTGATTTCAACGCCCATTTTCATAATAAGCTTTAACGCGTTGCTCGATTGTGTGTCTTTCCATGGTTCAACTTGAGAAATGTCAAATTATATGCAGAAACAACTTGACGTTTAGGTGTGGTTCACATTCAGCATCGGCCCTTATAATTTAACCACCCTTTATGATCGATGTCAATGAAATCATTATGGTAGGTTTGTGTCTTAAGTCTTTTGTTTTCATTTCTTAAACATATATTTTGTATTGGTATAATTAGAATTACATAAATGTCAAGCATTTACAAAAAACTCCATCACATAAAATCGATATATAAATCAAGTGTTTGGTTACCCTAATATTTTCTTCATTGAACACAATTTCCCAAGACCACACACACAAACGCCAGTCTTTTAAATGAGATTACCACGAGATAACCATCCAGCCAGTCAATCACATAAAAATGCTCACATTTCGAAATATAGTCCAACATTTTAAAGCACCTTCATTTGTATCCCACAACTCGAAGTTCGAATTGTATCATTTTCATGTGATCTTTTTTTGGATTTTCATATTTCTTGTTTTTGGCTTCATGTTATTGGTGTTATTGTCGCATAAATTAATTTTCATTCATGCCTTCAGCAGCAGGCAGAGGTAAAACTTTTTATTTTATTTTTCCTTCTTCTCTTCCCAAATCGTTGCCCAATTTTTCGTTTTTCTTTTTTTGTGTATTAGTTACTGCAACTACTACATACGACAAGATCGATAAGTCGTTCTCTGTGGTCTATTAACTGAAAACCATG
Organism: Polietes domitor; assembly: GCA_947397865.1. Lineage (NCBI taxonomy): Eukaryota > Metazoa > Arthropoda > Insecta > Diptera > Muscidae > Polietes > Polietes domitor. Next base: position 198,343,624 of record OX377618.1, read on the forward strand.
GGGTCGTGCGCACATCCATCCATCCATGCACAGAGGCAGCTAGCTGACCATCGTCACAACATAGCGCCAGAAACTATGGCTGGGAAACGGCATGAGACTATCGGTGGTGGCTACTTAAACACAGCGTGACTAGTGTTTGTTCGTGTGTGTTAAGACGGCCATAAATGTAATAAATTTAATTTTCCAATCAATGAGAGCAGGAGTCCAGGTCTTAGCAACGTGTCACCACGATCACGAGCGATAAACATCACTAGCCAAGTGGTGTAATAAAATCAAGGTAAATTTAACGTCATTTAATTTTGACCCCTTTCACAAAGTATCGCAGTAAATATGAGAATAGAAGAATTGTGATCTTAGCCCCAAATTATTTAAATTTTAATGAAGGACATGACACCAAAAAAAGTCGATGCAAAATCTATGGTGCTCATTTAAGAATTACGTTTTGGGTAAATATTATGGATATAGTTTCAATAAATATACAATCAATATTGAATAAATAATGTGCGAGTAGTATATCGATCAATACATGTTGAATAGAACACAGTGGGAACATCACTGTTTTCAATCACATCTGCTCTATTTTTTTCTTTACAATCAAATCTTCGTTCTGTGGACAATAAAAAGATTTTAGCAGATCGATGAGTTGAAAAAGTTGGCATAAAATAAATAACCCATCAACCTTCTGTAAATTAAAAATAACGTATACGAATTCAAAAGAAACCGTGAATCCTAGTAATCAACCTACTGCTGGCAGCCATCCTATGAACACAGAATTAAAAACCAATTTAAACAAGTAAAAACGGCGTTAAGTTCGGCCGAGCCGAACTTTATATACCCTCCACCATGGATTGAATTCCACAAAGGCTGTCGATTTTCGTAAAAGTGCAGTAATATTACAGGAAAATATAATTTTTATTAATATTTATTTTTATTAATTACTTTTATTTTTATTAATATTGAAAAAATAATTTTATAAATAAATATAACATTTTTTTATTATTATTATTATAAGACAATATATATCGAAATAATACTTCAAGTCAATTCAAAAAATAAATATTCTTATATTTATATTTTCAAAAAAGCTTTAATACCATAAATATTGGTAGATAGTGATGCTACAGTCGGTTGTATTTCCATTCTATTTTAATTCCAAAAGTACATATTTAGAAAATCCATTATCTCACGTACATAGTGCAAAATAGCCTAACTTCATGATTCAACCAATATTTGGCTTAAAAGTAAAAAAGTACGAATTTGAAAAAATCTTTTTACTTTGCGTGTCTTTGCAGTCAGAGGAATGTATACACCGAATGCCATGATTCTAGCTACGGCCCCTTATGAGTACGACCTTCTAAAATGTCTTTATGTTACGTGTCTACGCCATGAGTGGGATGTACATGCCGCATTTCATCATTTTAGCTGTATCCGTTTAGTTGGTACTATTTTTATCCCTTTGTTCCCACACTCAAAAATCGTTCGTTGCATGTTCCCACAACAATCCGTTTATGGTATGAAACCGATTTTTCATAGTTTCGTTCCTGCAAGAATTTAATATTCGTTGATGTAACGAAAATACTCTCTTTCATTTTTACATGGGAAAACATTAATTACTACAAAAAATCTATAAATTTCTGATTATAATCGTTGTTTTTATACAAATCCATATTATTTTTTCAAAATTTATTAAAATTATTGGAGTTTGGAATGGAACACTTTGCCTCAACAAATCATTCGTTGCAGCAAGAATTTATTGGTTGCTGCAACAATCGGATACACACAAATTATGTGTTGTTCAAGTGTGTGTGTTTTTGAGAATGTATTCGATAGTAATTCCCATTCACGTTGTTGGAGTTAGGCCTTAAGTAGTTGAGCTGATGTTGCGAATAATCACTCCGAAGTCCACTGCCGGTGTTTTTGAACATCAAGTAACGTTGGCGTTCGTTGCTGCAACGAAAATATTTAATTTAATGTCGCGAATATTTTCGAAACCACATTGATTCAGCAAGGAAACCGCGTTGTTGTAGCAACGAAATAAAGTTGTTGCACCAATGAAATAAAGTTGTTGCACCAATGAATTAAAGTTGTTGCAGCAAGGAAATAACATTGTTGCAGCATCGTATATAGTCGTTGCGGATCTAAAATTTTCATTAAATCAAGATTCGTTGCATCAACGAAACTTTTTTCATTTCAGCACCGAACGCCGACGTTGGTTGATTTTCAATGGCCAAATTCGTTGCAGCAACGTACAATTTCGTTCCGGTTACATAGTTTTTCTCTCAGTGCATTGTTTCCTTTGAATGTACGAATTTGGAAAAAAACCTTTTAGTTTTCGTGTCTACGCAGTCAGTCATGACTCTAGCTGCGGTCATTTGGTTGGTACCATTTTTATCTCTCTGATACCTTTTTATCCCCTAAAAGTACGAATTTGGTAAGAAATTTTTATTTTGCATGTTTTCGCAATCTGATGAATGTATATACCGAAGTTCATTATTCCAGCTGCAGGCGTTTGGTTGGTACCATTTTTATCCCTTCTTGCCCCATTACACCCCCTGCGAATTAGAACCACTTTACATTGTATGTTTTTTGTTATAGGGGGAATGCGCATACCCAATATCAAGTAAATATAATCAGACATATTCAAAAAATCTTCCTTAAATACTGAAAATATTAGGGGTATTTCTTGCTCTTGTTAGGAAAAAAGTTTTCTCTCTCTACCGATTTCGCACATTTTCAACCCAACCGATCTACTATTACTCTTAGACGTATTCTTAGAAATTTTGACGTCCCGGCCCCTTTCGTTTAGATGCGGACAGGCATGGCAAAATTTGTTAGAATTTTCCAAAATTCAGTTTTGGATTTATATAATGTCACGCCCTTGGACATTTCAGGTGACCTTGATCATGGCTGCTATTATATACTAAACATTTTGCATATCTGATTTTAGTTTGAAAAGATACATTTTAAAAACAAAACACTTTCGACCACTTAAGTTTTATGGAAGGTAATATTTATTTCCACAAATAAATAATATATTTTCAATTGCATTCCTTTGAAGTATTTCGTTTGGACAAAAGCAAACAAATTAAATGGATCGTTCATCCAAAACATTTCAGAGAGTATATTATTCTCTGTTACTAAATATACTTTGGAGGATTAGTCATCTCAAACTCAGAAAAATAGCATTCCTAAATGTGAGTACAGTCCATACTACAATTTTGTTCTAATCAGTACTACACATACATATATATGTATATGTCACAAGCGACATTGATTCTTAATAGGCATGAAAAAAATCAGCCAGATCGCGAAGAGTGGAGGGTATAAAGATTTTTTCCAAATTCGTACTTTATTTTGTTGATTTTACGACAAAATGGGTAGAATAATTGAATTAGGTTATCTTACACGTGAGAGAGATAAAGGAATTTCAAAATGTGTACTTTTGGAATAAAAATAGGACGGAAATACAACCAACCAAACGGCATTAGCTGAAAATGCACTCACACTCCCCCAATATTTAGAGTATTTAAGCTTTTCTGAAGATTGTTGCCTTATGTATACATTTTGAACTGACTTCGATATATATAATCTAAACATATAGCCTTGCCTTATAAGCGCGGTTTTAAATAATTAAAAATTTATATATATTTATAAAATTATATTTTTGTAATATTTTTATTTGCTTTGGTTTGGCTGTATTTAAAAAATGTAACATTTTCTTGTATTTTACTTGAAATGTTACATTTTTTAAACCAAAAAACAAAAAAAATAATATTATAGATAAATATAAAATTTTAATTATTATAAACCACTCTTAGAAGGCAAGGCTACCAATGTGTTTATATTATATCGAAACAATACTTCAAGTCAGTTCAAAAAGTATATATGTATAAGCCAGCAATTTTCAAAAAAGCTTAAATGATTGGTTGTATTTCTATCCTATTTTAATTTCAAAAGTATAAATTTAAAAAAATCCTTTCTCTCACGTACAGTATATACACATAATTCTATGATTCTATCTGCGGCATTTGGTTGTTACCATTTCTATCCCCTTTTAACTCCTTACAAGTACGACTTTCGAAAATCTCTTTATTTTACCCGTCTACATAATTCGAGGGATGTACACACCGAATGTCATCCCATAAAATTTTGCTCTCAAGCTAAAGTCACTGACAACGGACAAATCGCCTTGGAACAATTTTGTTATGTTCCTTAAATGAGTTAAAGGAAACTATGTAAATGCAAATATAAACAATAACAAAATTTCATCCATCCCAGTTTTTTATTAAAAAATATTTAATATAACATATAAATGATATTTATTACATTCAGGTATAATATTCAAAATTTAGCCGTGCCGAAGTATTGCCGGGTACTCGAAGTTACTCTAATATTACAGAAATTAAATATAATTAATAAATTTTAAACATATATATATTTTTAAAGTGGAACTCAATACATTTCCACAACAAAGATCAACAACGAACATACATATGAATTATTAAATTTTAAAAATTTATTTGCCAGTTCGCATGCTAAGTGGAAAATTGTTTCTGTAAGAGACACCAGAGCAAATTATCCCAGGAAATTGCCAGCTTTGAACATTTTAAATCGGGAGATGCTTTTCTCTTCCGACAAAAATCCTAGCTGTCCTTTTGTCCAACTTCCAGCACAGTACTGTGTTTATGATAAATTATGCTTCAGTGTTACGAAAACTATTTCCTGTTTATTAAGCGAATTGACGTATACCATGCAGCGTTCTGCTGGTTCAATCAAAAATTCGAAAATAAACTCTAACTTTAGCTTTGTAATGATTGTAAGCGGCGAACTGCCATTGGAGCATATAATCATTGTTCGGAAATGGAATCAGCCTGAACATATCAAAATTCAATACCAATCCCTCGACAATTATGTCATGCTGGAAGAAAAGTGCTGAAATCGGTTATTATTTCACCAAAAGACTTGTTCTGAACTTACATCGTATGGACATGAGTGATTTACATTCGATGATGGTCTAAATATGTCATAAAAAATTTTCCAAAACATAAAGCGACTTGGACGTTTGAAAAATGCACACAAATCCATCGTGTCATTGTACATAAGGGGCCGATAGCTATTGCCCTTCTGGAAGAATTGCGCATTAAGCTAGAGGAGGGGTACGAAAAACGAAATGGAAAATATTATGATATCCAAGACAGTCGCACTGTGGTTCAGAATCAAAAGTCACCGGCTAAAATTCAATCACTTTTGTTCTAGTAGATATTTTTGGGTTTTGTAAACAATTTAAGTTAGACAAGAACTCAAGGATTATTTTGAGATATTAACATCATAGAAATCGGGCAATCGGATATATTTTAGAAATTATCCCAAAGTTGACTACTTTTCGCATTTTTCGATTTTAAAGATAATTAAAATTTTTATTTATGTATTTTTTACATATTTGTTCATAATGCAAAGGAAAAATTTAAATTTTTTTATATTACAGATTTTTTACATTTTTCAGATTTTGAAAAAGTAATTTCTTTTTTCTACTCTTCGAAAAAAAAAAAAAACAAAAATTTTAATTTTTTGTATTACAGATTTTCACCTTTTTTAGATTTAGAAAATTGAAAAAAAGAAAACGTAAATTATTTTTTCTGCTTTGTTGAACTGTTTCTCTCGCATTTTAAGAGACTTTGCACTCCGATTATGCGATTGCCCGATTTCTAACGTTAATATTTCAATAATCCTTGGGTTCTTGTCTAATTTCAATTTTTTACAGAACTCAAAAATATTTTCTAGAACAAAAGTTTTTGTATTTTGGCCGATGGATTTTGATTCTGCGTCGTCATACTCGCTATTTACCGTCATATTATCAATGGGTACTTGGTGCAACTCCGCGTGTACATGCAAACTAACCGTATCACGGGCTATCGCTTTTAAACGGCACGTCTTGAAAGTGGCAAAGGGCTTGTCGAACTCCTCGCAGACCATATTGGTAAATTTTACCTTCACTAGTTCAGCCACGTCACTGTAGATTACGAAGGCAACAAATGCTGCTATGAAAACGGATTTGAACTGTCTCATGTTGAAGGCAATCGACGACTGAATCATCGAAAGGTGACCACATTAAAAACCCTAACATTTTCATTTTCAATGTTTAGCTCATATATAATAATAGCATGATATGAGAACCCCAATAACACAAAGCAAAACCATTTAATTTGAACTACCGATTACTTTGAAAGGTAGAATAGCATTAATTTTTATTTTCAGTTTTATGTTTGACATTTCAAAATGGGATGCTATGTGCTCGAACAAAATTGGGAACTATTAAAAACTTTCTTCCAAAGTAGTGAGTCTTCAACGCAAATTGTAAGAAATTTAAGTGGGAATTTTGTCGAGAAGAGATCGGCCTTCAGTTCAGCCTTCATGGAGCTCATGTTCACCTCGGTGGCTATGTCAATAAGCAAAATTGCCGCATATGGGGTTCAGAGAACCCACACGTGACTATTGAGAAGCCAATGCATACACAGCGAGTCACTGTTTGGTTGTGGATTTTGGGATGTACTGGAAAATTGGGTTGATCGGAGTACCTTGATCAGTACCTTACTGTCGAGCCAGTCGTGGTAGTCATATGAATGATATTATGTCCTATTATTAAATGACAAAGTTCAACCTTTCCAATAAAACCAGAAATTTGAACAAATAATCAGTTCTTTTTTATAGCCAAGTTAAAGTTAAAGTTTCAAAAGGGCCACCCTATATAATTGCCAACATTAAACTAAATTAAAATACAAAACAAAACAAACATCAACAATGGAAAGTTACCAGAAAATTTAGTATATGATTGTATGGAGCTTATATGAACCATCATTCTTAAATACAGAATACTCATGTATATTGGGCTGGGTCACGATCCATATAAATGGAAAAAAATTACAATCATCTCACGAAAAAATTAAGTTTGCATTGTTTAATGATGATTTGCAAACTATTTCGAACATAGATCAAGTCGTCTTTGAGCTAAACACTTCTGAAAGCACGCCTGAAACGCATGTTTTCCCCGTTTAATTTTTAATACCCTCTACCTTCCGGATGGGGGTATACTAACTTTGTCATTCCGTTGGTAACACCTTGAAATATATATTCTTGATCGTCATAAAATTTCAAGACAATCTAGCCATGACCGTCCGTCTGTTGAAAGCACGCTAGCATCTAAACGAAAGGAGCTAGGATGTCCAAATTTACCATAAATACAACTTATAATCGTAGATCGGTTGGGATTGCAACTGGGCGAAATCGGTCCAAAGGGAACAACTTTGCCCTTACAAAGACTAAAAATACCCATAATATCCCCTAATATTTTAGAGTACTTATGCAGTTTTTCAACATGTCTGCTTGTAAAGAGTGATTTTTTTGAGGTTAGGATTTTCATGCATTAGTATTTGACAGATCACGTGGGATTTCAGACATGGTGTCAAAGAGAAAGATGCTCAGTATGCTTTGACATTTCATCATGAATCGTCTTACAAACGAACAACGCTTGCAAATTATTGAATTTTATTATCAAAATGCGTGCTCTGTTAAGAAAGTTCATTGCGCGCTTCCATTTTATGGTCAGTTTAATCGACCCACTGAAGCGGCTATTCGGGCTATTGTGACTAAATTTCGCACCAAATTTACATTGTTGGACATTAAACCACCAACACGCTTACGTAGAGTGCGAACTGAAGAAAATATCGCAGCTGTATCGGCCAGTGTTAATGATGACCACCAATTTTCGATTCGTCGCCGTTCGCACCAATTGGGTCTCTGTTACTCAAAAACGTGGAAATGCCAAAATTGGACTAAGCGGATGGACCACCTAAGACGCAGCCGCGGTCAACATTTAAATGAAATTATCTTCAAAAAGTAAATGTCATGGACCAATCTAACGTTTCAAATAAAGAACCGATGAGATTTTGCAAATTTTATGCGTTTTTTTAAAAAAAAAAGTTATCAAGCTCTTAAAAAATCACCCTTTACTTATTTAATATTGGTTATGCGCATTCCCCCTACAACAAAACCATGCACCACAAAGTGATTCTTATTCTTAGGGATTGAAATTGACCAAAAAGGGATAAAAATGTTGCCTATCAAACAACAACAGCTAGAAACACGTGTGTACCTTCCTCTAATTGAGTATATACAGGGTTTTCCAACAAGAGGTGTTATTTTGGTATTCAAAGAAAAATGCCATTTTTTGTGATAACATCCGATGTTTATTTCATAACAAAGAAGAAGGTATGTCGTTAATAATAAAAAATAACATCAGCCAAATGGCCACCACGACACGCTTACAGGACCATATACTTTTCATGACATTTCCCATAACCAAAACGCAAAGTGGCTGCCCTATGTCCTCGATAGCCTCACGAACTCTATCTTTGTAGTCTTGAATCGAAGCTGGGCTGTTGGCGTAGACCTTATCTTTCACGTGGCCCCAAAGCAAGAAGTCGCAAGGTGTTAAATCACAAGATCTCGGTGGTCAATTGCGATCACCTCTTCGAGAGATAACACGGTCCGGAATCTTTTCCCGTAAAAGATCAATGGTTTCGTTGTTTGTGTGGTACGTAGTGTCGTCTTGTAAACGTTGTCCAGATCAATACCATCCAACTCCGACCATAAAAAATTATTAATCATCTCTCGATAGCGCAATCAATTCACCGTAACTGTTGATCCAACCTCATTTTCGCAAAACTTAGGTCCAATGACTCCGCCGGACCATAAACCGCACCAAACAGTCACACGATGAGGATGGAGAGGCTTCTCAACAATAACTCCTAGGTTTTCCGAGCCCCAGATACGACAATTTTGCTTGTTGACGTAGCCACCGAGGTGGAAATGGGCCTCATCAGTCAAGATGATTTTTCGATGGAATTCCGGATCATTTTCATTCATGAATTTTAATAAATTCAATGCGTTGTTGAAGCGTGTATCGTTCCATTTTTATATACTCCACGAGAGTATTATGTCTTTGTGCATTTGTTTGTAACACCCAAAAGGAAACGAGTTAGACCCTTCGTTTATTATACAGATCGGCTTAGAATCACTTTTGGAGTCGATTTAGCAATGTCCGTCTGTCTGTCCATCTATTGTTGTAATCAAATTACAGGTCGCAATTATAGTCCGATATTTACAAAAATTGCCACAACTAGGTTTTGTGGATCAAGGACGAACGCTATTTAATATGAGGTAAATCGGTTCAGATGTAGATATAGCCCCCATACAAATGTCGCTCCCGGCTTGACATTTTCCGCTCTAGAAACCACATATTGTACTCGATTTTCTTTAGATTTGGCACAACATCTTATAATCTAACTAGAAACACCTATGCAGAAATTGGGTAAGATCGGTTCAGATTTAGATGTAGGCCCCATACAAATATCGCTCCCGATTTGACTTTCGCGCTCTAGAAACAACATATTGTATCAGATTTTCTTTAAAATTGGCATAACATGGTATATTCCAATTAAACAAAACTATGGTGAAAGTGGGTAAGATCGGTTCAGATTTAAATATAGCCCAAATACAAATGTTGCTCCCAAAAGTTTAAACGATTTTGGCCAAACTATACATTTTATATTTCACCTATTTCGTTCCAGGTTTCAATATATCCTCATACAAATGTCCTTTCCGATTTCACATTTTTTTGTCAAACACATTCATTTACGGGATAGGAAAAACTTTCACTTTTTCACCGAATTGAATTGTATTCGGATAGAAAGTGGAGTGTATCATAGAGTCGGCCCCGCCCGTATTTTTTCCAAATTCGTACTTTTAAGGGGTAAATGTGGTACCAACCAAACGGCTGCACTTAAAATGACGAAATTCGGTGTATACATTCCTCTGATTGTGTAGGCACGTAAAATAAAGAGATTTGTGCGAAATTCTTACTTTTTGGTGTTAAAATGGAAAAAGGGGATAAAAATTGTACCAATCAAATGACAGCAGCAGTCTGACTGCGTAGACACGAAAAATGAAAAGTTTTTGCATTCGAAATTCGTACTTTCAAGGGATACAACGGGAACAGAGGGATAAAAATGGTACCAACTAAACGGCTACAGCTATAATGATGAAATTCGGTCTGTACATCTCTCTAATTAAAATAAAGATATTTAAGAAAGTCGTACTTATAAGGGTGTAAAATGGAAAAAGGGGATACAAATGGTACCAACCAGACAGGCTGTGGAGTCGAGGCAAAATTGCTCAATTCCGACTCCAGCATTTTATAATGTTTGGGAAATAATTTCATTCAAATGGCTGCTGAGGGCACCCCACAAATAATAGTCCAACGCACTATGGTCCCAAATAACTTTTTTGGCAGAAATTCAAAAAAATTAAAATTGGAAAGTGGTGAATGTGTATATATTTTCGTTATGGCAACACTCCAAGCAATCAAGAAAATATACTGGAGAAAATTAGGTGGCAACACTACAAGCCTGAATGGTACTTAAACTTTGCGGTTAAAAAAAGTGGGATTAATTTTGATATAAACCAGTTTTACAAATTAATTAAAATCAAGATTAAAAAGTAAATAATAAAGTGACTAAATTATGAAAATTGACGGCAAGAGTTAGTAGTTGAAAAATTATATTTAACATTTTATGATTATTGTGGTCTTGTAAGTATTCATAGGTATTGTAATTTTGTGATTTGTAGAGAACATAATCTATAAATGTCGTGGACCAAAAGTTATATGTATGACTCAACTTGACTCAAAGTGTAAATGTGAAAGTATTCGTCTAAGGTTGTAGTTTATGGTGGAATTAATATCTCGTCAGCATTTTTCGGCAAACTCCAAAAATTGTCATTTTATTTTAGCACAGTTTTTGATTAGCCATAGACATATATATGATTATATCTCTGAATTAGTTTTGTGTACGAGACCCATCAATATTTTATTTAAAAGGTATTGAAAGTACCTTTAAAATGGTATACAACATCATTCACCTTTTTGTACACATGTATACATTTTACTTTATTTCTTGAAATAATTATTTAAATTGCAGTTTAAAGTATACTATTTGTATGATATTTTTGCTGTTGTAATAATGTTTAGAAAAACACATTTCGTCAAAAATAAACAACTCTTCATTCTTTTAAGCTTTCATAAAATTTTGTTTTTTGGTCACCCTGTACCAATACAGGGTGATAATTATGTTGGTTATATATTGAGTTTATATGGAAGGTGGTAGTGGGCGTGGTCCGATCGACCCAATTTTATTTTTATTTTTTGCGTATGATATGTCTAGCAAATATGCAAAATTACAAGACTGTATGTTTATTTTTCGACTTTATGCCATAAAAATGGATTTGGGACCAGTGTGTAACGGTTGAATAGTTGAAAAAAAAAAACGTAAGATGGCGGACCCTATATATACTCCCGAAATCATCATCGCAAAGAGTTTTTGAAAAGCGTTCTGTTCTACCTGAAACCTTTCTCATTACCATTTGCTGTATGTTGATGGGTTTTCAACACGATACAGCTTCTTCCACGTCATGACTTGATGTTAATATAACATTAACTTTAGTTTTACATTCAATTTTTTGCAATTATAAAACATTCTAATTGTGATCACAGAACATGTCTCAGGCTACTATTTTAAAGCCTTTATTTATTCTTTTTTTACGTTTTTCTGGAAATATATTATAATTTCCAATAATGAAAAAACATTTAACGGGAGTCGACCATTTTTTTTCGACTCTGACTCCAGCAAATAAAAAAAAATTCCAAATTCGTATTTTTTACTTAGATTATTTTGCACTATGAATGCATTTTAGAATGGAAATACAACCGACTGTAGCACCCACTATCTACCAATATTTAAGGTATTTAAGCTTTTTTGAAGATTGTTGTCTTATATTTACTATTTGAATTGACTTCAAGTATTACTATGATATATATAGTATAAACGTATTGGTAGCCTTGCGTGTTTTGAAATAATAAAAATACTATATTTATTTATAAAATTATTTTTTTCAATATTTGTATTTGTTTTGGTTTGGCTATATTAAAAAAATATATACTTTTCTGTAATGTTACTGCACTTCTACGAATTGTCACTTCGAAAACCCTCAAAAAATCAATCTACACGTGCAAAAATACGACCAGTGAGTTCTAAGCCTACAGTATCTAGTTCGGAAATCGGATTATTAGTAAATATATACAATAAAATTACAATTACACATTTTTGGGTCTCATTACCCACTCCTTACTCCATATCATATTTCCAAACTATATCAAAGCGTGAACCGATGTGACTCATTTTCACTCTTGTTGATTCTGGGTAAGGTATGGTTAAAGGCACTGGCAACGGACAAACCGCCTTGGAATAATTTAGTGCCCATATGGGCCCATGTTCCTTATAGGAGTTAAAGGAAACAATATAGAAATTTTCATCCACCCCACATTTTAGTACAAAGTAATTAATAGAAAACATAAATGATATTTATTACATACAGGTATACTTTTCAAAATTTAGCCGTGGCGAAGTATTGCCGGGTATTCGAATGTTACTCTAATATTACAGAAATTAAATGGAATTAATAAATTTAAAATATATATATTTTATATATATTTACAGCGGAACTCAATACATTTCTACAACAAAGAGCTATAACGAACACACATATGAATTATTCAATTTATATTCGATATTAGAAGTGTTTTATTTTCCAGTTCGCATGCCAAGCAGAAAATTGTTTCTGTAAGATACATCAGAACAAATTACCCCAGGAAATGTTCAAATTTTAACTCGGGGTAAATTATACTTCAGTGTTACGGAAACTATTTCCTGTTTAATAAGCGAATTGACGTATACCACGCAGCGTTCTGCTGGCTCAATCATAAATTCGAAAATAGACTCTAACTTTAGCTTTGTAATGATTGTAAGCGGCGAACTGCCATTGGAGCATATAATCATTGTTCGGAAATGGAATCAGCTTGAACATATCAAAATTCATTACAAATCCATCGACAATTATGTCATGCTGGAAGAAAAGTGCTGAAATCGGTTATTATTTCGACAAAAGACTTGTTCTGAACTTACGTCGTATGGACATGTGTGATTTACATTCGATGATGGTCTAAAAATTAAAATTAAAATTAAATTAAAAATTAAATTAAATAAAATATGTCATAAAAATTTTTCCAATACATAAAGCGACTTGGGCGTTCGAAAAATTCACACAAATCCGCTGAGTTATTGTACATATATACATATAGCCATTGCCCTTCTGGAAGAATTGCACATTAATCTGGAGTTAGACACAAAAAACGAAATTGAAAATATTATGATATCCAAGACCGTTGCAATGGTTCAGAATGAAAAGCCACCGGCTAAAATAAAAAATAAATAAGTCAAGAACTCAAGGATTATTTTGAGATATTAACATTAGAAATCCGGCAATCGGATATATTTTAGAAATTATCCCAAATTTGACTACTTTTCGTATTTTTCTATACAAATCTGGCACTCGGATATATTTTAGAAATAAGCACAAAGTTGACTACTTTTCATATTTTTCGATACAAATCTGGCAATCGGATATATTTTAGAAATCGGCCCAAAGTTGACTGCTTTTCGTATTTTTCGATTTTAAAGAAAATTTAGATTTTTATTTTGATCGTTTTTGGCATATTTTTAAGTTTGTTTGTATTACAGATTTTCACCTTTTTCAGATTTTGAAAATTGAAAAAAAACGCAATTTCTTTTTTTTACTTTGTCGAACTGTTTCTCTCGTATTTGAAGAGTGTTTGCACTTCCATTGCCCGATTTCCAATGTTAATATCTCAATAATCCTTGGGTTCTTGTCTAATTTCAATTTTTTAAAGAGCTCAAAAATGTTTTCTAGAACAAAAGTTATTCTATTTTGGCCGATGGATTTTGATTCAATTTTTTAAAGAGCTCAAAAATGTTTTCTAGAACAAAAGTTATTCTATTTTGGCCGATGGATTTTGATTCTGCGTCATCATACTCGCTATTTACCGATAATAATCAGTGGGTACTTGATGCAACTCCACGTGCACATGCTAGTGCATTCAACCGGCACGTCTTGGAAATGACTCTTCGGGAGGTGATCACAATTATATTATATTATTATTATCTGTACAGTTAAATGATTGTGGACACAGAATTTCATTATTATAGCTGCAGGTACCCATTTTCCGTAAAAATCATTATTATTTCGCATCCTCACAGCCAGATGAATGTACACAGCGAATTTTATGATTTCATAAATTCATTCCATTTTTATCCATATTTTCCAATTGTATCCCTCTATTTTACGTAAGTACGCAATTAGAGGTATGTAAATTCCATATTTCATGTTTCTAACTATTTTCTTATCTTTGGTATCTTTTTTAACCCTTTTTGTCCCATTTCGCCCGCTAAAACGTGTATTTACTTGTTGGTGGTTCAACGGACATGGCTAGATCGTCTCAGAATTTTACGATGATCCAGTATATATATACTGATAAGTACTACTTCTTTTTGCTTTGTTCTTTCGTTATTACAACTTTTCTTCTTCAACTCAAATTCTATGTAAATATCATTAAATACTCAATTACTCAAGTATCGGCATTATCAATCTCACTGTTTCTTACACTTTCATCACTGCCTACATGTATTACATTTTAGATCATTGTTTTCAGTTCAAATAAAGAATTCGTTTAAGTTTAACGTGTCCGTTTTTCATTGCGCTAACATATATTTACTTTATGGAGTCTCCGATGAATATTTTAAGGTGGAGGGAATAAAAATGGTATCAACTAAACGGCTACAGCTAGAATGATAAAATTCTGTTTGTACATCATTCTAATTGTGTATACACGTAAAGTAAAGAGATTTTCGAAAGTAGTACTTTTAAGGGGGTAAAAAAACGATAAAAATGGTCGCGGCTAGAATCATTGAATTCGGTGTATACATACCTCTGTCGGCATGGACTCGCAAAGTAAAATAATTTTTCCAAATTCATAGTTTATTTTGTTGTTTTTAAGCAAACATAGGGTGGAATAATGAATTTAGGCTATCTTGCACTGTGTACGTGAGCTGTAATGTATTTCCAAACTTTATTTTTTATATGTTTTGGAAAATAAAATAGGATGGAAATACAACCAATAACTGAAAATGCAACCAATATCCCCCAATATTAAGGGTTAATCATTTTTGAAGATTGTTGCCTTCTATTTACTTTCTGAATTGACTAAAAGTATTTTTATAGTATATACATATTAGTAATCTTGCCTTACGAGCGTAGTTTAAAATAATTAAAATTTTATATTTGTTTATAAAATTATTTTTTTAATACTTTTATTTGTTTTGGTTTGGCTGTATTAAGAATAATATTTTCTTGTAATTTTAATGCACTTCTACGATGTCGTTAGTCATCTTCAGGGGTTCTAACAAAAACAAATATGAGTCATTCCATGTCAAGCGGTACGATTTTTGACCTAGATAGCTGTTATTGTTTTGAAAGTTTGTGTATGTATTCTTCTCATACAAATATTGAATACGTATTTTTGGAAAAAAATATAATTTTTTTCACGAGTTATGACCAAGTTAACAAAATAAGATTTTGTCAAATAGATGTGTTCATTCAATCGCCTGTAACTCCTAAAACACTTGACCGATTTTAATGTGCTATACCTGATTTTGAAGGTAATTTCATTACATATAAAATATTAAAGTGTTATGGTGTAGACGCGTTATGATTTTTAAAGTTTTTTTTCTTTCATTTCGATTTACGAAATTATTAAATTAATCAATTTTTATGAAATTTTAATGTAGTGTACTTAGATGTATTTTTAGTGACTGTGTGAGTTTGGAAGTGGTGAAATGATGGCTTCTATCTTTTACGATTCTCTTTCTATTTTATTTGTGCAAAATTAACCAGATTTTCAGTGATAAATCATCAGAATTATAATTTGTTCATTAGTTTATTAAAACAAGGTATGAAAACAAAGAAAACTCCAAGAAGAAGTAGGTAATGGACAAATTAATTTGTTTCCATTGTTATACCCTCCATATCCAGGATGGGGGTATACTAACTTTGTCATTCCTTGAAATATCGACCTGTGACCCCATAAGGTATATATATTCTTGATCCTCATAAAATTCTAAGACGATCTAGCCATGTCCGTCCGTCTGTTGAAAGCACGCTAGCATCTAAACGAAAGGAGCTAGGAAGTCCAAATTTTCCATAAATGTGTATTATAGTCGTAGATCAGACGAAAACGGCGCAAAGGGAAACATTTTTCCTCACAAGGACTAAAAAATACCCGTAATAACCAATAATATATTAGAGTATTTAAGAAAAATTTTTCAATATGTCTGCTTGTACTTTTTTGATATTCGGTATGCGCATTCCCCCTATAACAAAAACGTGCACCATAAAATGATATTTATTCGTAGGGGGTAAAATGGGGCAAAAAGGGATAAAAATGGTACATATTGAACGACAACAGCTAGAAACACGAAATTCGGTGTGTACATTCATTTAATTGAGTAGATACATAATATAAAAGTATTTTTTCCAAATTCGTATATTCAAGGGATACAATGGGTACAAAGGGATAAAAATAGTAACGACTACAGCTAGAATGATGAAATTCGGTATGCACATCCCTCTAATTTCGTAGACACGTAAAATATGCAGATTTTGGAAAGTCATACTCTTAAAGGGATGAAATGGAAAAAGGGCATAAAAATAGTACCAACTAAATGGCTACAGCTAGAATAATGGAATTCTGTGCATATATTTCAAATTCGTACTTTTTATTTTTACGGCAAAAATTGCTTGAATCATGATGTTAGGTTATCTTGGACTGTGTACGTGAGATAATAGATTTTCAAAATTTGTACTTTTATAATTAAAATAGGATGAAATATGTTGACTTGAAGTATTATTTCGATATATATAGTATAAACGTATTGGTAGTCTTTCCTTATACGCGTGGTTTGAAATAATAATATTGTATATTTATTTATATTTTTTATGTATTTTTATTTGTTTTGGTTTGGCTATATTAAAAAAAAATTAATTTTCCTGTAATGTTGCTGCACCTCTACGAAAATCGGCAGTCGCTGTTTTTACTTGTTTGTAGTATGCGAGTAAAAAAATATATGTTTTACCATTACGTATTTTTCACTGAAAATCTGGACAATCTCGAGAAATGGAAACAAAAGTTTATTTTATACTTCTTCCCACCCTACTATACCGATGTAAATATCTTATTAAAGGGCAGAATATCTGTTAAAAATACTTCAAATGTCATGCTTTTATCTGTAGTAATGTAGAATTAACAACCATGTCAAGATTTCACCATAGCTTATTTAGATTAGTTTAGACGGAAAATTTAAATGATTGTTAATGCTAAACTATTTTAAACATTTAAAACTATTTTTTGGAAATGAAAAAAACCAACTCCAGTTTGTATTATAGTTTCACCCAGTTCACTGTTGGACGGTGTAATCCATCAATGGATGAACAATTAAATATTTCCCAAAAAATATGTGTACCTATTACCATTGTTCCTGCGGGAAAAAAATGCTCGTATTAGGTGAATCGCATTTAAAGTAAGTTAATCTGTTTAATTATTTAGATTGGTTTTATCTTCCTTTTTTCCAATAGACTATTCAAATCATCACCATAATATCATTGGAATAAATCTCCCCACACACCTTCCATATCGCCTCTTCTCGTTTGTTCGTTCGCGTGTTTTTGCCATGTCGTTTTGTAATTCATTGATTAAAATTGTAGTTTTTGATGTAATAAATTCACCGTTTATCTCTCGCCTCATCCCATAAAAGACACTTACCTGTCAGTTGATTATTTAATCGTATGTGAATGTGAAAGAAAATCAAAGTAAGTCAAACAAAATGATATGAAATGCAACAAAACTGTTGGCGTGTTGTAACAGTATTCGTATGTAAATGCTACCATTAAATGAACATATCAATGGAACGGAAATAAAGCAACGAACGAACGACCGAACAGGCATCACATCGCAGGTACTTAATTTTCGGCGTCTGGGCACAGGTAAATGCTTATTTATGCATTTCTTGACGAAAATTTACGACGTGATGTGTTGCACTTAACACGGCACAGTGGTTCGCAGCAGCACACATTTTCTCTTTGCTTTTTTTTCCATTAACAGTTTTTTATTACAATTCATAGACATATAAAACATGTAAGGAAAGGCTAAAGCCGGGGGACCGATTATATGATACACTCCACTTTCTCCCCGAATACAATTCAATTCGGTAAAAAGTGAAAACGGGAAGGATTTTTGTATGTGTCCTAATCATAGACTGATATGACCTGACCCAATTTGTCAAATCGAGAAGAATATTTGTATCGGGGCTATATCCAAACATGGAATGAAGTGACCCACTTACACAATAGTTCAGGATAACGTGTTATGCTCAATTTGAAGAAATTCGGTGAAAATACGTGGTTTCTAGGGCGGAAAAGTCAAGCCGGAAGCGAAATTTGTATGGGAGCTATATATAAATCTGAACCGATCTGACCCATTTCTAGTTGAAATATAAGCTATTTTACCAGATTTGAAAAAGATATGTTAAAATATGTGGTTTAGAGAAAAAAAATCAAATCGAGAGTGAAATTTGTGTTGGAGCAATATATAAATCTGAACAGATCTGACCAATTTTCACCATGGGTGTTTCTAGTGGAAATATTAGATATTTTTTTGGCAAATTTAAAGCAGATCTGTAAATCGGGTGCGAAATTTGAATGGGAGCTATAAATAAATCTTAACCGATCTGACCGATTTTCACCTAGTTTAAATATAAGATGTTTTGCCTAATTTAAAGACAATCATTCAAAATACGTGGTTTCTAGAGCGGAAAAATTCAAATTGGGAGCGACATTTGTACGGGAGGTATATATAAATCTGAACCGATCTAACACATTTTTACCACAGATGTTTTTGCTTGAACTATAAGATGTTTTGCCAATCTTGAGATAATCTGTTAAAATATGTGGTATCTAGAGTGAAAAGAGTCAAATCGGGAGAGAAATTCGTATGGGGGCTATATATAAATCTGAACCGATTTTCTTCCGATCAAATCAAACAGCGTTCGTCCTTATCCCGAAAAACTTCATTGTACAAAGTTTAATTTTATTCTGGATACAATGGCGAACTATAATTTGATTACAAGAATAGATGGACGGACATTGTTAAATCGATTCAAAAAGTGATTCTAAGTCGATCGGTATAATTAACAATGGGTCTATCTCGCTTTCTTTTGAGTGTTACAAACAAATGCACAAAGACATAACACCCTCGTGGATTGTATAAATATGAGTGGTATAGCAATGGAAGTACTTCCGTAGGAAACACATTTTAATCACATCTGGAGTGATGAAAAAGTTGGGTTTTCTGTAATGTCGGCTTTTCGAGTTTTTCAAAAAACAAGGTTGTCCGGTTTTCTTTTGATAAACAGCCGGTCGGACCGGGATTTTCTTGAAACTGTAAATAATGAGGAAATTATTCATTATAGAGTGTTAATCAGATTCAATGAAACCTTTCGAAAATGACTCCAAACATTCCTGTACGATCATTTGGCGATTTTTTTTCATAATATATTAACCCATCATTACTTTTCGCCATGCGTCTATTGCTCCCAAAATATCAGTTTAGAACAGGTGTGGACATCGTAAAAACTACAAATTATGTCTTGCTGAAATAGGAATTCAGTTTTGAAAAACAGCTATATTTCTGAACCAATTACCCCATTCTGCAATTCAGATATCTTGTAGAGGATGAGGTACTGCCGAGCCAGTCGTGGTAGTCGTATGAATGATATTATGTTCCATTATTAAATCACAAAGTTACACCTTTCCAATAAAATCAGAAATTTTGAAAAACTAATCAGTTTTTTATAGCCGATTCTAAATTAAAGTTTTAAATGGCGCACCCTATATATTCCCATCCTGTGGCGGAGGTTATAAAATTTACAGTAAACATGTTTTAGGCCTAGGACACAATTTTTTTTTTCATTTTTTGGTATAGTCCGCTGTACACACCACTGTGCTCTGCTTCACTACTTATGCATCTGATGCCGATGCTGGTGCGGCCGTTGTTTCCTTTCGGTTAACCTTGAAGAGATTAAAAAAAGTGAACATTTAAATACATTACATGAAGTTGCAAGAATTACATAAGATCTCCTTCGCCCAGTGGCCCGCTGTCGCTTTCGTCTGCCTGTCACGACTCATTTGGCGTAATGGGTGGCAGCAGTGGAGTGAGTGAGCGTTAAGTAGGTACACCCTCTGTCGTACTATCGTATGGACGCATATCGGTAACAAATTAACTTTTGTACTCGTAGTATATGTAAAAGTAAACGGCCTGAATGAGATTTCCTCCTCTGTTCGCTGGTTTAATAAGCCTAATTGAATTTCAGTTGGTATTACATCACGTGGGATATTGACATGCAGTAGAGTACGGAGTAGTAGAGTTTGTCCGTATGTGCCTGTGTGCTGTTCATTTCGGTTGGGTTACATCGTAATGAAACTTAATTTGATATAATTTTGTGAGGCAACGTGAAAACAGGGGGAGAAACAAAAGACTTAAGAAACGAACATAAAATCTCAGTTAATCCATTGGGAAAGTTTGGTGTAGCAAACAAATGACGCACTGTGCTTTGTTCACAGGGCAAGCATCAGGTTAATAAGGTTGTCATAAATCTTAATTCAATTAGCATTTGTGATGTAACACCGTCCTCCTTGGGAAGGAACGATTTTTCAATATTCAAGAATTTCTCTGCGACTTTATATGAGACTGTTGGCAATAGATGCTATAAATTTTGACGTAATTTAATTAATCAAAGTATGCATTTTGGTTTATTCAGTTTCCAATTTGCACAACGAAGTTTTTCGGGACAAGGATGGACGATATTTAATTTGAAGAAAATCGGTTCATATTGAGATATACCCCCATACGAATTTAACTCCCGATTTGACTCTTTTCACTCTAGATACCACATATTTTAACAGATTTTTTTCCAAAATTGGTAAAACATCTTATAGTTCAAGTAGAAACATCTGTGGTAAAAATGTGTTAGATCGGTTCAGATTTATATATAGCTCCCATACAAAATTCACTCCCAATTTGACTTTTTCCGCTCTAGAATCCACATATTTTAACAGATTTTCTTCAAAATTGCCAAACACCTTATTTTTCAACTGGAAACACCTGTGATGAAAATGTGTCAGATCGGTTCAGATTTACATATAGCTCCCATACAAATCTCGCTCCCGGATTGACCGAATTTCTTCAAATTGAGCATTTGCATACTTGAACTGGAAGACTGTGAAAGTTAGTCACTTCATATTTCATATATTCATATTTGCATCGGGGCTATATCCAACCCCGATGCAAATATGCTTCTCAATTTGACAAATTGGACCAGGCCATATTAGCCTGTGATTAGGAAACATACAAAAATTCTTCCTGTTTAAACTTTTTCACCGTATTGAATTGTATTCGGATAGAAAGTGGTGTGTATCATATAGTCGGCACCGCCCGACTTTAGCCTTTCCTTACTTGTTTTTGTTACTTTTATTAATAAACAATGTTAATAATGAAATTTTCAGGGTAGTTCCCAAATATGACGTAGACGTCGACTAAAAAAGGATTTTATGAAATACGTACATTTAGGGGGTAAAATGGGCCAACACGGGGTTAACATCGAACATTCGTCCTGACTAAACGGCTGTAGCTAGAAACATGAAATTCGGTATGTTCCTTGCAATGACCATGCAGACGAGGTTTTTCGACATTTGTACTTTTAAGGAAGGAAAGAGACAAAAAGAATAAAAATGGTACCAATTTAAGTATCGCAGCTAGAATCGTGAAAATCAGTACCTACATATCTATAAGGGGTGGGCGGGACATAAAGGGTACTAATTTAAGTATTACAGCTATAGTCGCGAAATTTGATGTGTAAATTCCTTTGACAACGTAGAAGCGCAATCTAAATGGATTTTTTTCGAAATTTGTACTTATGAGGGGTGAGCGGGACCGAATGGGATAAAAATGGTACCAACTAAAGTATAGCAGCTATAGTCGTGGAATTTGGTATGTAAATTTCCCCAACAACGTAAAATTTAAATTGATTTTTCGATATTTGTAACTTTAAGATGTGCGCGGTATAAAAATGGTACCAACTAAAGTATTGGAATTTGGTGTGTAAATTCCCCTGACAACGTAAAAGCTCAAATTTAAATTGATTTTTCGAATTTTTTAATTTTAGGGGCGAATGGGAGAAAAGGGGATACAAATGGTACCAATTCAAGTATTGCAGTTATAGTTGTGAATTTTGATGTGTAAATTCCTCTTGCGACATAGAAGCGCAAATCTAAATTGATTTTTCGAAATTTGTACTGATAAAAGTGAGCGGGACAAATACCAACTAAAGTATTGCAGCTATAGTTGTAAAATTTGGAGTGTAAATTCCTCTGACAACGCAGAAACGCAGTTTAAATAGATTTTTTCGAAACTGCTGTACATACTAAATAAATATTCATCTTACCGAAGAAAACAAGGAAAGGATTTTAAAGGTTTTTTACTAAACCCCCCAGAGAGGTTTCGAACATATACTTTTTTAAAACTTTCTAAACATTCTGAAGCAATAAAAAATTAAAAAACTCGTCTGAAATGGTAATTTTGCAGTAAAATCATGAAAACACGAAAATTACATAAATAATAGTGGACACTTTCTTGAATTTCGGAAAAAGGTTATGAAAAATACAAACACACGAATTGTGCCTATTTCAAGAAAAAATTTGACTAGAGCAATATCTTATGAACTTTTAATTGTGTTCTACAATACAAGTTTGGAAATTTAATAAAAATCGTTTAGTAATTCTAAAAAAGTGTAAATAAGGATCACTATGATATCATAATGAAATCTAAAACCATTCTTAATAAAAGCAAATAATTTGCTTGATGCTAACCCGTAGCTTAACTATGAGTGTCAAACTTTGGACAAAATTGTAGTATATCATGTTTCAATTTCTTTCAATTCAAACGAATGATATACCCCTCTCTGAGTACAGAAATCGGGTGGGACATTTGTATAAGGGCTATATCAAAACATTGACCCACATATTCCACTTTCACAATATATCTTCACAGGTCAAATTATGAAGCTGTATCTAAATCTGAACCGATGTGACCTATTTTCATCGCAGATGCAACAACAACGGTTTCTGTTACTTCTAAATGTTTTGGGAGTTTGTAATGATAATACAAATACACTTCGACAAACGAAGAAAACTGTTTGATATATGTAAACCTATTTCTCTTTGTTCATTTAGAACGACTGATGACATGTTGAGCGCAAACAAACTAATTTTTCCCACAAAAGAAACTCAAAAGCGATGTCCTCGTGTCTACAATTTCGTTTCTACTGCTTGTAGGTATATATTTTAAAATCTACTTTAAAGTTGCGAAACAACTTTTTGTTTAACTTACTGAGTTTTTTATCATACTTCTCACTTCACTGTCAAATATTTTTCAGAGTTAATATTTTTATTTTTGTGTACATATGTAACAAGTATTATTCAAAAGAGAAACAGCAAATTCAGTAACTTGTATCTACGTAGGAAAATGAACCTCTAAAATACCAATTATTTGGTATTTTGGAATTAAAATTTGTAGGTGTTTTTCGACTTGCATTTCATCGAGTACAAAAAAGCTGTATTTGTTATTCGAATTTATACATATTTAAGATTATAAAAATGAAGAAACATTTCCAAATATTTTTTATTTGATCGGAATATGCGTATAAAGATTTTTGAGTAAACATCCTGTTACTCATATAGCTCATGTGTAAATTAAAAATCCCAAAACTCATTAGACATCATATTTACACCCATAATTTGTCAACAAGCATATCCAGTTTTCTGCATTAATCATAGACAAAATTGCGGGGCCTAAAGGGGGGTTAAGCGCCGAGGATTTCGATCGTTTTTTGTGTAATATTTCTTCAAAATACATACGTTTCTATGTACCTTGAAAAAGAAAAGTTCTACACTTAGAGAACAAGTCGGTTAATAAAATCAGCTGGTAATTCAGCACTTTTTTGGCATTACATCAGTTATTCTGCAATCTTACATCACCATTCACTCTGCTAAAGAGTTTGCAGTCTGCTAAAATTGTAATTAAAATATAAAAATAGATAAGCGTTCCTTTTATATTAGCTTGTGACAAAATGCGTAACATTAAAAAGACAATCACAATATTTTTCCGTGGTAATAAATTGCTTTATAATAACTTCTATTCAACAAAGTTTTGTTAACATGTATATTTAAGTGGTCATACTGCTCTGTACATATGTTTAAAGTTTTTTCTATATTGCTCAAAACAGCAAACAGCTGTTTACCATCTCAGCAGAATGTATCAAAATATTTCTCGAAGATTCTGGTAATAAAATATGAATGGTTGCCAAACGCTCACGTAATCACACATAATCAAATAAATGTCATTTATCATTGCTCCATAGACTGATTTTATTTTTTGTAAAACTAGATGAAAACCCCTCCCAGGGAAAAATCCTGTGTATCCCTCTTTCCCTAATAAAACCGCTTAAAAGTACAAATTTGAAAAAAATCTCTTCATTTTATGTGTCTACTCAATTAGAGGAATATACACACACCGAATTTCGTGTTTCTAGCTGTTGTCGTTTCATAGGTACCTTTTTTGTTCCTTTTTGCCCCATTTCATCCTGTATAAATAATAATTTTAGGTGCACATTACGCTTTAAGGGGACATATTCCGAAAACATATTTAAATACTCGAAATATTGGTGGTACTTCCTGTCCTTGTTAGGAGAAAAAATTTCCCTCTGGACCGATTTTGCCCATTTGCAATCCCAAACGATCTAAACGTATTCTTGAAAAATTGGACGTCCTAGCTCTTTCGTTTAGATGCTAGCGGACGGACAGACGAACATGGTATGAAGATCGTCTTGTAATTTTATGACGATTGCGAATAAATCAGGACGATTTTTCAAGATGTTACAAATGCTATTAAAAAACCGAAATACTTTTTTCCGACATTTTTCTATTTTTTTCTGATTTTTTCGTGCCAGCAAGAATAGGTGGACAGACGAATTCATGAAGTGATTATATGTTGATAAACGATGAGTCTATCATGCTTCCCTTTGGGTATTAATCGTTATACTCCACATACAGACTCATGGTCCCTGGGTTCTCTTCATGATATAACATAGAACTTGATTGATCCCAAATCCTTTGAAATGTCCCTCGAGGCAAACCAAATTCGTAGCCGTTTTGTTTAGTCAAATTTACGTAATCGAAAGTTGGTTTCGCATATGTGGTGTGTGAGTGTCGCTGTGTGTGAGTCCATCAGACCTAGCCGCAGTGTGCATTTGCAATTTCAATTGCATGTAATTTTCCTCACAAAATTACTATAATTACGCGGAAACAAAACATGAAATTAGTTTACAAAATATAAGGAAAATGTCGTAATTTAATTTCGTTTTTTTTTGTGATTTTTTCGGTGCTGTTTTGGCCTTTTCGGTGCTTTTGTCAATTCAATTTGCAACATTACAAATGTTGCCCCTCCGAACACACACACACACATCCACCGAAGAAACCAATCATGAGACAGCGCAGAAAAATCAACATTTAAAGAGTTGCCAATAACCATAGATTAAGCAACACACTACTCCTCTATGTACGGCGCGCACAGTGGTTTCACGAGGAAAATTAATGGGCAGAAAGTTCAGGCCAGAAATTTATGCACATTATATATATGCATAAATTTCATTTCTATATATATATATATAGCAGTTCCCACTGCTTCGCACGCGAAAAAGCCAGGTATTTGTTATTAGTTTTATCCGTCTCTGTTTTAGGATAGTATTATTTGATTTCTTTTCTAAAATAGTAAATTGGAAACATAGCACTTATATACAGTCAAAGGAATGTGCTTGTCGATGTGCACTGTTTTACCTGAACTTCCGTCGTATATAATTTTTTATCATTTTCTACCCAGTTTTTAACAAAGAATTACAACAGCAGAGCCTTTTATTCGAAAAAAAATCCATATTGATGATGCTTCTACATGGTCATAGGAATTTACATACTAAATTTCATGATTCTAGCTGTAATCCTAAAGTTGGTACCATTTTTATACTTTTTGGTCCCGCTCTCCCCTTAAAAGTACAAATTTCAAAAAATCCATTTATGTTGCAAGTCTACGATGTCAGGAATTTACACATCAAATTACTACTATAGCTACAATATTTTAGTTGGTACTATTTTTATCCCGCTCACCCTTTATAAGTACAAATTTTGAAAAATCCAATGCGCTTATACATGGTCAGAGGAATTTACATACCAAATTTCACGATTATTGCTATAATAATTTAGTTAGTACCATTTTTATCCCTCTTTGTCCCGCTAACCTCTTATAAGAATAAATTTCGAAAAATCCAATTTCACTGCGCTTGTACATGATCCGAAGAACTTTCACGTCGAATTTCAAGATTCTAGCTGTAACACCTTGGTTGGTACCATTTTTATCCCTTTTTGTCCCGCTCAATTTTTATAAGTACATATTTTGAAAGATCCAATTTTACTGCGCTTCTACATGGGCAGAAGAACTTACATATCAAATTTCAAGATTCTAGCTGCAATACTTTAGTTGGTACCATTTTTATCCCTTTTTGTCCCGCTCACTTCTTATAAGTACAAATTTCGAAAAATCCAATTTTACTGCGCTTCTACTTGGTCAGAAGAACTTTCATATCAAATTTCAAGATTCTAGCTGCAATACTTTAGTTGGTACCATTTTTATCCCTTTTTGTCCCGCGCAACCCTTAAAAATACAAAATGCATTTATATTCCACTTCTATGTGGTGAGAGGAATTTACATACCAAATTTCACGACTATAGCTGTAATACTTTAGTTGGTACCATTTTTATCTCTTTTTGTCCCGCTCACTTCTTATAAGTACACATTTTGAAAAGTCCAATTTTACTGCACTTTTACTTGGTCAGAAGAATTTACACATTGAATTTCAAGATTCTAGCTGCAATACTTTAGTTGGTACCATTTTTATCCCTTTTTGTCCCGCACAACCCTTAAAAGTACAAAATGCATTTATATTCCACTTCTATGTGCTGAGAGGATTTTACACACCAAATTTCACGACTATAGCTGTAATACTTTAGTTGGTACCATTTTTATCCCTGTTTGTCTCGCTCACTTCTTATAAGTACAAATTTTGAAAGATCCAATTTTACTGCGCTTCTACATGGGCAGAAGAACTTACACATCAAATTTCAAGATTCTATTTCTATCCCTTTTTGTCCCGCGCAACCCTTAAGAATGCAAAATGGATTTGTATTCCGGAATTTACACAGCAAATTTCGCGACTATAGCTACAATACTTAAATTAGTACCATTTGCATCCCTTTTTGTCCCTCGCAACCATCAAAAGTACAAATTTTGATAAATCCAATTTTAACGCGCTTCTACATGGTCAGAGGAATTTATACACCAATTTTCACGATTCTAGCTGCAATACTTTAGTTGGTACCATTTTTATCCCTTTCTCCCCTTATAAGTAAAATTTTCGAAAAATCAATTTATATTGCAAGTCCACGTTGTCAGAGAAATGCAAATACCAATTTTCACGATTCTAGCTGCAATTCTTAAATTGGTACCATTTTTATCCCTTTTTGTATCTTTCCTCCCTTAAAAGTACAAATTTCGAAAAATCCCTATGTGTAGCACGTCTCCATGGTCATTGCATGGAACACACCGAATTTTATGTTTCTAGCTACTGCCGTTTAGTCAAGACGAAGGTTCGATGTTTATCCCTTTTTGTCCCATTTTACCCCCATTTTTCATAGTCGACGTCTATTTTTGGGAACTACTATATTATATTTGGTATTTACCCTGAAAATTTCATGACCCTGGCTTCAGCCGTTTGGTCTGGGGGCAGGTCAATGATAAGTCAGTCAGTCAGTACCGCAACTTTTTTATATATTATAATTATTGAAATTATATAACACCGAAAGAAAATTTCTAAAAAAGTTGAATAATTATTAATTATAATATATGCTAGGAACTTTAGATAAAATGCAGTTAATTGATGTTTTCAGATTTTCATTTCCTAATCCTGATGTCCTACAAAAGGACTACAAAATTTCAAACGATAACATTAAAAAATTGATTTAAATACTTACTGATATTGTAGGTTGCCGATGTAAGTGTCATATTTAAGAGTACCTGCTAATTATACTTTAAATTTCATGAATCTATCTGTTTAGCATTAAAAACCATTTCAATTTTACAAAGTAAAATATGAATAAACTAAATAAATTAAGGGTGAAAACTTGTAGAGGTTGTCAATGCTAAACTAATACAGATAGAATCATAAATCTTAAAGTCTTGATTTAAACATTTTAACTATTTTTTAAATACTTATTTACATTATATGTTGCCGATATAAATTACAAGTTAAAAAAGACAATGTCTTCTAAATATGCTTTAAATTTCGTGATTCTTTTGTATTAGATTTAGATTGTATTAAAGTAAAATGTGAATAAACTAATAAAATTAAGGGTGGATACTTTTAGAGGTTGTTAATGTAGTTTAGTTCAGATAGATTCATGATATTTAAATTATTTTATTATTTAGCAGACGTTCTCTTTTTTAATCCGACACTTACATCGGTATCGTAGGCTGTCAATAAGCATTTAAAACAATTTTTGAAAATGTTTTTCATTTGATACTTTGTGAAGGGTGATTTTTTAGCTATTATCTTTGTGGCAACACTGGTTTAAACAGCTGACGCACGTTTCTTGTTTTGTTTCACTGTCAAACATCTTCAGTTTGGTCTATATAACGTTTATAAGGCAAGGCTGCCAATGCGTTTACACTATATATATCGACATAATACTTCAAATCAATTCAAATTCAATCAAATTGTAAATATTCTTACAAATATTTATATTTTCAAAAAAGCTTAAATACCACAAATATTGGTAGATAGTGGGTGCTACAGTTGGTTGTATTTCCATTCTATTACAAAAGTACAGTGCAAAATAACCTAACTTCATGATTTAATCATTTTTGCCGTAAAAGTAAAAAGTACGAATTTGGCAAAATCTTTGTATTCCGCGTGGCAATGCAGTCAGAGGAATGTATACACCAAATTCCATGATTGTAGCTGCAGTCATTTGGTTGGTACCATCTTTATCCCATTTTTTTCCAATTTTACCCCCTTATGAGTAAGACTTTCTAAAATCTCTTTATTTTACGTGTCTACGCAATTGAAGGAATGTATACACCGAATTTCATCATTCTAGCAGTAGCCGTTTAGTTGGTACTACTATTATCCCTCTGTACCCAATATATCTCTTGAAAGTACGAATTTGAAAAAACTTTAATTTTTCGTGTCTACACAGTCAGAGGAATGTATACTCTGAATTCCACGACTCTAGCTGTTGTCATTTGGTTGGTACTATTTTATCCCCTTTTTCATTTTAACCCCAAAAAGTATGAATTTGCAAAAATCCGTTTATTTTACGTGTCTACGCAATCAGACGAATGAATACACCGATCTTCATTATTCTAGATGCAGCCGTTTGGTTGGTACCATTTTTATCCCTCTATTCCCATTTTACCCCTTAAAAGTACGAATTTGGAAAAAATACTTTTATATTATGTATCTACTCAATTAGATGAATGCACACACCAAATTTCGTGTTTCTAGCTGTTGGTGTTTAATATGTACCATTTTTATCCCTTTTTTTGCCCCATTTCGTCCACTACTAATAAGAATCACTTTATGGTGCGCTTTTATGCTATTAGGGAAATGTTCATTCCAAATATCAAGTAAATACAAGCAGACATGTACAAAGAGCAGGCTGAAACACTCTATATATTAGGGATATTTTCAGTCCTTGTGAGGGAAAATTTTTTCCCTCTGGGCCGATTTCGCCCACTTTCAATCCCAACCGATCTGCATTTAGGGAAAATTTGAACCTCCTAGTTCATTTCGTTCGGAAGCTATCGTGCTTTCAACAGACAGACAGACGGACATGGCTATATCGTCTTAGAGTTTTACCACGATCCAGAATATATATTCTTTATGGGGTCTCCGATGATTATTTTAAGGTGTTACAAACGGAATGACAAAGTGAATATACCCCCATCCTGGAGGTGGAGGGTATAAAAAAAGAATAAACTAAATAAATTAAGGGTGAAAATTTGTAGAGGTTGTTAATGCTAAACTAATACAGATAGAATCATGAAATTTAAAGTATATTTGATAGACATCAACTTCTTTAATCTGACACTTGCAATCAGTATCGTAGGTTGTCAATTTTCATTTGATACTTTGTAGTCCTTTTAAAATGTTTAAACAAATTGTTTTAAATGCTTATTGGTATTGTAGGTTTTTGATATAAATGTCAAATAAAAGAGGACAATGCCTTATAAATATGCTTTAAATTTCATAATTCTATCTGTATTAGTTTGGGATTAATTAATTAATCCTAAATTAATTCTATTTATTAATTTGACATTTATATCGGCAATCTAAAACAACAATAAGTATACAAAACAAGTCGTTGAGAAATGTTATCCTTCGACTCTTTGTAGTCCTTTTAAAGGGCAACAAGATGATAAAATGAAAAACTGGAAACGCCGGTGTAATATATTATATATATATATTACTAAATGCCTACAGTGAAAAGGGATCACACAGATCCATGTTTTTGGTATAGCTCCAACTCAAATGTTCCGCCGATTTGCCCTATTATCGCTTTAGCCCCTGCTAACCAGTATTAGTTGTAAATAAGTATGGTTTAATGACGTCATCAGTTACTATCATTGTTACATCCATTTGTTGAAATTTTCTTATTAGTTTTAAAATATTGACTGGCATAAAATATTGGGACACAGTGATTGAGTCTGCATTATAATATATATATATATATATATATATATATATATATATATATATATATATATATATATATGATTTTTTAAGAGCTTGATAACTTTTTTTTTTAAAAACGCATAAAATTTGCAAAATCTCATCGGTTCTTTATTTGAAACGTTAGATTGGTCCATGACATTTACTTTTTGAAGATAATTTCATTTAAATGTTGACCGCGGCTGCGTCTTAGGTGGTCCATTCGGAAAGTCCAATTTTGGGCAACTTTTTCGAGCATTTCGGCCGGAATAGCCCGAATTTCTTCGGAAATGTTGTCTTCCAAAGCTGGAATAGTTGCTGGCTTATTTCTGTAGACTTTAGACTTGACGTAGCCCCACAAAAAATAGTCTAAAGGCGTCAAATCGCATGATCTTGGTGGCCAACTTACCGGTCCATTTCTTGAGATGAATTGTTCTCCGAAGTTTTCCCTCAAAATGGCCATAGAATCGCGAGCTGTGTGGCATGTAGCGCCATCTTGTTGAAACCACATGTCAACCAAGTTCAGTTCTTCCATTTTTGGCAACAAAAAGTTTGTTAGCATCGAACGATAGCGATCGCCATTCACCGTAACGTTGCGTCCAACAGCATCTTTGAAAAAATACGGTCCAATGATTCCACCAGCGTACAAACCACACCAAACAGTGCATTTTTCGGGATGCATGGGCAGTTCTTGAACGGCATCTGGTTGCTCTTCACTCCAAATGCGGCAATTTTGTTTATTTACGTAGCCATTCAACCAGAAATGAGCCTCATCGCTGAACAAAATTTGTCGATAAAAAATTTCGAACCGAACACTGATTTTGGTAATAAAATTCAATGATTTGCAAGCGTTGCTCGTTAGTAAGTCTATTCATGATGAAATGTCAAAGCATACTGAGCATCTTTCTCTTTGACACCATGTCTGAAATCCCACGTGATCTGTCAAATACTAATGCATGAAAATCCTAACCTCAAAAAAATCATTCTTTATATATATAAAGAGTGATTTTTTTGAGGTTAGGATTTTCATGCATTAGTATTTGACAGATCACGTGGGATTTCAGACATGGTGTCAAAGAGAAAGATGCTCAGTATGCTTTGACATTTCATCATGAATCGTCTTACAAACGAACAACGCTTGCAAATTATTGAATTTTATTATCAAAATGCGTGCTCTGTTAAGAAAGTTCATTGCGCGCTTCCATTTTATGGTCAGTTTAATCGACCCACTGAAGCGGCTATTCGGGCTATTGTGACTAAATTTCGCACCAAATTTACATTGTTGGACATTAAACCACCAACACGCTTACGTAGAGTGCGAACTGAAGAAAATATCGCAGCTGTATCGGCCAGTGTTAATGATGACCACCAATTTTCGATTCGTCGCCGTTCGCACCAATTGGGTCTCTGTTACTCAAAAACGTGGAAATGCCAAAATTGGACTAAGCGGATGGACCACCTAAGACGCAGCCGCGGTCAACATTTAAATGAAATTATCTTCAAAAAGTAAATGTCATGGACCAATCTAACGTTTCAAATAAAGAACCGATGAGATTTTGCAAATTTTATGCGTTTTTTTTTAAAAAAAAGTTATCAAGCTCTTAAAAAATCACCCTTTATATATATATATATATATAGCAGGCACACATATAATAACCAAATCACAACATAACTTTTTTCGTTGACACCACTGTGCCATGCTGATGGTGGGTGCAAAATGCCGCAAGGGATAATTGCAACAACAAAACCCAAATAAGCAGCAAATTGAAAAATACGATATTGCTTAAGCACAATTACGGCTTAGGCCCAGTGAACTCCACGAAAACACCATCCATACCGACCAGACCAGACCAGACCAGACCAGACCAGACTAGAGCGACCATCCATACCTTATGGGTGCAGGGGAAATGTATTTTTTGATTTGTTTTTGTTGCCATAATTACTCAATTATATGGGTTAGGAGTAGGTAAGGAAAATGAAAGCTGTACGTGACAAATGTTGGTCGGCTGTCTATGAAGGAGTACGAAAGATCGGAAAGAAAGCCATCATGAGAGTGATTATCTGACTGCGCATGCGTGCATATGTTTAGTTTGAATGGTTATTATATGTGCCATTGGAACTGAGCCTACAATTGTGTGGCCAGGTTTATGAGAAGCAAATAGTTTCTAGCTCTATCTCACGAATAGGGTCTTCATGTTACCCCATAAAAAAGTCTAACGGCGACAAATTACACTCTTTTGTGGCCAATTCACATCGCTGATATTGCTAATAACTCTATTAACAAACTTCGTAATTTTTCTCAATGTGAAATTTGTTCTATTCTAGATTTCAATTGGATTTTTCTCAATATGAAATGGAAATTATCATTTTCAATTGGAATTTTCTCAGATATAAATTTCCATTCTCAATTTTAATTGAAAATCAAAATCAAAATGAAAATTTCTTTTGGAATTTTTTAAATATGAAATGAGAATTCTCAATTTCAAATGGTGTATATGGACCACCCAGTATAATACGAATGATATTGTCTTTCGTGGAAAATTTTCGAGTAGTGATTGGCCTTCAGTTCAGCCTTCATGAAGCTCATTTTCATCCTGTGGATATATTAATAAGAACAAGTAAGAAAACGTTAAGTTCAGCCGGGCCGAATCTTATATACCCTCCGCCACGGAGTGTATTTCACAATATTACCAGCAGATTAAAGGATGTCGACATAGAAGTACAGAACCATATTGATGAGAAATTGTGATATGTTTATGCACATTACTATATTTCATTACTATTTCAAACTATAATGTATACTTATGCGCACTGTTTAAAATCTACTACTATAAATAAATACAATGCTGTAATTGTGAAAGTGAACATGCCTAAATATTAGGCGATTGTCAGTCGCCATTAGGGAGAAGCATTTTCAGACACAGACAAAGTGTTTAGAAAAGTATAAATTTTAAAGATATCCCCATTCGCCTCATTCTCCGCCCAAATGTACAAATTTCGAAAACAAACCTTTTTCGAGTCTTCATAGCCAGAATGTATACACCGAATTTCATGATTTCAACTTCAGCGGTTTGGTAGGTTCCATTTTTATCCCTCTTTTTAATTATATCGCTTAAAAGGACGAATTTCGAAAAATCCCTCTATTTTACGTGTCTATGCAATTAGAGGGATTTCATGATTCTAGCTTTTGTCGTATCATTGGTACCACATTTTATCCCTTTTTGTTCCATTTCGCCCGCTAAAACTTTTATTTTCTTTGTGGTGCTTCCAAGCTACAAGAGGAATGTCCGCAACTGTATGAAAATAAGAAATTTAATTAATAAACCATGGCTACCAATATTTGTATACTATATATATAATGGATATAATACTTCAATTCATAAAGTAAATATAAGGGATCATTCATAAATACCATAAATATTGGGGGATAGAGAGTGTACTTTCAGCTACAGTCGTTTGGTTGGTTGTATTTCCATCCTATTTTAGTTTCAAAAGTATACATTTTGAAAATACCTTATCTCTCACGTACGCAGTATAAGACAACTTCATGATTCTACCATTTTTTGTCGTAAAAGCAACAAAATAAAGTACGAACTTGGAAAAAAATATTTTACGTGGCTATGGAGTCAGAGGAATGTATATACATACGAATTCGCTGATTCTATCAGCGGCCATTTTGTTGGTACCATTTTTATCACCTATTTCCAATTTTGCCCCCTCAAGAGTACGACTATCTAAAATCTCTTTATTTTACGTATCTACACAATTAGAGGGACGTACTCACTGAATTTCATCATTCTAGTTGTATTCGTTTAGTTGGTACTATTTTTATCCCTTGTAGCCATTATATCCATTGAAAGTACGAATTTGGAAAAAACGTTTTATTTTTCGTGTCTACGCAGTCAGAATGTATACTCCGAATTTCATGATTCTAGCTGCTGTCATTTGGTAGGTACTATTTTTATCCCCTTTTTCCATTTGAACCCCAAAAAGTACGAATTTTGGAAAGTTCTTTTATTTTACGTGTCTACGCAATCAGAGGAATGTATATATCGAATTTCATTATTCTAGGTGCAGCCGTTAGGTTGGTACTATTTTTATCCCCTTAGAAGTACGAATTTAGAAAAAATACTTTTATATTATGTATCTACTCTATTAGAGGAATGTACACGCCAAATTTCGTGTTTCTATCTGTTGTCGTTAGATAGGTACCGTTTTTATCCCTTTTTGTCCCATTTCGCCCCCTACAAATAAAAATCACTCTATGGTGCCCCTTTATGCTATAGAGGGAATGCGTATTGCAAATATCAACTAAATACAAGGTAATATGTTCAAAAAACATGCTGAAATACTCTAAATATTAGGGGTATTTTCAGTCCTTGGGCCCATTTCGTCCACTTTCAATCCCAACCGATCTACAACCATAAGACACATTTAGGAAAAATTTGAACCTCCTAGCTCATTTCGTTCGGCCGCTATCGTGCTTTCAACAGACAGACAGACAGACGGACAGACGGACATGGCTATATAGTCTTAGAATTTTACCACGACCCAGAATATATATACTTTATGGGGTCTCCGATGAATATTTCAAGGTGTTACAAACGGAATGACAAAGTGAATATACCCCCATCCTGGAGGTGGAGGGTATAAAAATTGCCACACATGACTATTAAGAAGCCAATGCATTCACAGCGAGTGGTGTGGATTTTGGTCTGGAGGTATCATTGGGCTATGTACTAAAAGATTGTGTGGGTACTGCCGTGCCAGTAGTGTTAGTCATATGAATGCTATTGTGTTCCATTATTAAATGACAAAGATCAACCTATCTTATAAAACCATAAATTTGAAAAAATTCAGAACTATTTAATTCAGAATTATTTAAAAGAAGAGTTAGTAATTAGCTTTAGCTGTCAACATAGGTTACTATTATTAGCTGAAATATTCGATAAATCTATGGAGAATCATAGAAAATTAATGCATCAATATTACAAAATATACAGATTAATAAACGTAAACAAAAATTGTGCAAAATTGTAGATGTCGATCGAAAAAATATAAATAAGACAAGTAAGGAAAGGCTAAAGTCTGGTGGGGCCGACTATATGATACATTCCACTTTATCTCCGAATACCATTCAATTCGATAAAAAAGTGAAAACGGGAAGGTTTTGGCATGTGTCCTAATCATAGGCTGATATGACCTTACACAATTTGTCATATAGAAGAATATTTTGTATTTTTATTTTATTATGAATTATAAATTTATATTCTAATTTTGGGTCCTAAGAATGCGCCGGGGTGACTAAGACCATTGTAGCTAGTTATTGCTGCGACAGACCAGAGCCT
This sequence comes from Polietes domitor, assembly GCA_947397865.1. Classification (NCBI taxonomy): domain Eukaryota; kingdom Metazoa; phylum Arthropoda; class Insecta; order Diptera; family Muscidae; genus Polietes; species Polietes domitor. Next base: position 198,379,979 of record OX377618.1, read on the forward strand.
CTGGTGGGAATCGAACCCACAACTCCCACGCTGATAGCCGAGCACGCTACCAACTCGACTACCGGCCCGCTCAGAGAAGAATAATTGTATCGGGGCTATATCCAAACAAGGAATGAAGTGACCCACTTTCACAATAGGTACTTCCAGTTCAAGTATAACGTGTTGTGCCCAATTTGAAGAAATTCGGGCGAATTTTCCAATTGAGATCGAATTTTGAATGGGTGCTATATATAAATCTGAAGCGATCTGGCCTATTTTCACCAAAGGTGTTCATAATTTAAATATAAGATGTTTTGCCAAATTTGAAGACAATCTGATATCTGATTACTGATGCTGTTAGAGCGGAAAATCTCAAATTGGGAGAGAAATTTGTATGGAAGCTATATATAAATCTGAACCCATCTAAGAATTTTTACCACAGGTGTTTCTAGTTGAAATGTAAGATGTTTAACCAATTTTGAAGAAAATCTGTTTTAATATGTGGTATCTACAGTCAAAAGAGTCAAATCGGGAGTGAAATTCGTATGGGGGCTCTATCTAAATCTGAACCGAATCTAAAAAACTGAAAACTGAATCTACAGTCAAAAAAAAAAGAGTCAAATCGGGAGTGAAATTCTTATGGGGGCTCTATCTAAATCTGAACCGATTTTCTTCAAATTAAATAGCGTTCGTCCTTATCCCGGAAAACTTTGTTGTGCAAAGTTTCATTTGGATCTGGCTACAATTGCGACCTGTACTTTGATTACAAAAATAGATTGACAGACGGACGGACATTGCTAAATTGATTCGAAAAGTGGTTCTAAGTCGATCGGTATAATTAACAGTGAGTCTATCTCGCCTCCTTTTGAGCGTTATATTTTTTGATTTGCCCATGACTTCAAGTCGTACAACTGAATTTTGCTGTATTCTGATAAATCTAAATCAACAACACTTATATCCATTATTACTTTTATGAATAAGCAATGTTTAGTTTTGTATAATTTTATTAACTTATACAATTTTGTTAAACAATTTTATAGATTTATCGTTTTATTAATGTAGTTCAAATATTTTTTTATAATTTATTATTATAATATCAATAACGTTAAATAATTATTTAAAATATATTTAATTTAATACTAATTTATTTTAATCGTATTATCTATATATATAAACTAGCTGACCCGGCAAACGTTGTTTTGCCTTCAAAATTTATTTATTTGTCGGTGCAGCTAATTCACATTTATTTAAAAAAAATAAAAATGTGAATAGAATATGAACTATTATATGATAAAAAGTATATGCACAATGAAGTGAATGTTAGTGTTTTTCATTATAGTGGACCCGGAGAAATTCGTCTCACAGGCGTTGTCCTACGTCATTTCAAATTGCAGAAAATCTGTGGTCAATTGTCCATTGCAATTGATTATTTTTTTTAATATTTGCTGGATGGGTTACGCTCGTGTCGATTTTGAATTTCTGAATTATTTTCCCTCATTGAATCACTCTGTAATAAACAATATTTTTATTGTTGTCAGGTTCAAAAACGATCAAAGCGGATGGGTTTCCGACACGGGAACACGCGACATACATGGCATATCGGTTAGAATCATTGAAATTCTCGGAATGAGAACTTCCTCACCTCATCATTGATCATGAGTTTTATGACCGCTAAACGCGTTCCGTTGCATAATTTTGGTTGATTGATATTGTAAAGCATGATGACAACTGAAACAACCTTAAATTGTAAATTGTACGGTGGCAATCCAGGCACATCCTATGAATTCAAAAACTCAGTTGGATAGTTGCTTCTTTCGTCTTCGTTGAAGGATCAAATCGTTGGTTGATTTTGAATTGTTCAGTTTAAGTGATCGAACCAATTGGCTTAATGCGTTTGTGTCGCGTTCACGTTGCAATTCTAGTTCGAAAGGGTCATATGGTCGACGATCTGGTAATGTCATTACTAACCTGACTAACAAACTGCTGCACGTGAGGTAACACATGCATTCTATCAAAACCAAAGTCTGGTTCTGCATCTCTTCATTAATCTCAATATGTGGATTCTCCGAATGGACACGAACTCGATGCAAAATGTCTTCTGTCATGTCATCTTGTACTTGTCCCACAATTCAGGTGGATTGGATGGAAAACATGTGGCAATAATGATCGCAAATAATATGCGTATTTTACTTGGGAATGCTCCTGACACGTAGCACGAAATGTTGGCAACACTACACCATTGACATTTCGAAGTGACTCAAATGATGAGTCGCAAGTAAAAGCATTCATTATTTTTTTGAATGCTTGCTTTCGACGTTGAAATTTTCGAGAAGAAACTGGTCAATGTTGTCGCTGGTAGGTTTTGAGCACGTTGGTCAGCATTTGTTGCAGTGAAATAAACTCGTTGACCGTTCTCCAGATGCACCGCCAAATGAGTAAAAAGAGAATATACGCCAAATCGGCGTTCCGTTTCTCGGAATCATCACACGGCACGCGTAAAAATTCATTGCGCTGACCTACTTGGAGATTTTATTGGGCCGAACTTCTTGGATTTGGATCTGCGTTCATTAAAAATATCCGCTCCAAATGAAGTCATTTGAAAGCATCCGTTGTATTTCTGAGTGCTCGATACAAAATGAAGTGATTCTGGGCGTTCGCCATGGATCAAAGAATGCAATGGCTCTGGTGGTAAAGAAAATGGTGGTAATTTAACGTTGCCACTGAGACAGCACAATCCAGGCGTCTCTACAGTGAACTTCAATGCACTGTAAACATAAACGTCATCTATCATGATGATGGCGTCGTAAAATCACTCCATACAAATCGGGCATATTTCGGTATTCTTCTTGTTTGGCCGGCGACCAATCCGAATTGGTGCGAATCATCGAAATCGCTCCATGCGTTTTTGAGTTATAAGCGTAGTAACTAACGCCACTCTCTTTTATATATATAGATGAAACCACTGGACCGATCCTCTTGAAATTTTTGAGTACTGTTACGGAGAGAATCTTGCATTTTTGTGAAAGTTCAATAATTGGTGGTCTGCAAAGCTGTGCAAAAAATCCGTGGTGGGTATATAGATGAAACCACTGGACCGATCCTCTTGAAATTTTTGAGTACTGTTACGGAGAGAGTCTTGCATTTTTGTGAAAGTTCAATAATTGGTGGTCTGCAAAGCTGTGCAAAAAATCCGTGGTATTGGAAAAGGGGGCCGTGGAACCTCACAACCGAAGTTAAAACCTATTATCGAATATAGTCATTTCTATGACACCCAGAGTGCTGAAATTTTGTGAGAGTGCATGCAGCATCCGTGGAATCTCCCATACAAAGTTAAAACCTATTGAATGTAGCCAGTTCTATGACATCTAGGGTGTTGCAATTGTGTGCGAGTACATCTAGCATAAACGTGTGTGGTTGTGGCAAAAATGGGCGGTATTGAGAAAGGGGCGTGACATCTCCCATACGAAGTTAAAACCTATTGTCAAATACTTTCAGTTCTATGTCATCGAGGGCTGATATTGTGTGTGAGTAGATTCAGTGTAAATGCACGTAGTTGTTCAAAGATGGACGGAAAGTTGACGTTGTTAAAATCTGTTTTTGTATATTCGCTTACATGACACCGAGATGATTATATTAATTGGTGTGAGTTAATTTATTTGCAACCTGATACAAATGGTTGGGATTTGAAAGATGGTGCAATTTTCACACTTCATCACTATTCCCCTTAAACTATCGTTCTGTTCTTCAATCGAATTCGAAGTAGACAGTCCTCTGACTGCGTAGGCACGAAATATAAAAATTCGTACTTTCAAGGGATACAATGGGTACAGAGGGATAAAAATAGTACCAACTAAACGACTACAGCTATAATGATGAAATTCGGTGTGTATATCCCTCTAATTGCGTAGACACGTCAAATAAAAAGATTTTAGAAAGTTTAACTATTAAGGGTATAAAATGGGAAAAAGGGGATAGAAATGGTACCGACCAAACTTTTACACAAAAATTGGTTGAATCACGAAGTTAGGTTATTTTGCACTATGTACGTGAGATAATGGATATTCAAAATTTGTATCTTTGGAATTAAAATGGAAGTACACCCACTATCTACCAACTTTTAGTGTATTTAAACTTTTTTGAAAATGCGTTTTGTCTTTTGTTCGGCTTGAGGTCAGTTTTTTTAAATAATAAAACAAAAATTACTATTTTATTATTTTCTTATTTTTTATTTCCCAAAATTTCGACCAACTCCGTTGGTCATCTTCAGGGGTCTAGTACAAGCATTAACAATTAGAAAATATCACAATATTTATATTTACATTTTTAAAAAAGTTTTTCGCAATGGAAAATTCTCCTGCACTCTCTGCAAGCTTTTGTCAACTACTGTCTAATTTGTGTTCCGTGTTCCTATATATTTGAGCACAACCGTCTGTGTCTCTCTTATAATTAAGCCTTTTTCCAGGGGAGACGTCAATTATATTTAGCATTTCCAATTTGTATCTCCTTGTATAATTATTCTCTTCCGCTATTATTTCGATGTCATTAAAGTTTGGTTTGTGTCACGTCAAGGTACAGTGGGCTGCAAGGGCAGTTTTTTTGCTCAATGGGTTTGCAGAGAGATTTGTGTTCGGTTTTATGTGATGAATGTCTGATTTTTAATTTATTTTTCGTAGTGCCGACATATGTCGGACTTGTCACCATTGCATTTTATCTTGTACACGACGTTTGGTTTCTCCTCTTTCTTGATTTTTGATTTTGTCCTACTAAATAGCTGGTTGACGGTCCTGTGTGTTTTATATGCCAACTCAAATGTTTCCTTGTCGTAAATATTAGAATGTTTTAGCTTTGTCTTTCGTCTTTTTTGTTAAGTTTTTCTTCCGTCGTTCCCTTGATTAGATAATTTATTAATTTTTCGGGAAAGTCGTTCATGCGCAGTATATTTCTAATTTTGGACTTGTTTGTTTCGTGAAATTCCTTATCACTGGTTTGTAGGACCCTGTTTATAAAATTCGTCGCGGTATTTATGATTGTTCGTCTTGGGTGCTTAGAATAATATTATAAGAATATTTATTTTTTAATTGACTTGAAGTATTATTTCGATATATATAGTCTAAATGTGTTGGTAGCCTTGCCTTATGAGCGTGGTTTGAAATAATAAAAATATTATATTTCTTTATATATTTTTTTTCAATATTTATACACTCCACGAGAGTATTATGTCTTTGTGCATTTGTTTGTAACACCCAAAAGGAAACGAGATAGACCCATTGTTAATTATACCGATCGTCTTAGAATCACTTTCTGAGTCGATTTAGCAATGTCCGTCTGTCTGTCTGTCTGTCCGTCCGTCCATCTATTCTTGTAATCACGATACAGGTCGCAATTGTAGACAGAACCAAATGAAACTTTGCACAACGATGTTTTTAGGGATAAGGACGAACACTATTTAATTTGAAGAAAATCGGTTCAGATTTAGATATAGCCCCCATACGAATTTCACTCCCGATTTGACTCTTTTCACTCTAGATACCACATATTACAACAGATTTTCTTTAAAATTGGCAAAACATATTATATTGTAAGTAGAAACACCTGTGGTAAAAATGTGTTAGATCGGTTCAGATTTATATATTGCTCCCATACAAATTTCTCTCCCGATTTGACTTTTTCCGCTCTAGAAACCACATATTATATCAGATTGTCTTCAGATTTGGTAAAACATCTTATATTCCCACTAGAAACTCCCATGGTGAATATCGGACAGATCGGTTCAGATTTATATATAGCTCCCATACAAATTTCGCTCCCGATTTGACTTTTTCCGCTCTAGAAACCACATATTATATCAGATTGTCTTCAGATTTGGTAAAACATCTTATATTCCCACTAGAAACTCCCATGGTGAATAGCGGACAGATCGGTTCAGATTTATATATAGCTCCCATACAAATTTCGCTCCCGATTTGACTTTTTCCGCTCTAGAAACCACATATTGTATCAGATTGTCTTCAGATGTGGTAAAACATCTTATATTTCCACTAGAAACACCCATGGTGAATATCGGTCAGATCGGTTCAGATTAATATATAGCTCCCATACAAATTTCGCTCCCGATTTGACTTTTTCCGCTCTAGAAACCACATATTGTATCACATTGTCTTCAGATTTGGCAAAACATCTTATATTTAAACTAAGAACATCTATGGTGAAAATATGTTAAATCGGTTCAGATTTAGATATAGCCCCCATACAAATGTCGTTCCCGATTTGACATTTTCCTCTGTAGAAACCACATATTGTACTCGATTTTCTTTAAATTTGGCACAACATCTTATAATCTTACTAGAAACACCTATGCAGAAATTGGGTAAGATCGGTTCAGATTTAGATATAGCCCCCATACAAATGTCGCTCCCGATTTGACTTTTTCCGCTTTAAATGCCACATATTCTAATCGATTTTCTTTAAATTTGGCACAACATCTTATAATCTAACTAGAAACACCTGTGGCTAAAGCGGGCTAGATCGGTTCAGATTTAGATATAGGCCCCATACAAATGTCGCTCCCGATTTGAATTTTGAGCTCTAAAAACCATATATTGTACCCGATTTTCTTTAAATTTGGACAACATCTTATAATCCAACTAGAAACACTATGCAGAAATTGGGTAAGATCGGTTCAGATTTAGATATAGCCCCCATACAAATGTCGCTCCCGATTTGACTTTTGCCGCTTTAAAAGCCACATTTTGTGCTCGATTTTCTTTAAATTCCGCACAACATCTTATAATCTAACTAAACAAAATTATCATGAAAGAGGGTAAGATCGGTTCAGATTTAAAAAGTTTAACCATAAGTTTAACCGATTTTGGCCAAACTATACATTTTATATTTCACCTATTTCGTTCCATGTTTCAATATATCCTCATACAAATGTCCTTTCCGATATAAAATTTTTTGTCAAACACATACATTTACAGGATACAAAAAACCTTCCCGTTTTCACTTTTTCACCGAATTGAATTGTATTCGGATTGAAAGTGGAGTGTATCATAGAGTCGGCCCCGCCCGACTTTAGCCTTTCCTTACTGGTTTTATTTGTTTTGGTTTGGCTATATTAAAAAAAGTTATACTTTCTTGTAATATTACTGCACTTCTACGAAAATCGACAGCCTCGGTATTTTGTACTTGTTTCTTCTTATTTTGAGGCACTTTATCCAAAAATGTGGTCAGATCGTGGGGCCTAGGATATCATACTATTGCCTGCTCCTTCG